>JAJOZX010002090.1:310000-375000 GCA_023014485.1 Bathynomus jamesi
AAAATCGAAAGAGTTCAAAGACTAGCAACTAAGATGATTCCGTCGCTTAGGTCGAAGGCGTACGAGGATAGGCTTAAGGAGTTAAAATTGACTACACTCGAGACTAGGAGGCTAAGGGGTGATCTAATCCAAGTTTTTAAAATTATGAATGGGTTCGATAACGTAAATAGAGATAGCTTTTTTGAAATATCACAATATAGTAGGACTAGAAATAACGGGTGTAAGTTGACAAGTAGAAGGTTCGAGACAGCAGTTGCCAAAAACTTTTTTACGCATAGAATAGTAATAGCTGGAATAGTTTGCCGGTAGAAGTAATTAGAAGCACGTCTATAAACATGTTTAAAAATCGATTAGCAGCATATGTTGATAGATTGGGTATAGTTTAAGATAGTAAAATTAAGGTTTTTGTGGTTCGGAACCCACGTAAAATTGTAGGTCCCTTACGCCACCACGGAGGACATGCGCAATACACAACTACAACGACAGTTAGGTAGACCAGCCATGAGTGGATCCTAGGGTCTTTGTTGGTCTGAAGCATTATAACATTAACTTTTCAACCTTTCAAATGTTCCGCCCCATGATTCCTCATTTCCCTCCTCTCCGATATACACACAGTATATATATATATATATATATATATATATATATGTGTGTGTGTGTGTGTGTGTGTGTGTGTGTGTGTGTGTGTTTGTGTAATGTAATAATCAGTCAGGAGGACAACAAACTGGCACAGCGTTCAGACTAGACGAATTCGCGGCCTATTGCGCTAACTCCTGAACTATTATTAACCACCACCATCAGAAGTCGAACCCCCAACCTCAGTGTCTTCACTTTACTGAACCAAGGGCACTGGTCACATTAATGTAACTTACTGCAGAGCCGGTTGAAAAATAATTTTCGAGTTATATATATATATATATAGTTCGTATTTGCATATTATCTTCATACGAGTATACAAACTTTGCTTCAAAATAAGAAGTTATTACCCGAACTTCACATTTGAGATTGAACTGAAAAACACATTTTTTTTCTGCAAGTTCTTTCCGGTCAATTTATGTGACGTCACAACGAAGAAGCTAATTTTTCTATAAGGATGAGTTGGTACCCCCTGCATAAATGCGTGAGAAATGTTTTTACACGCGAAACTACTCAAAGAGATTATATGTGCTGTAGAACCCAGCCAAGGACTGTCACAAACCAGTCTCAGAAATGGGGAAGGGGTACAGTTACGGGCCCACTGCTCGTAATGTATTTGGATCAATCCAATTTTCTGGATGATGGCGTTACCGCCCTCTCAGTGCCCTCTAGTGGACGAAGGACGTAAAACAGAATAACCAACCAACGTGCTGTTGGTTCTTCAGTTCTTCACGCAACGATTACACTAGGCAACAAAGATTTTGTTACAGAAGACCAAATAGGTGCTCCTAGCTAATTTCGGTATGCTGATTTCAAATCTATAATTAGATTTTTTTCTATCACGTCTAGATTTTGTGTAAAATACAAATCACTTTTAGTAAAATTTTCTACCACGTCCAGATTTTGGTTTTAATCGGCTTAATGCCAGTAATATGAAACTTGCTTTTCAAGGTTAAAGCAATTTTTTTTGCCAACTATATACAAATTCGAACAATTTTGATAAATAAAATTTATCCCGAGTTGGCAACACTGAGTCAAAAGCATAGTAACGGGCAACGGCACAACGGTCAGTCGCTACGTGACAGTCAAGCAGAACGGTTGTTGAAGCTCTCTGCTGATGAGCAAGTGACAGGTTGTGATGACTTGTGTGTTTTTATAGCATTTGTTTTGTACTACGGTGTGTATTTCTTTTTATTTTGCACATCGTAATAATTACTTTCTACGTTTTTTCAGATATTGTATGGTAATTCAAAATGGCATCAAATAGACGTGCTTGTGTAAATCACCCAGACAACTTCTGCTTTGTCTGTGGACAATATACACCTAAGCCACAACGTAGAAACATAACAACAAAGATTAAACTTGCCTACAAGTGTTATTTTGACTGTAAGTTAGGAGACCAACAGAGGGACTGGGCACCACATATTTGCTGTGCACAGTGCAATGCAATGTTAATAGCTTGGATGAATGGTAAAAGAAAAGCTATGCCGTTCTCAGTCCCCATGGTTTGGCGTGAGCCGAAAAATCACTTCAATGATTGTTATTTTTGTTTGACAAAGATTGCTGGTTTCACAAAGAAAAACAAATCAAAGATCACGTACCCAAACTGCGAATCAGCAATGAAACCAGTACCACATGATGAAACAAATCCACCACCAGTTCCACTAGCAACGATAACAGACAGCAGTTCATCTGAAGATTCTGCTAGTGATATAGAAACAGGGAAAGATGGCATATATGTTCCAGATGCAAATATTTCCCCACATTTGTTAAGTCAAGCGGAGTTAAATGACTTAGTGCGCGATTTGGAATTACCAAAAGAAAAGGCAGAGTTGCTTGGTTCAAGACTTCAAGAATTTAATCTTCTCCAACCAAACACCAAAGTTTCCCATTTCCGCCATCGCCATTTGCAGTTTTCATCATTTTACTTACAGGAAGAAAACGTTTGTTTCTGCCACGATATCAGTGGTCTGATGCAAGGGATTGGCTGTCGCTATGATCCAAAAGAATGGAGACTGTTCATTGACTCTAGTAAAGCTAGCCTTAAAGCTGTATTACTGCACAACGGCAATGAAAAACCTTCAATACCTGTAGCACATGCCACTGGCCTTAATGAGACTTATGAATCGATGAAACTGCTGCTAAGACTCATCAAATATAAGGACCACACATGGAATATTTGTGGCGACCTTAAAGTTGTATCATTACTTCTTGGGTTACAGTTGGGCTACACAAAGCATATGTGCTTTTTGTGTCTATGGAACAGCAGAGATGACAAGAACCACTACAAAAAACATGATTGGCCATCTAGAACTGAACATGTTGTTGGTAAATACAATGTGAAACACCCAGCACTTATTGACCCTCAGAAAGTACATCTTCCACCACTTCACATTAAACTTGGCCTTATGAAAAATTTCGTGAAGGGTATGGATCATCAAGGTAGTGGTTTCCAATATTTAAAGGATAAATTCAAAGGAATATTGACAGATGCTAAGCTAGAAGCTGGAGTTTTCACTGGACCACAGATCCGCATTGTCATCCACGACTCATCGTTTCCATCTAACCTAAATGAGAATGAACTAGGAGCATGGACATCTTTCGAAGTTGTCAAATATTTTCTTGGAAACCACAAAGCTGAAAACCACCGTAAACTCGTAGAAAACATGCTTAAATCTTATGAAATAATGGGATGCAGAATGTCTTTGAAAATTCATTTTTTACATTCTCATCTTGACTTCTTCCCGGCCAACCTTGGGGCTGTAAGTGACGAGCATGGTGAGCACTTCCACCAACAGATCTCAGTTATGGAAAACAGATACCAAGGTAATTTCAACCCAAATATGATGGGAGATTATTGTTGGTTCCTGCAGAAGGAGAGCTCGTCATCCTACAAGCGACAAAGGAAGAGGACACACCAAAGTTTCACTTAAGAAGAGGAATTTGCCTTTCAGTAGTAACAACAAAATACTAACGCGCTTTGGGTGGATGGTTGGGCGCAGGGGTGGTAACTCCGCCAGCGGAATTCCGCTGTCTGTCTTAAGCCAGAATAAAGGAGGAAAGACATCCCTGTTCACTAATTATTTAAGTATGCTTAACATAAAACGTGGCACGGAAAAGTAGCTTAGACGGCTTTCGTAATAGAAGCGGGTGAGAAAAAAAATGAAAAATAGGGGTTTTCGGTTACACAAAATCTGGACGTGATAGAGAAATTTTGATATCAGATCTGAAATCAGCATCAGCGCTTTAGTAGGAATCAGTAGTTCACGTGTCTGTAACAAAAAAAAAGTTGAAATTTGTTGCCTAGTGTTATCAGCGAAAGTTTGGAAGTTATCGTAAAATAGGGCTCAAAGATTTACTATCTCAAATGTCAACCTATACTGTTTAATGTGTATATTGATTATTGACGGATTAATTGCTTCACTTAATGAGGCAACAGTGGGATGTTGTATAGATAACACAAGGATAAATAACTTAGTTTATGCCGATGATATGGTGTTAATAAGTCCCTCTGTTAAAGGTCTGGATCGGCTACTAAAAGTCTACGAAGTGTATTCGCAGAAACATGATATTCTTTTTAATGTTACAAAAACTAAGGTTATGCAACTTCATCCTAAAAGCTGTAATCAGCCAGCTGATATAAGGTTTAAAAGAATGGTGAAGTAATTGAGGAAGTACAAGAGTTTAAGTATTTGGGTCAAACTATTACCAGCTTCTTGAGTGATGACTCGGATATAAGAAAACAATCTCGAAGCCTGTGTGCTAAAGCGAATATGACTATAAGGAACTTTCGATTTTGTACAAGTGAAGCTAAAGACACTCTCTTTCGTACTTTCTGCAGTAATATATACGGACAGCAACTCTGGGTGAATTATAAAGAAGGTTCTGGTTTTTTAGACTCTTACATAAATTACCCCCGAGATGCTCAGCTTCGCAAATGTTTTCTACCCGCAATGTCCCGAGCTTCCCGGAGGTAACAAGACGTGTTCAACACAGTCTAATGCAAAGAATTAAAAAATCAACCAACCCGATCATCCAAGCTATCAGTGTGTCCTGCCATTTATCCTCTAAGCTATGGACTTCTTGGTACGAAAACGTCTGTCTGTCGCTCCACTTAACTTCGACATTACACTATTATTTCTAATCAATTGTATATATTTATATCCTTAGTATATGAACTGTCATTGTATTAATAATATTTGTCATATGGACTATAGTCTACCAATAAACATTTTCATTTTCATTTTAAAGTTTTGTTCATACTTCGCTGTATAGCTATATTAGGTTTGTATAACCACTTCATTCTCTGCTATATACTAAAGTTAATCTGTTAACTTCTTTTAATTGTATCAGGTTGTAACAAATTCTGCTCGATTAGAAAACGGACGATTGATAAATAATTAGAATAACCTCAAGATAATGTGAAATATTTTTAGAAATGTTTCAAAATACACGTGGCGACAGGTTCGCACAGGTTTTATCACGATACAGAATGATACAGAATGACTTAGGCTAGTGTAGGATTAGGCTAATGAATATTTTCTCTGGTGTTTTTCGTACAGTTACAACGCCACCCCTACGATATTAGAGTAATTGAAAAAACATGGAGCCCACGAAAGAGCATATTCGACATGTGATGCTGTATGAGTTCCATAAAGGATCTAACGCTAGTGAATCCGCAAGAAACATTCAAAGAGTTTATGGAAATGATGTTGTGAGCGAATGGATGTGTAGAAGATGGTTTGAGAAGTTCAGAAATGGAGACTTCAGTCTGAAAGATTATCAACGAACAGGACGACCAAATGAGTTAGATGAAGAGTTGCTGAAAGCAACAGTGGAGGAAAACCTAACGGTAACTGTAAGAGAACTTGGCCTGCAACTCAGCATTAGCCATATGACCATTCATCGTCATTTGAAGCTGTTAGGAAAAGTAGTGAAGGTTGGAAAATGGGTTCCATATGATTTGTCACAAGCGAATCTTCAACATCGAATCGATATTTGCACATCACTGCATTCTCGGCAACTGCAGGCACCGTTTTTGAATCGGATCGCCAATGGGGATGAAAAATGGGTTCTCTATAACAATATTCAGCGGCGACATCAGTGGCTTAGCGTGAAACAAAACCTGAACCTCAGCCAAGGAATGGACCCCATCCAAAGAAAATTTTGCTCTGCGTTTGGTGGGATATGCAAGAAATTATTCATTTTGAGCTTTTGCCAGATAACCAAACAATCACAGCTGAAGTCTACTGCCAAAACTCCAACGATTGAAGATGGTATTAGAAGAAAAACGTCCTTTATTAATTAATCGCAGAGGTGTTCTATTCCACCAGGATAACGCGCGCCCTCACACTGCTCGAATCACCACTGCCCAATTGGAGGCATTTGGTTGGGAGAAAATGCCTCATCCACCTTATTCTCCGGACATCGCACCTTCAGACTACCATTTATTCAGAAGTCTGCAACACCACCTAGATGGACAAAAGTTGCAATATCGGGAAGCTATCGAAAACGAAGTGATCGCTTTTTTTAACTCGAAACCAAGGGATTTCTTCGAACGTGGCATAAAAAACTTTTCTACAGGTGGGAGGAGGTTATAGAAAAAGAAGGGAATTATATTGATGATTAATTTGTCATTATAAGTCATTTAATTTTTGTAGTGAATAAACTAAAAATTCGAGCAAATTTGTCCTTATAAGTCATTTAATTTTTGTTCTGAATGAACTAAAAAATCGAGCAGAATATATGTTACAACCTTATATTTCGAAGTTATGAATACGTTCCCTTAAAGTGTATTAAGTTGTGTTTAATTACCACATAAATATTTAATTTAAGCTCTGATTACGACTTTCGTATAAGATAAAAAGTATTGCTGTACAATGTAAACAGTAAAGTTCGTAAATCCTTCAGGTAGAAGTACGTAAATAGTCTTTTTGTAACTTTAACGTTCCAATTAATGAACGGTTCCTAACGTTGACCGTATATAGGTTCCCTTTTGGATATATTGGGTCAAAGGTTAAGGGTCAAAGGGGAGCTAGTAAGTTCCCAGTTAGTGTCTATGCGGTCCCCAATTTGGAACCTAATTCTGAGCGGCTCCTTTCTTTAACCTATTTTGACACGTAATATGGAACCAAACCGTCTAAAATGTTTATGTTATACCCAACTTTACTGCTTAAGTGTAGCATTATTTCCTTTTAGCTCTTAACAGCATTTACGAATCCGCCATTTTTCAGATCTTAATGAGATCGAGTTTAATCTACTTCTCAAATATAACGTCTTTTGAAAGGGTGAAATATATACGGTGTACAGTCAAAAAGTTCCAGAACGTCCAGTAACAGCTCGTACAGAGTGCAACATACGCGAGGTACAGCGGATTGTGCGTACCGATCGTCTCCAAACCATGGATAAAATAGCAGAGGCAGTCAACATTTCGCACGAAAGCTGTCATGCAATCCTTGCTAAAAACTTGAACATGAAACGCGTCACACAGCACATCATCCCCCGCAATCTCAACAGTGAACAGTGTAAAGAGCGAATGGTGAATTGTGGCGAACTCGTAACGGCTGCCGATAATGATCCCATGTATTCACAGAAAATTATCACAGGCGGCGAAACATGGTGCTCCTTTACCATAAAGTTTGAGAACTTCATTATAATTCACTGATTTAAGAGAATTGTCATGTCACTATGAATGTCATGTTATGTCAATCTCAAGTGATAAATGAAAAGATTCTTCATTTGGTAAAATGAATTATATAGTCAGAGTGAAAGTTAAAATCATCTGTCCATATCGGTCATAAAGAGTCTTGGTTTAATTGAGGTCATACCCAGGCATAGAACTTCCGTTGTTTTTGGTAACCCACTGACTACTTCAGCACGTTTCCTGAGTGTCTTCCTTAAAAGATCTTTTATTGATAATATATATATATATATATATATTAGTGGTGGACCGGATATCCGCATCATTTTTAACATCCGCATCCGCACTGACTGCGATGTTATGCGGATATTACCTCTAATAAATTATGCAATTTACAATTAAATTAGCTTATAAAGTAGCTTATAAGGCCGAGTCATGCACATTTCATGTAAAGTATTAATTGTTAATGAAGAAACAAATATATAAACCTGAAAATATAAATAGCTGGTAACACAGAAAATTGAATGAAACTTGTTTCATTGAATTTTCTGTGGCTGAAACTCTTGAGAAAGTTATTATTTTTATCATAATGAAAACATTAATATTAATTTTAATTCTTATGCATTGCCTGCCGTAATAGTAATATCACGAAATTTGAAAAATTGTGTCATATATTCATAATTCTATATTATATTGATAGATTAACTAAATATCCGCATCCGCGGATATTGAAATTAAAGATCCGCATCCGCAGATGTTGAAAAACTGACATCCGCTTTTAATTGTGTCCGCTGCAAAGCGAACTATATTGGCAGTACCATCCGCCAATACCAAACAAGAGTGGACGAGCATCGTGGTATTTCCACTAGAACTTCGCAGCCCTTGAACAAACCCTCCAAATCAGCAATAAGGAATCATTGCCACCTTCACAACTACCCGCTACTTTCCTCTAATTTCAAAATTGTTAATTCAGCCAACCAACTAATTCTTGAGTCTCTTTATATACTCAGTATCCAACCAACCCTCACCGACTACAGTTCCGCTTTCAACCTAAACATCGCCAAATAAACTCTCATACTGAAAAGAAATCCACCATCACTCCATTTGGCTCCATCTCTTCCAACAACCAACATGGATTTTTCCAACAAGCAGCCATTCCCAATCTTCTGTACAATTAATCCATCACTACGTTAACAATTTGGTAAGACCCTCCTCAATTTTGATTCACTTTTTAACCGTTTTATATTTTACTTAGTGTCCACACTTCTATACTTTATATTATTTCATCCTTAATTTTAATTTAATGTACACTGTAATTGCTCCATTAATTCTCGCTAATTATCGTTAATTATCGCACGTTCATTTTAATATACTGTATGTTTTTGTTCATTGTATTTATTTATTTTTATTTGATTTTAAATTTTTTAGCGCTGATGATGGAAATTGAATTTTTCCGAAACGTCTGTAAATAAACATGTACCATCTTTTCGTCCTCCTATTCCTCGCTTTATATATATATATATATATATATATATATTATATATATATATATATATATGTGTGTGTGTGTGTGTACAATTCTGTATAATTTGTACATAGAATGCTGATGTGCATATAATGTCCAATATACGCAGTTTATTGATCCAAAATAATATTCATTCAGTCGTGAATTGCGTTAACCGTGATTTACTAATTGTGACCATTGTGCACTTATCCCTGGTCATGATCGAGTTAACCGTGATTTGGCGTGGAATTTGCATCCGCTGTTCGCCTCCCGCCAGCCCACCGCAACGCGTTTCATAAGAGTACACATGTGCGCTTGTGGCTTCGCATATCTTCACGTCTTGTAGTGAGTACAACCTACTTAATTGTATATTATACTGTAATGGAATAATGCTGTGTGTTGTGGCGCGCGAGGTGACAGACAAGTCAATGGTGGTGGGGCAGCAGCCGCTGCACCACCAACCCACAGGCTAGGTATAATGAGTTAACCGTGAAATCGGATTTTCTGTGATCATGTACCGCCCTTCAGTCACGGATAACTGAGTGAGCTGTAATGAGTATTTCTTTGATAACATCTCAAACAACAAACAAACAAACTTTGTGCATTAACTTTAGACTAGGTTAGGTTAGCTTATGTTAAGTTAGGTTACATCACGTTTTTATTATATGGAATAAAAACGTCGGCACCAAGCTCAGTTATACTGAAATGCGACAATGTTTGGGATACACACAGTTCATCGCGACACGAATGTGGGTGTGGCGACATTAGCGGTATCGTCATATTTTCAAACTTACTTTTTGCTGAAAATCATTAAATGCCATTAAAAATAAGGCATAAGGAAGGTTAAGTTAGGTTTGGTTAATTTAATTAGGTTACTTAGATTATGTTAAATCTCACAATGTACAACAGAAAATGTGAAAATGTTGTGGCTTCGTAAGGAAAGACAGTAAACGATATTTATTTTATATAAAATATTTTTATAGAGAGAGAGATCTAACAGAAAATAAAGACCCAATCCAATATAACAGAGCGGAAGCCCCAACACTAATATATACATACATTCCCCGCAAGTTCTTGTAGAACGCTAATCAAAATATTTATTCCCTTTGCCAAAAAAGAAAAGAGACGAGGTAGGAAGGAATTAAAGCAATCAGGAATAAATCACAACTTATTAGATTGCGAGAACGTTGCACGATGTCCAATAAGATTGGGCTTCGCTCTGTTTAGGTTAGGTACTTGCAGCAAGGAAATTGCTTATGTACAGAACAGAGGGAGAAGCATAATTAAGAATTAATTATTATACCTTTCATATATATATAATATTATTAATATATATATATATATATATATATATAAAATATGACATACAGATATGCTAAAGACCTGTGTACAGGGTGTCCCGTAAGTCTGGACCCATAGGGATTTATAATATATTTTTTTATTATGTTATTATTATTATTTTATTATTATTATTTTTTATTATTATGATTTTGTGGGGCCACTTGAAAGCCAAAGTGTACGAGGTCAAACTTCAGAACATTTTCCACCTTAAAGCACGCATTGTGGAGGCGTGTCAAGAAATTTCTGCGACTGTGATTCAGAAAGTGCTGTCGCAGTGGAGATTGCGTCTTCAACTATGTGTGCGACACAACGGCGGACACTTTGAACAGATTATGTAATAAATTTTTGGACTATTTTGTAATTTTATTATTTTTCCCTATGGGTCCAGACTTACGGGACACCCTGTACAATGATATATAGATTTATGGAAAGAAAATCGCCGAAGGAAAAAATCTATGGATGAAATGCTTAAAATTTAAAAATTCAGCAATAATTTATAATTGGTTGGAAGAGATTATCTCATCAATAAAAGAAAATAACTGACACGTTGTTATGACAGTGAGTAGTGTAGCCGCAAAAGGGGAGAGTGCAAGAATGTTGCAAATTATTATGTAAAGCTGCAAAGGGGGTGGGGTGGGGGTGGGGGGCTGTTGCAAAAAAAAAAGAAAAAAAAAGAGTACTGGCCTTTGTTGCCAACCGAGGTTGCAAGGGGCATGCAACTTGGAGGTGGAGTTCTCCCCCAAGCTATTCCCCCCAAAGGGCCAGAAAGGAGGAGAGGTGTTCACCTGGCAGGAGCCAAGTGCATATTAAGACTTCAGCCGAGTAGGCGTTGTTTTATAGGCTCCTAATCAGCCAGTTGGCTGAGCCAAGGGGGGAGGGGTACACCTGAAGGAGAGAGAGAGAGAGAGACACCTGAAGGAGAGAGAGAGAGTAGTGGCCTTTGATTGCAAGGCATGCAACTTGGAGGCGGAGTTCTCCCCCAAGTTATTTTCGTTTACCTAACCTAAGAGGCCTCTAAGGGGTTTTCCCAAAGGGCCAGAAAGAGAAGGACCAGAGGTCCTTGCTCGGCTGGGAGCCGAGCTTGAATGACTCCGTCAGTCGTCTCGGTCTTTTATAAACCTCTATTCTGGCTGAGTTGCCAGATAGCGCCATGTATTCAGTTGCTGAGTTGCCAGATCGCACCATGTATGCAGTTGCTGAGTTGCCAGATCATGCCATGTATTCGGGTGCTGAGTTGCCAGATCGCACCATGTATTCCAGATAGCGCCATGTATTCCAGATAACAAAAACCATATATTAATCATCCATTTAAATAGTGTACTACAATTGAATCCAATTAAATTTGTTATTAAATAATAATTTTTACACACTTAATTTTTATTATAAATATTTGAACAACGAAACAATATGAAAATTTACGAAACAATTCAATTAAAAATTGAAATTATCCAAAACACTCCGCTATAACGGGGTCGGACGACATGAGAGATCTTCCTTCCAGACCGCTCTTGATGTGTGAATATAATATATATATATTAATATATATAGAATATATATATATAAATAATAAACGAAATAAACAACTCGTGCACACACACACACACACACACGAGGAAAAGGCAGAAACTAGGTCATTTCAAATCGTGTCCCTAGAGACCTTTTCGGCCGAGAGTTAATCCTTCGTCCAAGATATTCGAGCAAAAACGCCTTTCACATCAATTCTTATTATCATTATTATTATTGTTATTTCTACAATGAAAATATTTTATATTTACGCATAATTTGTATGGGGTCATATTCTTATAACTACATCTTAACTGCTTAAATCAATCACCTTTCACATCAATTCTTATTATCATCATTATTATTATTATTTCTACAATGAAAATATTTTACATTTGCGTAACTTAGACCCACAGTTTAACGTGGAAACTGAATGCTTTTTAAAAAATATAATAAGGCTATATTTCTTTATATCCTCGACCCTCCTCCCTCATTCCCCCAAACCCCCCCCATCTGTACTTGTATATATAATAAACTCAATCCCTGATAAGCCTCCCTTCACTCTCCTCTCTCTCTCTCTCGTCCCCCTTCACTTCAAATCTTAACTTTCACAAACACACACACACACACACGCCCCGGAAACCAATGCATTTTTCATCTCTCCGTGGAGCAGAACGAATCACACGTGCTCGCCTTGATGAATTTAATGTTAATGAAATCGTCAAGTAGAATATTATGGTCTATTACATCAATCACCTTACTCAAATCCACCGCCAATGCCCTCAATTTAGTAATAATAACAACTATCTCATACACTATATATATATATATATAAATGGACTTTCACCGAATTAAAACAAATCACTAAGCAGTTAAAAGATTTCGCTCTATTATCATATTCACAAATCTACACACACACACACACACACACACACGCCTGTATATATTATGAAAATCAGGAAAAATACCAAACGTATATTAATTCAAATGATGCTAAACGTATATTATAAGAAATTAATAGTTATATTTTTAAGTCCGAAATTCTCGAATTTAAAGGCACTTTTTATATTTTCCATTCACCGAAGCATGGTCCGGCATGCCGATTAATATCCTTTTAGGAAGATTCCCATATGTGTGTCTATTTTGTTTTGGTAAGCCTTTTAAAACAAAAAAATATTACGCGCTTTTCACCTTAAAGTGTCGATGACGGGATGAATAAAAGGTAGGACGCGAGCCTACATTTGTCAAATTAGCTCAGACGAAATACACAAATCTTTCAACCCTTATATATATATGAAATGAATGAATAAAAATGGAAAGGTATATTATTATCATTATTATTATTATCGTGCATTTTCAAAATTAACACAGATTTTCGTCAGGGAAGATATGGTAAATAATCCAAAACGCACGTTCGCCCTCCCTCATAGTATCTCGTTTCGCCGAAATAAAATCAAAACAATCGATCGTATTCGCAAAATTACACACACAAAACACACACACACACGAGGAAAGGGTTTCCGACAATCTGGGTCATTCGAAGAACACCTGTTTCTTCCAGACCGCTCCTGATAAATCTCTCTACATTCGTCAAAAAATATTACCCCGCCCCATTCCCCCACGTGTGTGTGTGTTTTTATATATATAATATATATATAAATTGAATTTCGCCGTGGCACACCATGTTTGGCAAGCGCTTTAGTGGAGAAAGCCTTATTTACTGATGCATATTATATCTATCGGGCAAATAACTTTTAATTCAATCACTGATTGCCCCTCTAAAACCGTAACAATACAAATTATTAAGTAGAATATTATGATTTATTACATCAAACACCTTACTCAAATCCACCGCCAATACCCTCAATTTAGTAATAATAACAATTATCTCTCATACACTATATATACATATATAATATATATATATATATATAGAAAGAGAGAGAGAGAGAGAGTTTTGCTCATTAATAAATATTAATCAGCGAAAGAAATAAGGTAGGCAAACACGAGAGTACTAACAAATATATATATATATAATATATATATATATATATATATATATAATATAGAGAGAGAGAGAGAGAGAGAGAGAGAGAGAGAGAGTTTTGCTCATTAATAAATATTAATCATCGAAAGAAATAAGGTAGGCAACATGAGAGTACTAACAAATATATATATATATATATATATATATATATATATATATATATATATAGAAAGAGAGCGAGAGTTTGTTCAAATAAAGGAATCCATTGGTGGTAAACCGAAGCGTACCATTTTTAGGTAAAAAAAAAATTTTGAAAAATTACTAATAACATGTAAGTACAAATAAAAACCGAAAACTAAAAAAATCTATTAAACCATTCCTAAAATTAATTGCTTTACTCCATTTATAATGAAAAGGTACGACTTGGGATGTCATTCGACTACTGAGAGTTATTAGCAATGAAGTTCAGTAAAGAATACCGAAGCTAATATGTATCATATTTCTGAGAAAGTAGAAAACCATACCCATATTATGTTATATCAGACAGGGTGAGTCTTCTGCACGTCAGGCGTACGCTAGGTTAGGCGATAGAGCAATTTCCCATGTCATCAACCTTCGGACAGTCAGGGATCGTTGGGCGTGATTTCCGACTTTTCCAAAAAAATATGTGGCCGTAAAATTACCTACTGTACTTACCCCTACCATACTCTTTGTTTAGGAGTGTATCGTACTTACTGATATCATGCAGGGATGACATTTCTGATTTACATCATTGGTAAACTTAGTTTGTATGTTAACAATTTTTAGAAAACGTTTTGTACATTCCCTTACACAAAAGGTCTTCCTTCGGATCTTTTCGTTTGGGGGCTAGCAGCGAATTTTAATGAAAATCGGTTATATATATATAATATATATAATATGTATATATATAATATAATATATATATATAGGTGTGTGTGTGTGTGTGTGCCGAGAACATTATAGCAACGCTCCTTGAAATCTTTTTCGCGATATAATTACATGGTCAATCCATTACAGTTCTTGTCTAGCATTACACTAAGAAATTATGTTACAGTGCACTCCTTTATGACGATTCATTAACATTAATTCATCATGATATACATTTTTATAAACTTGCATAAACTAGATTTATTTGAATTACTGGTATTTAGGAAGAGTTTATTGATATGGCTATTTCTTTGTGCGCCTTAGCTGTATTTACATTTTCCATAAGATTAAAAATAGTCACTTCCATTGTTCTATTAATACAGATTCGAGTGAAGGAAATGCCGAGGCAGAGAAGATAATCTGAACTAGAATCCTTTCAAAAGTTCTCAATCAAGGCGGGCACGTGTGATTCGTTCTGCTCCAAGAGATGAAAAATGCATTGGTTTCCGGGATGTGTGTGTGTGTGTGTGGATACGATCGAATGTTTTGGATTTAGTTCGGCGAAACGAGATACTATATCAAATATTTAATGTGAAATAGATATAGACTAAATTTATTTCTTAATTTGGACTGCATCAAGCCAAAAGCTGAAAAGTTCTCAACTGTAGCATTAAATTCGACTAATAATTTTCTTTTCATGCACAGTTGAAAACAGTACAATACAATGATTTTCCATTTCAAAACTGACTAAGAAAAAAATAAATATATATATATATATATATATATATCTTATGCTGTGCAAATTTGATGAATTGCACTTATTTTAATAAAAATATATTTCCTGTTTTGGCTATAATGTACTTTTTTTAATAAAATATATTTTCCTGTTTTGAGCATAATGTATTTTTTCATAAAATATTTTTCCGATTTTAATATAATTTTATTAATTTTCTTTTTATCATAACTCAGCCGAGCAACAACGTTAAGCGACGTTGGATCTGGGTGGTAGTTGGGTGGGAGATCGCCCACCGCAACAACCAACTCGTCGAAGGGTGTGAAGAATGCGCGTCTACGCACATCACAGTCTCTTCTCAGCTTCAACTACACGGCTTTCAGATTTGGTGCTTTTACACTGTTCACATATCATGTGACATTCTTTACAATGTCTCACTACATCATCCGCAAACTCGATGCACCCCTTACACAAATCATGATGTCCAGAAAAATTCTTATTTCTTAATTTGGGCTGTATCAATCCAAAAGCAGAAAAATTCTCAACTGTAGCATTAAACTCGACTAATAATTTTCTTTTTCATGCACAGTTGAAAACATTACAATACAGTGATTTGCCATTTCAAAACTGACTAAGAATATATATATATATATATATATCTTATGCTGTGCAAATTTGATGAATTGTACTTATTTTAATAAAAATATATTTCCTGTTTTGGATATAATGTACTTTTTTTAATAAAATATATTTTCCTGTTTTGGATATAATGTACTTTTTTTCATAAAATATTTTTCCTATTTTAATATAATTAAATAATTTTCTTTTTATCATAACTCAGCCGAGCAACAACGTTAAGCGACGTTGGATCTGGGTGGTAGTTGGATGGGGGGCCGTCCACCGCAACAACTAATTTACAATCGATGAAGGTAATGAAATAAAATAAATATGCACTTATTTTTATTGAGCACACATGTAGAAATAATTAAACAATATCGTCAAAACCTTCCTCGTCACTAAAACCTGTGTGGTATATTTTTCTGTGCTTTCTTAGTCGGCTTATCCGCCTTTTCGGTACAGGTTGAAAATCATCCGAACTATCATAGTCAATAGCGTATAACTTGCGCTTCCTGTGGAAACGTCAAGAAAAAGAAAAATATTCTTAGCTCCATTCATTTGAGAATATTGTATAAATACACTGAATGTAACGAGATAATTAAGTAATAAATAGATTATGATGTAGTAGTATTATTTTCACTATCTGTTAAATGAAATAATCTTGAACTTATTCTTTAAAAGGTCCTTATTGTACAAATACATTGTATGTAATGAGATAATTAAGTAATAAATATTGAATAACATATCAACTTACTTTGCACTAGGTGGCTTTTCTTCCCTAGCAGCACCGTTGCAGGTAGATAATACATCCGTTCTTGCAACATTATGCTTTGCAATAGAGCTAGCAGCAGAAGGGCCCGGCTGTTCAGTAAACGTGGATGGGACAATTTTACATTGAGAACGGCTGTGGAGTAGAAATATTTCTCTTCTATAACATAATAGGTGTCAAACTATATATATATATATAGTTTGGAAAAGAAGATGACTCGTAAAATTCTTCGTAAAGCAATCTAATATACTATTTCCTTAATTCACTTGCGTAGTATATAATTTGTATGCATAGAAGTTGCATTTAACATGCAATATTTATCTTCACGAGTAATTCAAATAAATCTAGTTTATGCAGGTTTATACTTGGTGAAACATCTCATTGGTATTTTATCGAGAATATAAAAGTTACTTACACGCATTGCTCTTCATCATCTGAAACCAGGTCTATAACATCTATTTTTGTATGACCAGAAAAACGACGGCGTTGGTTTAATACAGCTTCCGCTTCCAGTATCATAGCCAATATTGTTTTCTCCTCTTCGCATGTATATTCTGGAAAGTATACATCGTCTTCAGGGTTCCTCTTGACTGACTGTGGACGTCGCGCAGTCTTGATAGTGTGGATGGGGATTGACGAGAAACCGTCAGCAATATCGTCTATCACATAACATTCGATATCGCCGTCTTCGTCTTTCACATTGTAGCATCTAGAAAAAGCAAAGAAAATCACATTATTGTGAAAATATATAACTATCATATTCGTAAAAGGGAATAGATTCTAATGAACCATCTTTTAATATAAACAATTTTCTTATAATGATGCCTAAGATTATGAATTAAGCTTGGGCCAATTTTACATTGAGATCGGATGTGGAGTAGAAATATTTCTTTTCTATAACATAATAACTACCTATATATATGTATATAGTTTGGAAAAGAAGATGATGACTCGTGAAATTCATCGTAAAGCAATCTAGTTTATGCAAGTTTATACTTGGTGAAACAGATCGTTGGTGTTTTATCGAGAATATAAAAGCTACTTACACGCATTGCTCTTCATCGTCTGAAGCTAGGTCTATAACTTCTACATTTGTATGATCAGAAAAACGACGGCGTTGATTTATTGCAGCTTCAGCTTTTAGCATCATAGCCAATATTGTTTTCTCCTCTTCGCATGTATATTCTGGAAAGTATACATCGTCTTCAGGGTTCCTCTTGACTGACTGTGGATGTCGCGCAGTCTTGATAGTGTGGATGGGGATTGAAGAGAAGTCGTCAGCAATAACGTTTATCACAACACATTCGATATCTCCGTCTTCGTCTTTCACATTGTAGCATCTAGAAAAAGCAAAGAAAATCACATTATTGTGAAAATATATACTATCATATTCGTAAAAGGGAATAGGTTCTAATGAGCCATCTTTTAATATAAATAATTTTCTTATAATGGTACCTAAGATTATGAATTAAGTTTGGGGCAATTTTACATTGAGATCGGCTGTGGAGTAGAAATATTTTTTTCTATAACATAATAACTGCCTATATATATATATATATATATATATATATATAATATATGGAAAAGAAGATGATGACTCGTGAAATTCATCGTATAGCAATCTAATTTATGCTTACGTTACCTTATTAACTCTTCGATGTTTTCATCAACGCCTGCAACCAGCGCCCGTACACGTTCTATTTGAGATGCGCTCAGCGTCAAACAACCTAAGTCGGAGTGATTAGCCATGCTACCGTGAATTGTCTCGACCTAACGATTGTTTCAAAGTAAGTACAAAGCGAAATATAATCATGCTCGTTTATATACCTGATGATTAACCTCAGGCAATTGTAAAGATGTGTGTGTGTGTGTAGGCCTATTGTTTCTCTCTCACCTGTGAGTGAAGGGCGTACCCCAACTAAGTGTGGGCGTGGCTAGAAAGCTACTATAGGCATATGGGTTGCCCCTACATTTATTATTATTATACCAGTTCATTATTTGTCACAGTAGGAAAAGGTTCTTGATATAGGATGGCTATCTTACACAGGTTTGATGATTTTCTTTGTCAAAACTATATCTTCATCATAACGAAATTGTAGATGACTAATATCTGGGCATGCAATTTGTAGTGGCTGATCAATCTAGCCATTGTTTTGTTTGTGATAAATCTAGAATTCAAAATTACTTTTTAAAACACTATTTCCGACATAATTTAAATCCGCGCTGCTATAGATTGAAAAGAGACATTTCATGTAGCTAACATTTAAAGATCATTCATTGCATTTTTTTTTACCATATTTCGGTATATGTATAGTTATTATACTCTTTTACAGTAATGACGATGATGCAATGTATTTTGCCGACGTAAGCGAGACTTCGGGCGAATTTCATGAAGCCTACAGGTGTACCAAACGGCGACAACGGCGTGCCAGGGGCCTATCGAGGTTAGTTAATATTACCTTTATAATGATTTTGAATGTCCAATCAAATAAAAAAGAAATACTAATGTAAAGATATTTTATTATTATTATTATTATATGTATTGAATATGTGTTAGGTTTTAGTTTCTTACCATTGATTAATAAATAAACATGAGTCAATTCATAAATTGTGTATTTTAAGAAGTGAAAGATATTAAACATTACTGTCAATCTCTCCCTTTTTAGTTCGCATAACACTGAAGTTATATATATATAATATATATAGATATATATATATATGTTTTGTGTGGTGTGCACTTTGGAAGGCCTTATGTGAAGTATAGCACAGCGTTTTAAACTAAACGTATTAAATCAAAGTACATATTAGTCGCACGTTTATTATTTCATGCGTTAACTAGCTATTTGCCTTGATGCTATTTAGGCTTACGTAAAATGAGTTATTAGTAACGATATTACGGTTTATTATGATTATTATATTATATTTCAGCTATTCAAGTCGTATGTTTGATGGACCTAGTACTTCGACACAGAATAGAGCAAGGGGTTTTCGCACAGACCACGTATTCCCTCATCGGACTCTGACGACCCGCGCCCCCGAAAGAAAGCAAGGTAAGAACTACTGCCTTAAACTATAGTTACAACGTTAATATATATTATATATATATATATATATATATATATATATATATATGTGTGTGTGTGTGTGTGTGTGCGCACTTTGGAAGGCCTTATGTGAAGTATAGCACAGCGTTTTAAACTAAACGTATTAAATCAAAGTACATATTAGTCGCACGTTTATTTATTTCATGCTTAACTAGCTATTGCCTTGATGCTATTTAGGCTTACGTAAAATGAGTTATTAGTAACGATATTACGGTTTATTATGATTATTATATTATATTTCAGCTATTCAAGTCGTATGTTTGATGGACCTAGTACTTCGACACAGAATAGAGCAAGGGGGTTTTCGCACAGACCACGTATTCCCTCATCGGACTCTGACGACCCGCGCCCCCGAAAGAAAGCAAGGTAAGAACTACTGCCTTAAACTATAGTTACAACGTTAATTTATGAAATTCAATAGAGTGGACACTTAATTCTATATAAAAATATATAGCTCATAATTAAAGTACTTAATTTCATGGAAAATAAAATTACGTATATTACAGGAAAAATCGCAAGGTAGAAACCTTAAGTAAAATGAGTTATTAGTTACGATATTACGGTTTATTATGATTATTATATTATATTTCAGCTATTCAAGTCGTATGTTTGATGGACCTAGTACTTCGACACCGAATAGAGCAAGGGGGTTTTCGCACAGACCACGTATTCCCTCATCGGACTCTGACGACGACCCGCCCCCCGAAGAAAGCAAGGTAAGAACTACTGCCTTAACTATAGCTACAACGTTAATTTATGAAATTCAATAGAGTGGACATTTAATTCTATATAAAAATATAGCTCATAATTAAAGTACGTAATTTCATGGAAAATAAAATTACGTATATTAAGAGCATGTTTCGTATGCTTATCCCGATTAAACGTCTCTATTTTCGCTCTTTAGGTTAGATTTTTCATATATAAGTGACGAGGGCAATGCAGCTATTGCACTGAGTTCCAGGCGCCCAGCTCTTTGCGATATTTGAGCACCACGTTACTGATGTCAGATTCAGAGTTCGAGTGGCTATACGAAAGATATAAACAGCCTGTTCAGGGCTTCATGCTGAACCATGTTTGTCCTCCTTCAGGAAGCGAGTCGCCGATCCTGACTCCGCGCTTGCAATCCTGAGAAGAGAGGACTCGGGATACCACAGGCGGATTCGAGCGTGTCCACTGTGATATTCGCCGAAGGTTTTGACGATATTGTTTAATTATTTCTACATGTGTGCTCAATAAAAATAAGTGCATATTTATTTTATTTCATTACCTTCATCGATTGTAAATTAGTTGTTGCGGTGGACGGCCCCCCATCCAACTACACCCAGATCCAACGTCGCTTAACGTTGTTGCTCGGCTGAGTTATGATAAAAGAAAAATTATTTAATTATATTAAATAGGAAAAATATTTATGAAAAAAAGTACATTATATCCAAAACAGGAAAATATATTTTTAAAAAAGTACATTATATCCAAAACAGGAAATATATTTTTATTAAAATAAGTACAATTCATCAATTTGCACAGATAAGATATATATATATATTCTTAGTCAGTTTTGAAATGGCAAATCACTGTATTGTAATGTTTCAACTGTGCATGAAAAAGAAATTATTAGTCGAGTTAATGCTACAGTTGAGATTTTTCTGCTTTTGGATTGATACAGCCCAATTAAGAAATAAGAATTTTCTGGAATCATGATTTGTGTAAGGGGTGCATCGAGTTTGCGGATGATGTAGTGAGACATTGTAAAGAATGTCACATGATATGTGAACAGTGTAAAAGCACCAAATCTGAAAGCCGTGTAGTTGAAGCTGAGAAGAGAGACTGTGATGTGCGTAGACGCGCATTCTTCACACCCTTCGACGAGTTGGTTGTTGCGGTGGGCGATCTCCCACCCAACTACCACCCAGATCAGATCCAACGTCGCTTAACGTTGTTGCTCGGCTGAGTTATGATAAAAAGAAAATTAATAAAATTATATTAAAATCGGAAAAATATTTTATGAAAAAATACATTATGCTCCAAGCAGGAAAATATATTTTATTAAAAAAAGTACATTATAGCCAAAACAGGAAATATATTTTATTAAAATAAGTGCAATTCATCAAATTTGCCCAGCATAAGATATATATATATATATATATATATTTTTTTTTTTCTTAGTCAGTTTTGAAACGGAAAATCATTGTATTGTACTGTTTTCAACTGGGCATGAAAAAGAAAATTATTAGTCGAATTTAATGCTACAGTTGAGAACTTTTCAGCTTTTGGCTTGATGCAGTCCAAATTAAGAAATAAATTTAGTCTATATCTATCTACATTAAATATTTGATATAGTATCTCGTTTCGCCGAACTAAATCCAAAACATTCGATCGTATCCACACACACACAACACACACACAACACACACACACATCCCGGAAACCAATGCATTTTCATCTCTCCGTGGAGCAGAACGAATCACACGTGCCCGCCTTGATTGAGAACTTTTGAAAGGATTCTAGTTCAGATTATCTTCTCTGCCTCGGCATTTCCTTCACTCGAATCTGTATTAATAGGACAATGGAAGTGACTATTTTTAATCTTATGGAAAATGTAAATACAGCTAAGGCGCACAAAGAAATAGCCATATCAATAAACTCTTCCTAAATACCAGTAATTCAAATAAATCTAGTTTATGCAAGTTTATAAGAAATGTATATCATGATGAATTTAATGTTAATGAAATCGTCATAAAGGAGTGCACTGTAACATAATTTCTTAGTGTAATGCTAGACAAGAATCTGTAATGGATTGACCATGTAAATTATATCGCGAAAAAGATTTCAAGCAGCGTTGCTATAATGTTCTCGGCACACACACACACACACACACACACTATATATATATATATATATATATATATATATATATATACACGATTTTCATTAAAATTCGCTGCTAGCCCCCAAACGGAAAAGATCCGAAGGAAGACCTTTTGTGTAAGGGAATGTACAAAACGTTTTCTAAAAATTGTTAACATACAAAAGACTAAGTTTACCAATGATGTAAATCAGAAAATGTCATCCCTGCATGATATCAGTAAGTACGATACACTCCTAAACAAAGAGGTATGGTAGGGGTAAGTACAGTAGGTAATTTTACGGCCACATATTTTTTGGAAAAGTCGGAAATCACGCCCAACGATCCCTGACTGTCCGAAGGTTGATGACATGGGGAAATTGCTCTACCGCTTAACCTAGCGTACGCCTGACGTGGCAGAAGACTCACCCTGTCTGATATAACATAATATGGGTATGGTTTTCTACTTTCTCAGAAATATGATACATATTAGCTTCGGTATTCTTTACTGAACTTCATTGCTAATAACTCTCAGTAGTCGAATGACATCCCAAGTCGTACCTTTTCATTATAAATGGAGTAAAGCAATTAATTTTAGGAATGGTTTAATAGATTTTATAGTTTTCTTTTTTGTTTTTACTTACATGTTATTAGTAATTTTTCACCATTTTTTTTTTACCTAAAAATGGTACGCTTCGGTTTACCACCAATGGATTCCTTTATTTGAACAAAACTCTCGCTCTCTTTCTATATATATATATATATATATATATATATATATATATATATAGTACTCATGTTTGCCTACCTTATTTCTTTCGCTGATTAATATTTATTAATGAGCAAAACTCTCTCTCTCTCTCTCTCTCTATATATATATATATTTGTTAGTACTCTCGTGTTTGCCTACCTTATTTCTTTCGCTGATTAATATTATTAATGAGCAAAACTCTCTCTCTCTATATATATAATATGTGTGTTATATATATATATAGTGTATGAGAGATAATTGTTATTATTACTAAATTGAGGGTATTGGCGGTGGATTTGAGTAAGGTGTTTGATGTAATAAATCATAATATTCTACTTAATAATTTGTATTGTTACGGTTTTAGAGGGGCAATCAGTGATTGAATTAAGTTATTTGCCCGATAGATATATATGCATCAGTAAATAAGGCTTCTCCAGTAAAGCGCTTGCCAAACATGGTGTGCCACGGCGAAATTCAATTATATTATAATATATACTATATAATATATATATATATAAACCAACACACGTGGGGGAATGGGGCGGGGTAATATTTTTTGACGAATGTAGAGAGATTTATCAGGAGCGGTCTGGAAGAAACAGGTGTTCTTCGAAATGACCCAGATTGTCGGAAACCCTTTCCTCGTGTGTGTGTGTGTGTGTGTGTGTGTAGATTTGCGAATACGATCGATTGTTTTGATTTTATTTCGGCGAAACGAGATACTATGAGGGAGGGCGAACGTGCGTTTTGGATTATTTACCATATCTTCCTCTGACGAAAATCTGTGTTAATTTTGAAAAATGCACGATAATAATAATAATGATAATAATATACCTTTCCATTTTTATTCATTCATTTCATATATATATAAGGGTTGAAAGATTTGTGTGTATTTCGTCTGAGCTAATTTGACAAATGTAGGCTCGCGTCCTACCTTTTATTTCATCCCCGTCATCGACACTTTAAGGTGAAAAGCGCGTAATATTTTTTGTTTTTAAAAGGCTTACCAAAACAAAATAGACACATATGGGAAATCTTCCTAAAAGGATATTAATCGGCATGCCGGACCATGCTTCGGTGAATGGAAAATATAAAAAGAGTGCCTTTAAATTCGAGAATTTCGGACTTAAAAATATAACTATTAATTTCTTATAATATACGTTTAGCATCATTTGAATTAATATACGTTTGGTATTTTTCCTGATTTTCATAATATATACAGGCGTGTGTGTGTGTGTGTGTGTGTGTGTAGATTTGTGAATATGATAATAGAGCGAAATCTTTTAACTGCTTAGTGATTTGTTTTAATTCGGTGAAAGTCCATTTATATATATATATATATATATATATCTACATATATATATATAATATATATATATATATATATATATATAGTGTATGAGAGATAGTTGTTATTATTACTAAATTGAGGGTATTGGCGGTGGATTTGAGTAAGGTGATTGATGTAATAGACCATAATATTCTACTTGACGATTTCATTAACATTAAATTCATCAAGGCGAGCACGTGTGATTCGTTCTGCTCCACGGAGAGATGAAAAATGCATTGGTTTCCGGGGCGTGTGTGTGTGTGTGTGTTTGTGAAAGTTAAGATTTGAAGTGAAGGGGGACGAGAGAGAGAGAGGAGAGTGAAGGGAGGCTTATCAGGGATTGAGTTTATTATATACAAGTACAGATGGGGGGGGGTTTGGGGGAATGAGGGAGGAGGGTCGAGGATATAAAGAAATATAGCCTAATTATATTTTTAAAAAAGCATTCAGTTTCCACGTTAAACTGTGGGTCTAAGTTACGCGTAAATGTAAAATATTTTCATTGTAGAAATAATAATAATAATAATGATAATAAGAATTGATGTGAAAGGTGATTGATTTAAGCAGTTAAGATGTAGTTATAAGAATATGACCCCATACAAATTATGCGTAAATATAAAATATTTTTATTGTAGAAATAACAATAATAATGATAATAAGAATTGATGTGAAAGGCGTTTTTGCTCGAATATCTTGGACGAAGGATTAACCCTCGGCCGAAAAGGTCTCTAGGGACACGATTTGAAATGACCTAGTTTCTGCCTTTTCCTCGTGTGTGTGTGTGCACGAGTTGTTTATTCGTTTATATATATATATATATATATATATATATATATATATATTCACACATCAAGAGCGGTCTGGAAGGAAGATCTCTCATGTCGTCCGACCCCGTTATAGCGGATTGTGTTTTGGATAATTTCAATTTTTAATTGAATTGTTTCGTAAATTTTCATATTGTTTCGTTGTTCAAATATTTATAATAAAAATTAAGTGTAAAAATTATTTATTTAATAAACAGAATTTAATTGGATTCAATTGTAGTACACTATTTAAATGGATGATTAATATATGGTTTTTGTTATCTGGAATACATGGCGCTATCTGGAATACATGGTGCGATCTAGCAACTCAGCACCCGAATACATGGCATGATCTGGCAACTCAGCAACTGCATACATGGTGCGATCTGGCAACTCAGCAACTGAATACATGGCGCTATCTGGCAACTCAGCCAGAATAGAGGTTTATAAAAGACCGAGAGACGACTGACGGAGTCATTCAAGCTCGGCTCCCAGTTGAGCAAGGACCTCTGGTCCTTCTCTTTCTGGCCCTTTGGGAAAGCCCCTTAGAGGCCTCTTAGGTTAGGTAAACGAAAATAACTTGGGGGAGAACTCCGCCTCCAAGTTGCATGCCTTGCAATCAAAGGCCACTACTCTCTCCTTCAGGTGTCTCTCTCCTTCAGGTGTCTCTCTCTCTCTCTCCTTCAGGTGTACCCCTCCCCCCTTGGCTCAGCCAACTGGCTGATTAGGAGCCTATAAAACAACGCCTACTCGGCTGAAGTCTTAATATGCACTTGGCTCCTGCCAGGTGAACACCTCTCCTCCTTTCTCTCCTCCTTTCTCTCCTTTCTGGCCCTTTGGGGGGAATAGCTTGGGGGAGAACTCCACCTCCAAGTTGCATGCCCCTTGCAACCTCGGTTGGCAACAAAGGCCAGTACTCTTTTTTTTCCTTTTTTTTGCAACAGCCCCCACCTCCTTGCAACAACCCCCACCCCCTTTGCAACTTTACATAATAATTTGCAACATTCTTGCACTCTCCCCTTTTGCGGCTATACTACTACAGTGTATTGGGAAGTTGGGAACCCATTTCAAGAAAAAGCAAAGGACTCCTTCACCTATATTGTGAGATTATTTTTTTCAATCATTTATAAATTTTGTTGACCTTCGAAATTTTCACCATTTTCACAATAAATTTTATTTCTTCGATGATTTCATTTTATAATAATAATGATGTTTAACTGTTACACTCAGATAGATATACAGGGTGGTCCAAAAGTCACGATCGGAGTAACTGCGTTCTAACGTAGCTTCTAATACAGCAAATCTGCAAGTTTAAATCGGGCTAATATCTGAGCGACGCAACATAAAATCGACACGTTATTGCGTGTTAGTGTAAGTTAGGTTAGGTTAGGCTTAGTCAGGCTACGTTAGGTCAATTTAATTTAGGTTAAGTTAGTGTTTTAGATTGTCGATGTTATAGTGGATGGACTCCATCACAGCGCAAGTGATGGAATCCATATACGGAAGTTGTTGGCATTAGAGAAATGCCTTTCTTAAAAAATACATTGTGAAAAAATAGTTAAATAAATATATTTCACCCGATCGAAACTTTTGGAGTACTCTAGAGAAAAGTGATACAGGAAAAATAACATTATTTTATTGTTTCGTAGTTATTTTTCTTTCGATAAAAAAACCTTTTGTCAGTATGAAAATAAGTGAAAGAAAGTAATTGCAACTTTAATATTCATTAAATAAAATATTGTAACGACCTTGTTAAATTTTATTTGCTAAATTTCACATCTTATTTGCATTCACTTACAGCAATGAACATTACCAAAGTCTGTAATTTAAAAATCTATCACTACATCGAATAGTCCTTCCTATTCTATCCTCGTCTAGTCTTCAGATTATAAGGAGTATTTTGTTTGTTTGTTTGTGTGTGAGAGAGAGAGAGAGAGAGAGAGAGGCGGCAATTAAAATTATCTTGATTGGAATTTAGTATTAAAATATAATTTAAAGAAAGTTTTTCAGAAAATTATAACCAAAACGAATGTAAAATTACACCACACATTTCGAGCCAAAAAAAAATGTATCCCGTAATACTCAGAAATTTAGAAAAGAATGAGATGCTCATACCCACATGTCCAGTAACAGAAAAAAAAATCTAAAAAGTAACGCTTAAAAAAAATACTAAATAGTAAATCTATCCTATTTACATTTAATTATTTTATGTGAAAATAATAAAATTTTAAAACAAAATCCCCCCAAAAACATTAATTAGTAATTTTGAGGAGCGTTCTTGAATTTTTTTTCGTCAAATTTTTTCTGCAGTTGTGGAAACCTCTGATTGCAAGAAACCCATTGCTGAAGACAAAATCAAACGTATTAGGCCATAAACCAAGACTTCAATGTTTGATCAATTTAAAGAATAAAGATAGATCCTGTGGTGCTATGGCATGCCCACAATGTGAAATGGCTTTGAAAATACGTTTTTAGAATTTAGTGCCATAGGTTGTCAATCAAGATTTATAGCATACATACATACATACATACATACATACATAGGCAAACAGGTATAAAGAGAGAGAGAACGAGCTGTTTAATGGTACACTCTCTCTCTCTCTCTCTCTCTCTCTCTCTCTCTCTCTTGTGTATACACAAAACACTCTCTTTTACCTCTGGTTACGCAAACATTGGCAATAATTTAAGAGGTTTTCGAGGACCTTCCACGAGTCGCAATCTCTCCAAAGAGCTTTTTGCCCCCAGCCAATATTGAGCTAACTGAAAATATTCAGCGAGAAGCATCATTTTAAAATCAACTCAAAATCGACTTTTAATTTGCTTCTAAAATATGATCACAAATCATTCTCTTTCGTCCTCTGTCCTCTGTCGTGTCCCCACCCAACTTGACTCCTCGCAGCTGTTTCCAACCCTGCAACAGGGCTTGGTAAGTATATAAATGTATATATGCGAAGGAAAGAAAATTGGTTCAAACAACGAAATTATTTGATAGAGAAATGAGATAATAAATTCAGCCATTTATAAGTTTAGTATCGAAAAAATAATAATTAGTATGTTTTAGAGTAGTCATTGCGAGGGTTGCACTAATTATTACCAACTAGTGCAAATACTTTAATACTCATATTGGTTGTTTTAAACAAATGTTTTTGTTTTTAATGATTTAAAAAATGTAACTGTATACTTTACTTAATTAATTTAATGCAATTTAATTTATAACAAATAATAATTTTAGTTGATTTTTTTACGTCTTTCGGCCACCAGAGGGCACTGAGAAGGACGGCAACTCCATCAACCGGCAAAACTAAGTCCCCTTTCGAAAAGGAGAAATGAATTGAGCCAAATACATTTCGTGCAGCGGGCTCGTCACTGTGTTCCTCACTCCCTATTTCTCAGACTGGCTCGGACCATCTGGACTGGATTAGAATATTTTTAGCGTATGTCGAGATACTTCGGGCAATAAACAGTAGTTTCTTATACAGATTTTTCTACATTTTTCAATACCTATTTTACATCAACATTTTTATAATTCTTTTTTCTTTCATTAATCTTTAAATATAATTATTAATATTTATTTCTTAATAAACATATGTTCGTCTCTCTTACAAAATATACGATATTTTTATATTTTCAACTGTGAATCGCGACATCTACCCACCCTAATCTAAACAACCAAATTAAATTGACCACACTTAACCAGAGCTAACCGAACGTAGCCTAACCTTAATTATATCTTTTTTATGATATTTAGTGATTTTCATTAAAAAAAAGTCTGAAATTAAGACGACATTGTTAATGTCGTGATACGTACGTTTGTGTCGCAATGGGTTCTGTGTGTATCTTAAAGATTGCTGGCGATTCTGTAGGATAGCCAAGAAGTCACACACACACACACACACACACACACACACACCGTAAAATACAGACCACTGTTTTTAAAAATGTAATTGTTTCATTTGAACCGAATATTGAACGATTGTGAATCAATTTTATTTTGTAATGCCGATATAATTGGTTCAGAATCAGTCCAGAAAGAAAAGATGTTCCAATGGCCTCAATAGTGGACCATCGCTTTACAAATAAATCTCTCCATAATCGGTTCATGCAACAAATGGAACAATTCATTTTTTAGAAACGGTGTTCTGCGTGGAACATTTTCTTTTTAGACCGATTTTCAACCAATTATATCGACATTACAGACTAAAAGTGATTCAAAATCGTTCCATATTCGGTGAAATGGAGCAATTATTTTTTTAGGAACTGTTGTCTGTATATGGAACAACTTTGCAGTGTACCTCACTTCCATGAATCTCTCTCTCTCTCTCTCTCTCTCTCTCTCTCTCTCTCTCTCAAAATCTTCTTGGGAACTAAATCATACTAAGTCAAAGCACACACAATCCTCTTCCCTACCACTTGAATTGAGCTTATCAAAGACAAGTCGGTCATTCAAGGAAAGAACAAACAGTCTGCAAATGCCCAAAGATAATGAATGTGAACATATGAATAATTGATCTTGAGCAAACGAATGAATCTTTTAAACCGAAATGTTAAACGTCTTCAGGGTCAAACCGGAAGGGAAAAATACCAAAAAAGTATGAGTATTCGGGTATCGTAAACCATCTTATATATATATATATATTTATATATATATATATATATTTTTTTTTTTTTCTAGAGACATACGATAGCCATATTTTTTCCATTAAATATTCAGCCACTGCAAGGTAAAGGGAAGACCCGAGAAGAACGTATTTTAAAACAATACTCCATAAGAATACTTAACCAAGGCAAAGTGAATTTGAAAATGTTATTTACATGCATAATGCAAGTCCCTGCACACGCGCGCGACCTTTGTGTATAAGGGGTCCGGGCATCCTGCAAGGCGTAATTTAATTTCCTTTAGTAATCCCCTTTATATATATATATATATATATATACTGTATAATCTTTTTATCTCATTTTCTACGTAAACAATAAGCTAACACTAAACTAAAAATTACTGGGGCACCAAGTACCACAAAAATACAACTTAACCCATTAGTGCCCATTGGTAGAATTTCCTACCAACGAAATTTTGGCATTATTACATCACTTCCTCGTATTCACGTGATCTTCGGTATGAGTCATTCATATGACTCAATTTTTTAGATTGCGTCATATCAATGACTTATACCGAAGATCATGTGAATACGAGAAAAAGTGATGCAATAATGACAAATAATTTCGTCGGTAGGAAATTCTACCAATGGGCACTAATGGGTTAATACCTTAAAAAGTATAAATTTTGTACAATACCGACACTATCTAATATACACAGAAAAATCAGTCCCCAATATATAAACTTCCCCAATGATAAACTCCCTGATAAAAATTTAACTAAAAACGTTTAATTTAACTAATTAACTAAATATTTTCATGTATAGCTTTTATCTAAAACTAAAATAAAAAATTAGTCCCACTTCGTAAGTGAATAATCTCAAGTTGGCTGAATTTCCACAAAATGAGATTTCCATTTCAGAGGGGAAAAATAAAAGAAAATCCTTTGTATGGTACCTGAAATTGAAAATAATCTATTTAATCAATCAGTGAATCAATCTATCTATCTATCTATTTACCCCACACCTGTGTGTTTATATGAAGGGCGTATGCATGCAGGTTATATATATACATGTAGCGACCCGTGGTTCTGATCCCACGTAAAGCTGTAGGTCCCCTCCGTCATATGACCTTAGATGTTGCGAAGGAGGTTAAACAACCCCAATTAAAAAAAATATATATATATATATTGGTACGTATGTTTATTGTGAATAAATATATTTAAGTTGCCAATTATATATATATATATATATATATATATATATATATATATATTTATTTATTTATTTATTTATTTTTTTACATTTGTGTGGTAAGAGTAAATTTAAGGGCTCGCCTAATCGAGGTAATTTGGAATGAACTTCTCTGTTTACGAGGCACACACACACAACTCCATTACCCTAACAGTAAAAATAAAAATAAAATCCCCCGTTTTTTAAGGTGGGGGGGGGGGGGAGACGGTAGAAGAAACTGAAAACCCTCCCCACTTTATATTCTCTCGCCCCTTCCCCATCCTCCCTCAGCCTCCATCCGTCTCCCTCAGAGCATCTTAAGTCAGATTGAACATCAGGTTTCGTTCAAGATATTGCATCTGTGTTTATCTTCCTCTTAAGATGTAGCGCCGCAGTCAATTTAAAAGCAGGTGAAATCGGGTTGGCGGAAGTTAACTTTCTTGAATGTGAATTTAAATTCTTGGATTTTATCCACTGATTTTTTAACGCTTTTAAAAATTAAGAATAGATCGTTACCACGATTTTCCATTGCGGTTAATAGGAACTGTTTACGTATTAAATTTAGATATTGTATGTTTTCTTCAGAATGTTATCGTGTCCTTTACTTTTTAAAAAATGGTATTGTATTAACGTAAATAAACTATAATTTCGAAGTGTCGTAAGATTTTCTCTCCAGAAGCGCCGATGCACAATTTCTATTTTGTGTTCATTCTAACAAAGTTTTCACTTATGAATAAGATAAAAAAATTCGGTTCTTTTGCATTATCCTCCCAACACTAATTTTTTTATATAATGTTGGTTTGGTTTTGGTTATGGTACTTTATTTTCCTTCCATTATAAAAAAAATTAGTGTTGGTATTAGGTTAGGTTTGGTTAGGTTAGGTTAGGTTACGGTAAAAACAGCCCGCCGCCATTATAAAAAAAAATTAGTGTTGGGAGGATAATGCAAAAGTACCAAAAATTCTTTAATATTCCTTATAAAGATTATAGTTTATAGTTGACATAACCTATACCCAATAACTTATAAAAGGCTACTGTTGTGTCTGTGCCCAGAAACGTCTCTCACTTTAAATTTATATGGGGTGTTTCACGCGCTGATAGCCCCAGAGTATCGTATCAGCGATACTCTGGGGCTACCAGTGAGTGAATCACTGTATTTTGTTGCAAGAAAAATGTTTTCTTATACAGGTGATTCAAAAAATAGAGTCATAAAACAAATAAGAAACATAGATTTTCTCGACAGGAGTTTTTGAACTGACTGTATGCAAGAAAAACTACCAAAATAGTCAATGAATAATTTTGTAGCCCTGTATGGACGTATACAGATACGTTACAAATACGCTACAAACACGTTGCAAATACGTTGCGGATATGGTACAAATACATTACGAACCCGTTACATTGTAGATACGTTACTAATGCGTTTCGGACATGTTACAGATACGATATGGATAAATTACAGGTATATTACAGTTGCTTTACAAATACGTTATAGATACATTACAGATACATTACAAATACATTACAAATACTTTTCGGATACGCTATAGATACGTATGGATAAGTTACAGATACGTTACAAATATATTACAAATACATTACAATGCGTTATGGATACGGTACAAATACGATAAAAAATACATGAAAAGTTGCACGCTGCATATTGTCTATCCATAGATAATTTGAAGCGAAATGCGTGTGTTAAAAGAAGATACCTTCAACCATCTTTATGGGGAGAACGGGTTCCATTAATCAGCCATTTTATGGGATTTCGGGATCAATATGTAATATGGAAACGGTTTCTAATATTCCATAAAGCCCAAAAAAGGTTCTATAAACTTGGTGATGATTCTTTTCAGGCCAAGGTAGAACTAAAGGTGTGTGTGTGTGTGTGTGTGTGTATGGATACGATTTAATGTGTCAGCGTAAAAAATTCTAATTTAGAATAAGATTTTTTTTTATGTAAGTGTTCTACTAACGTGTAATAAATAGTAAAGCGGTTATAGGGGTAAAATTATTACGTTATATGTGTTTGAACTTAGAATACGGTGTTATAATATATATATATATATATATATATATATATATATATATATACAGGGCGTCCCAAAAAAATGTATACACACTTTAACAGCTGATAGCTCAATTGATGTTCTTTCTTTCCAAGTTAAACCCATTAGAATTAATAATGGCAGTCAGACTAAGCTTTGAACAAAGGAAATTCATTCTAAAATGCTACTGGAAGTGTGAAAACGCAGTTGAAGTGCAAAGACAGTTTAGGAGGGAGTTTCAAACAGATCCAACAACGCGACTTACCATCACTCGAATTAGAGATAAGTTTGAAGCCGATGGAACTGTTCAGAATGTCCACAAGAAGCGTTCCGGAAGACCACGGACATCGACAAGCCCCACAAAGCAAGAAAGAGTACTGGAAACGTATCACCAAAGTCCAAGAAAATCTGTGCGGCAAGCGAGTCGTGAGGTAGGAATTTCAGAATCGTCTGTCCAACGCATTTTGAAGCGCTGTCAATGGAAAAGTTACATTCCAAGATTAGTCCATGCTATTAATGAAGATGATGATCCGGACCGAAGAGTGGAGTATTGCGAGTGGTACTTGGCACGATGTGGATGTGGATTGGACGAAGGGGTTTCGTAGAATACCCTCCGCGTTCACCAGACCTCACACCACTAGACTTTTTTTTATGGGGATACTTAAAAGACAAAGTCTACGCTATAAAACCTGCAACAGTCGCTGAATTGAGAGCAGCCATTGAACGAGAATGCACACAAATACCAAACGAAATGTTTTGTGATGTTTGCGATTCCATTGCTTCGCGTTATCAGCAGTGCCTGGACCAGAACGGACGTCAGTTTGAAAACAGGCGTTGACAAAACAATTAAATAATGTCTGTAGATTCTATTACATTTTGAAAATGAAATGTATTTTAATAAACACTGCCTTTATAATTATTTAAAATGTGTATACATTTTTTTGGGACGCCCTGTATATATATATCAGGAGACAGGGCGTGCTGGAACTCTAGTTTCTCCTGTCACTGTCCTCTTTAGCTGATCTTTTTTCTGTGTCTCATCTACCTTGTGAGCAGTCCAGCATGCTCTCAAGCACACGCTTCTCCCTCTATTCTTCACTACACGTGCATGCATTTTACACATTGCGCAATCTTTCCAAAATTTATATATAAAAAAGGGGCATTTTTGAGGGCACCCGCCCTTGGCCCCTCCTTTCCGCATAAAAAAATATACATTATACATACACTATATATCGCGACCTCACTGCGGTGGGAGAGGCGTTTGGGTATAAAAAAAAAAATATATATATAATCAATTAAAATACACAATATATACTGTATTATATATGTGCATGTTGTAGTGTTCATAAATATTTCCTTTTAAGGCTTACAGTTTTAATGCATTTCTTAAGTGCATATCGAATGGCATTTAGAAAGAGTCTTACCTTACCAAGGTTTTCTCTCCTGGCGATACAGTTCTTAACCCTTAAACCTTACCAGGGGTACTGGTGTATTTCTAGCGTAACTTTTATAATGGGTAGAAATTAAGGATTAATGAGGTTCAAACGTCCGGAGTTTGTCACAGTGTATCGTAGGCCACAGATTCTCGTTCTCAGCAGAAATCTACACTGGAAAAGGTTTTCTTGGTGTCTATGTCAAATCTCGACAAGAGACGCGTTGTCCGTCAAGGAGCATCTGTCAACAAAGCTTGACAAAACGGTCGACCTCTTGAAAACACTCCCACGATATTGTAAGCAAACTTCAAAAAAATAAATCAGGGGAAAACCAGCTACAAAAAAGAACAGTTGATTTTTACGTCAGTCTTCCAGCAATCGTGAGAAGGAAAACATCTCTGGTTGATAGGCCATCAACTCCCTTCGCATATTTTAACTTTTCTTGGTCTACATCTCCCTCATCCAAAATACCGTTACAGCAATTCAACGCGTATGTAAACATTCTTTTTTCTTTGTGTCTGTGCTCAGACCTCATATTGTGTGTTATGTGTCGAGCTACCAATTTAAATAAATAACACAGGCCTGCGATGGTTTTGTTGTCCGAAATATTTCATCACTTATACAGTAATTTTTGCACGCTGATTCCGAAAATAATATTTATTTTTCGCTATCACGTACAGATTTTTCACAAAATGTTATATTTCAAATTATATATGTAAATAATTTTCATTAAAATTGACTCAATTAAATTTTAATTAAAAAATACTGCCTATAAATGCTTCCAGATCAGAAGTGACGTCATAGCGTCTTCTAGCATTCGAGAAACGCACCGCTAGTATATAAGTGATTGACAAGCCACGAGATGAGTCAGTCTGTCTAGTGCGTGCAAGGTTACAGTTCTTTATTATTCAAAGGTACGCGGTGACTATATTTCTCTTTTGAAATTTGTTTATTTGTCGCTATGGCAACCAGAGGGTATGTAAATAGCCCAAACATTTTCTGTTATATTTGTGGAAAATTTACTGTGAAAAAACAAAGGCGAAATATTACAGACTTCGTCAAGAAAGCATACTCTGCTTACTTCGGAATGAAACTTGGGGATCAAGACAAATCATGGGCTCCTCATAAAGTTTGCAGTGTTTGTGTTGAACAACTTAGACTGTGGAGTAAAGGTAAAAAGGATTCTTTACCTTTTGGGATTCCAATGGTCTGGCGTGAGCCTAGAAATCACAGCAATGACTGCTATTTTTGTTCATGTAACGTGCAAGGTTACAATAATAAAAATAAAAAAAGAAATTGCTTATCCAAACTTTCAGTCTGCTATAAGACTTGTCGCTCATGAACCTGGTATTACCTACTAAACTAAATACTCTTGATACAACTTCATCTGATTCGGTGTCTGATGACGATGGAAACGATGATAGTGATTGTTTTCAAACCGAAACATCTGGTGAACCCCAATTGTTTACACAAAGTGAACTTAATGATTTGGTGAGATTTGTGTCTCCCGAAAGATTCTTCAGAGATTTTGAGATCCAGACTTCGTGCAAAGAACTTGCTTTCTCCCGGGACGTCATTTTACTGATACAGAAATCGAGAAAAAGAATTCATCCAATATTTTTCTCAAGAAAATTCACTGGTATATTGCAACAATGTTTCGGAACTAATACTTAAGCTCGGTGCTGCAGTCTATGACCCAAATGAGTGGAGACTTTTCATTGATTCCTCCAAAAGAAGTCGAAAAGGGGTCCTCCTTCACAACGGTAACTTGTTTGCATCCGTTCCTGTGGCTCATTCAGTTCACTTGAAGGAAACGTACGAAAATCTTGAGCTTCTTCTAGCTAAGGTTAAATACAAAGAACACGGTTGGCTACTTTGTGGAGACTTAAAAGTGATTTGTATGTTGTTAGGTCAACAACCAGGTTATACGAAGTTTCCATGTTTTTTGTGTGAATGAGATAGCCGAGCAAGAACTCAGCACTGGATAAAAAAGGAATGACCACGCAGAGTCAACCAGTCACCTGGTTCTAAAAACACTCAACGTGAAACTTTGGTTGACACGAAGAAAGTCCTTTTACCTCCGTTTCACATAAAATTGGGCATGATGAAGCAATTTGTTAAGGCCTTGGACGAAGATGGAGAGTGTAAGTAGGCATCGACCGGTGGTTGTATCGGTATCGGTACCGATACCGATAGTTAGTAGCTACCGATACCGATAGTTTTTTGTTTCTAAGAATAAAAAAAACCGGGCGTTTTCCAAATAGAAACTTCCCCGGCTGCTCGAGAAGTTACGTGTGTGTTCGTGTGTGATAAAGGATGGCTGCTTGAACCTCCCGAGTGTGGCTAATCTTTTGACAACGGCTCGGAAAATCGTCGGTCATTTTCGCCACTCTCCGCAAGCGACGCAGCGCCTACGTCAAATTCAAAGAAGGCTTAACTTGCCTCAACTGAAGCTGATTCAAGATGTGCCAACCAGATGGAATTACACGCTGGAAATGTTGTAGCGACTCCTTTCTCAAAAGCAAGCTATCATTGAATATGACGTCGAATGGCCCCTGGAAAATACGTTAACTTCAACGCAATGGAAGCTTATGGTGAAGCCTATTGACGTACTTGCTGTCTTCAAAACTGCAACGCTCAAAATCAGTGGGAAAACTCGCTTTTATCAGAAGTTTTACCTACAGTCAAATCTCTGTCAAAAGGAATCTGTGCAGCGTGCTCAGTGAATGATGCTGGTGTCAAGATTCTGAAGAGCTAACTGGGCGATTCTCTCGAACAGAGATTTTGAGAGCATAATTCAAATGAGAAACTGCTGCTAGCCACAGCAGTTGATCCCCGATTCAAAGGAGCTGGGCTGATAGACGACGACATGCGAGAAAAGGCCAAGGAATTGTTGAGACAAGAGACACGCAGTCACATGGAGGGGGCCCAACGAAAGCGTATTGGAGGTGCAATTGCCGTGAAATGCCGCCGAAGTGGTCCGGTTTCTCCGTCCAAGAAAATCGTTCTTTGGGAAAACCTTTCCGATTCAGAAGGTAGCGATCTCGACGATCACGTTCGTCTTATTCTAGTTGAAGAACCCCAAACGAGGGATACGGACACGAGGTTCACTGTCCCAGACGCACGAGTGGAAGCTGCCCTGGACGCCTATTGGTCGCAACCTCGGATCGCTGGGATAGGAATCCATTCATTTTCTGGCGAGAACATTCTGCTGATTTCCCAGAGATTGCCAAAGTTGCTGAGAAGTGCATGAGCTGCCCCTCTGGATCAGTTGACTCTGAATGGCTTTTCTCAACGGCTGGAGATGTTATCAATACGAAACGAGCCAACATCACCCCAATCAACGCTGAGGAACAAATCATCCTCTCCAAAAATCTGAAGTTCCTCAATTTTGATTATTGAGTGAACTGTTATATTGAGTTACACTCTTTGAATTACAATTTTTTAATTACATATTGTTTCCATTACATGACTTTTATTTTGTGAATTCCATTTCTTGAAATATATGTTTAGAATTACAGTACATGTGTCGAATTACATTCTTTGAATCCTATTTTGGTATTTTGGACATATATCGGTATCGGTATCGGCCGATACTTTGCTCTAACTATCTGTATCGGTACCGATACTTTGGGAATACTATCGGTCGGCCCCTAGTTTTAAGTATCTGTGTGGTAAATTCCCAACTCTTTCGGAAGGAATTTTCGTTGGTCCCCAGATTAGAAAACTAACTTTGGATGAACACTTTGAAAGAACAATGAACACTCTTGAAAAAGAAGCGTCGATTGCTTTTAAGGATGTTATCAACAAATTTTTGGGGAACAACAAGGACCCAAATTACCAAAACACTGAGCAACATGCTAAATAAGTTCAAAGAGTTGGGTTGTAATATGAGTTTAAAATTACATTTCTTACATTCACACTTGGATTACTTCCCTGACAATCTCGGAGCACTCAGCGAAGAACAAGGAGAAAGGTTTCACCAAGACATCAAAGAAATGGAGAAGATATATCAGGGAAGGTGGGACATCAGCATGATGGCTGATTACTGCTAAATGTTGAAACGCGATACTCCAGAATTATTACATAAAAGAAAAGGAACAGCGCGTACATTCGAGACTAAAAGGCATAGATCCAGGCGCGGACTGGCCCCTTTCCGTTGGGGGCCCTAAATTTGTTCGACGTATTACTATATAAGACCTCAGGGGTGTTCACAGGGGTAAAAAAAAGTGCCAACACGGCAACGTACGTTGGCGACAAAACGGCATTAAATATTTTCCACTTTTTTTAATACTAGTAAAATAATTGATATTTAAATTGTTTAGGATTATTAACTTTAGTTTATTCGTTGATAAATTATGTCCGTTTAAATAAATTTTTATTTAAATAAATTTATTTTAATATATTTATTTTATTCGTTGAAAATTAATTAAATAAATATGTTAAAAATCGCTATGTTGCCAAACGCATTTCTGAGATTTCTAGTGTAACCAATCAGCATTCCAGGACACTATTTTTGGCGCGAAAAGTAAAATTAAATAAATAAAGTAAATATTTTTTAAGCGGTGTTGCATTTGTGCTGGCGCGCCGATTTTTTGCTCTTGGTCTTTATAACGTGAGTAATTTACTGAATTTTTATTTAAGTAATTGTTAATTTTTTATTTTTTAAGCTTTAAACACATAAATATCTTAAGAGCTGAATAAAGGCCAGCAGGGCCCAGCCAGTTCAGCCTAGATCCCAAGAACCTGCATACCCAAACTTACAATCCACACACCCCCAATAATTTCCTCATATACCTTTTTTCTAAATGCCTTTGAAAACATTATTCATTGATATTGTGCGCTATATAAATATGTATATTATTATTATCAGAGGCGTAACTAAAAGAAGAAAGGCCTGTGACCTACTGTTGATAATGGGCCCCCTCTGTAATAGTTTAAGTAAGTGACAGTTTAGTTTGGGATTGAAAAAAGTCTCTTTCTACTTCAACGTTTTCTATGATTTTCATGAGTAATTTTCATATTGTAATGAACATATATATATATATATATATAATATATATATATATATATATATATATATATATATACAGTGGTGGGCACCGTTAACCAAAAAGTTAACTTCGATAACGATAATCCGTTAACCCCAATTTTTAACTCCGATAACGATAATCCGATAATTTTACTACAAAGTTAACGGAAGTTAACGATAATCCGTTAACGATAACTATTTCTTTACTAACATTTTAAAAAATCAAGGAAAAAAGCTTTAAAACCCATAGAAAATGTTTATTTATGCAAAATCCAACAATAAATAGGTATTTAACTGTATTTTTATCAAGTTTTGCAACTTTTTTGCTTAATAACTTTTTTTTTATTTTTAATAAAAAATGTACTGATTACATGTTTTGAAACCCTTGTAACCACTAACCATTAACTAAATTTTAATTTACCAGAGAATTATTATGGCGGGAACTGAAAGGTAAAATTAAATTTTAGGCACATTTATTAAAGACTATGACACAATGTGCTGGTTGCCCTTCAGAAAGACCAACTTCTCAAAGTTAGGCCCAACTGCCAGTCTTGACCTCTTGGGCCTCAGGATGTCCTTGCCGAGAAAGAAGAGCCGTTCCACTGCGGCAGAGGACGGAATTGGCAGACTGAAGTTATGACGGTTTGAATTCATTCGCGGAGCGGTGATCTTCCGTGAATGACTCCTCGCAGTTAACGTGTTAACGGACTTTAACAGACTAAATATCGAGTTATCGGAAGTTAACTGGTCCGATAACGATAAATGGAAATTAACTTCCGTTAATAGTCCGTTAAAAAAAGTTAACTTCGTTAATTAACTGTTATCGGATTAACGCTTTAGTGCAACACTGTATATATATAATGCAAACCCACAAGGAAAAAAATTATTCCAAGGTCTTTCGTGTATTCAGAAGTACACCTCGTCATTCCCTGACTGCGTATTAATTAGATTTGATTTTGGTTGAGTTCAAAATTATATTCAAAACTCGCGGGGATTTACAGGTCATGACAAAATTACTAGATTTTTAAAACATCCATGAACATTTTTTTGGAGCAGAATTTACTGAAGCTTTTTGCGGGCCCTCTCAATGACACCTGGCCGGTGGAAATTTTTGAGCCAGTCCGCGCCTGCATAGATCTCACAAGAAAACTCAGGACAAATACAGTTGAATATGTAATTGACGTTAATAGTGTTCTTTCTTTTTAAAGTTGTTTGCATTTGTAATTAGTATAACAAAGCGAAATAGGTACCTAATGTGAATTGAAATAAATAATATTTATTTATGTTGTTGTTTTTTCCCTTCCAGTTGGCAGAAAATCCTTTGTAAGAAAGAATTCTTACAAAGTTCTCATTCGCAGGCCTGTGATGGCAGGAGACAGGGAGTGCTGGAACTTCCGTTTCTCCTGTCACTCTTCTCTTAGCCGATCTTTTCTGTCTCATCTACCCTGTAAGCAGCCCAGCATGCTCTCAAACACGCTTCTCCCTCTATTCGCTACACATACATACATGCGTTTTACACACTATACAGTGTCTCTTCAAAATTTAAAAAAAAAAAGGCATTATCAGTCGAGAACTTGCCGCGGTACCTGGCTACTTCGTATAAAGTTTAGAAAAGGAGTGTAAAATAAGTATTAAGACTGAAAATAATGCAGATAACTTAAAATTAAAGAAAAGTAAACAGAAATTAAATACTGTTCATGAAAACAATTTAATGTAATTCATTATATGTTGCTGTGTTTGACACTGTGTATTTATACTGCCAATTCACAACACGTCGAGCCATTTGTAACTGAATAATAACCACCGCATTTTGTATTGTACATACGTACTGAATTTGTCACTGCAATATTAAGTTTGTTAATTAAAGGAAAAGGCCGTGCAGTCTATTCCTTTTGCTTGTTGACTGGTAAAGCAATGGCGACTCCAAATAACACTTAAATTACTTAATGATAAATTACTGCGGCGTATCTGCAATCTGGCAGCCTATACAGATAGGCTGTACCAACTCGCCTTAATTAGGTTAACATCACACACACACACACACACACACACACACACACACACACATATATATATATATATAATATATACGTGGTGTGCATGCGAGGAATAGGAAGACAAGAATAATGAAGACAAAAGATACAAAGGCCTCACAGGTCACCACGAAAGTACCTCTAAAGGAGAAAGGGGCGTTTGCCGGGCCCCGGAAAGAAACAAGTCAGGTTAGGTGGGAGTCCGGGAGTAATTTATCTTCATTGGTGGCACTCGAGGGCCAAAAACTGTTCTTGCTGCTAGGTATGTACGCCGCTTCAGTTTTATGTACTTGTATTTTATATATATATATATATATATTATTTTTCACTACGTTCACGTATATCCTTTCCTTACACCTTTTTATTCATTTACGTGTCATTCTATGTAGCTTCTTATTGGATACTGTCGATAAATTTTTATTTGTTTCCTTCTTGGAGGGTTACATTTTTTTCCTTAATTGAAAAGGGAATACGAAGATTTTACAATAGGATTACGTCAAAAAAATTAAAAAATAAATAAAAAAAATATATAATATATATATATATATATATATGCTGCAAACCCACGAGGAAAAAGAAAAACGATTCCAAGGCCTTTCGTGTATTCAGAGCTACACCTCGTCAGGGAGGTGTAGCTCTGAATACACGAAAGGCCTTGGAATCGTTTTTCTTTTTCCTTGTGAATTTGCAGCATTCATTCATTTCACGTGTTTAATTGTGAAATTCATCCCATATATATATATATATATATATATATATATATATGGGAATGAACTCAGAATGGTCCCCTGAGTTTTTTATAATACACACAGACCGTGCATGGAACAAGAAACTCTTCTGGGATAATTAAATCCACTATAGTCCGAATAAGTAATGGTAAATGACAAATACCATAGTTTTTCTTTTTCATGATGCTAGCCCGACGTGGGCAACGGGTCACTCGCAAAAAGAAAAACTATGGTATTTGTCATTTACCATTACTTATTCGGACTATAGTGGATTTAATGATCCCAGAAGAGTTCCTTGTTCCATGTCTGTGTGTATCATAAAAAACTCAGGGGACCATTCTGAGTTCATTCCCATCTTGAAACGGACATGTTATGTGCCTTGAAAAGTGGATGCTCAATTCTGCCAGTTGAGGTTTAAGTTTTGGTTTTTGGCTAAAAATATAATAGTTACTCCTTTTTCTTTGATGTATTCAATCTGACGTGAAGGCAGCGAGTCTTTTGCTTATATTGAAGTTCTAAATGTAGCAGGGTTAGGCTGCTTTAAATCCTAGATCCATGTCCCAAAGCTGGATCCTGTCTGCTTTGCAGATAGCTGCTGAGGGAAGCTATATTTATGGGACCTCTTTGCGAGCGACCCGTTGCCCACGTCGGGCTAGCATCATGAAAAAGAAAAACTATGGTATTTGTCATTTACCATTATTTATTCGGACTATAGTGGATTTAATTATCCCAGAAGAGTTCCTTCTTTCATGCACGGTCTGTGTGTATCATATATATATATATATATATATATATATGGGATGAATTTCACAATAAAAAACGTGAAAAGAATGAATGCTGCAAACCCACAAGGAAAAAGAAAAACGATTCCAAGGCCTTTCGTGTATTCAAAGCTACACCTCGTCAGGGAATGAAGTTAAAAGGCGAGAAGCCCATATATATATACAACGTACAGGAAAAACAAAACAATTAGCACATACTTAACAAGGGTTAATGAGAGGCAAAAGAAATTTTAACATGATATCGTCAATTTTATAAGTCCCCGAGCTGTTATTGAAATTGTTTTTAAAATGAATAAATGCACATTCTAGAATATTTCGTTCTATTATATCTCTGTTTTTAACAAGCGCTTTAGAACTATCCCACTTGATGCTATGGTTACATCTATACATATGGTTAAATAAAGCATTGGAAGTACTAGCTGTTCTACAAGCATATTTATGCTGTTTTACCCTAATATCTAACGTTTTACCGGTTTGGCCTATATATACTGAGTTACATTGTGTACATCCGATCGAATACACACAACCAACAACATTATCAGGGCTATTCTTTATTAGGCGTGATTTAACAGTATTATTATACTTAAAGATTACATTAATGCCAATTGCTTTAAGTACAGTTGGAAGGTATTGAAAATTAACATGGTAAGGTAGGCTAAGGATATTTTTACGCTGAAATTCCTTTACAATTACATTATTATAATACCTATTCTTGGCTTTCTTAAGACAGTTATCTAAAAATGAAATAGGATAACATAATTTAGTACCAATATTCATGATATTGCATAACTCGGAATCTAAAAATTCAGGACTGACAACTCTCAATGCTCGAAGAAACATAGCCGAGAAAATAGAGGATTTAATCGAAGGATGATGGTCAGAATAAAAATGCACGTAAGAGTTATTATTAGTAGGCTTACGGTAGACTTCATATTTGAACTGATTAGAGCATCTCCAAATTTTTAGATCAAGAAAAGATAGGCTTCCCTCATTTTCTTTTTCAACTGTAAACTTAATAGATGGGGCTAAATTGTTGAGCCTACCAAGAAATAAGTCCACATCCAAATTATTAGGCCAAAGGCATAAAATATCATCAATATACCTGTACCAAACCAGGTTAAAATTAACAATCGTAGGCAAAATTCTACTTTCAAAAAATTCCATATATAAATTAGCTAGTACAGGTGAAAGGGGATTTCCCATAGCCAATCCAAACGACATAACAAAACTTATTTTCAAACTGAAATTTACAGTCTTTGACACAGCTTAATTAACTCAATAAGAGTGTTGTGTTGAACAGGGAAAGAATATTCAGAAATGTTATCTTTTAAGAAATCAAGTAGGTCATCAACAGGGACTTTTGTGAATAGCGAGCATACATCGAAGCTTACCAATTTGAAATTAGGGTCATTAGGGAACTTCAGTTTGTCAATAAGATCCATGCTATTTACAATATGTGACTCAGAAATAGAGCCAACTAACGGTGTTAATAAACTAACTAACCATTTCGATAGCTTATAGGTTACGGAGCCCACTGACACGTACAAACCTCTAAATAGAGACCCATTGGAGGATGTTAATAAAATGTTTAACAGAAAATTAAGAGAAATATTAAAAAATAACTATAATGGGCTTTCACAGCAGTTTCTTAGTATTAATTCGTCACTACCATATCTGTACGGCTTAGTAAAACACACAAAGTTAATAATCCCATGAGGCCTATTGTTAGCTCAGTGGGCTCCAACACCGTTAGTTGGCTCTATTTCTGAGTCACATATTGTAAATAGCATGGATCTTATTGACAAACTGAAGTTCCCTAATGACCCTAATTTCAAATTGGTAAGCTTCGATGTATGCTCGCTATTCACAAAAGTCCCTGTTGATGACCTACTTGATTTCTTAAAAGATAAGATTTCTGAATATTCTTTCCCTGTTCAACACAACACTCTTATTGAGTTAATTAAGCTGTGTGTCAAAGATTGTAAATTTCAGTTTGAAAATAAGTTTTATGTTATGTCGTTTGAATTGGCTATGGGAAATCCCCTTTCACCTGTACTAGCTAATTTATATATGGAATTTTTTGAAAGTAGAATTTTGCCTACGATTGTTAATTTTAACCTGGTTTGGTACAGGTATATTGATGATATTTTATGCCTTTGGCCTAATAATTTGGATGTGGACTTATTTCTTGGTAGGCTCAACAATTTAGCCCCATCTATTAAGTTTACAGTTGAAAAAGAAAATGAGGGAAGCCTATCTTTTCTTGATCTAAAAATTTGGAGATGCTCTAATCAGTTCAAATATGAAGTCTACCGTAAGCCTACTAATAATAACTCTTACGTGCATTTTTATTCTGACCATCATCCTTCGATTAAATCCTCTATTTTCTCTGCTATGTTTCTTCGAGCATTGAGAGTTGTCAGTCCTGAATTTTTAGATTCCGAGTTATGCAATATCATGAATATTGGTACTAAATTATGTTATCCTATTTCATTTTTAGATAACTGTCTTAAGAAAGCCAAGAATAGGTATTATAATAATGTAATTGTAAAGGAATTTCAGCGTAAAAATATCCTTAGCCTACCTTACCATGTTAATTTTCAATACCTTCCAACTGTACTTAAAGCAATTGGCATTAATGTAATCTTTAAGTATAATAATACTGTTAAATCACGCCTAATAAAGAATAGCCCTGATAATGTTGTTGGTTGTGTGTATTCGATCGGATGTACACAATGTAACTCAGTATATATAGGCCAAACCGGTAAAACGTTAGATATTAGGGTAAAACAGCATAAATATGCTTGTAGAACAGCTAGTACTTCCAATGCTTTATTTAACCATATGTATAGATGTAACCATAGCATCAAGTGGGATAGTTCTGAAGCGCTTGTTAAAAACAGAGATATAATAGAACGAAATATTCTAGAATGTGCATTTATTCATTTTAAAAACAATTTCAATAACAGCTCGGGGACTTATAAAATTGACGATATCATGTTAAAATTTCTTTTGCCTCTCATTAACCCTTAAGTATGTGCTAATTGTTTTGGTTTTCCTGTACGTTGTATATATATATGGGCTTCTCGCCTTTTAACTTCATTCCCTGACGAGGTGTAGCTTTGAATACACGAAAGGCCTTGGAATCGTTTTTCTTTTTCCTTGTGGATTTGCAGCATATATATATATATATATATATATATATATATATATATATATATACACCGTTATTCATAGCTTCGATATTCGTAGTTTCGCTTATACATAATATATTTTTTGACACCAAATTCCGCTATTCGCAATGCCAGATAAGGGAAAAAAATAATTCACAATTCCGTCTGCTACCAAACGCAGCGCAGCATGCCCATATCGCAGGCCATTATTCAAGAAAAGGCACGGTCTTTGTGGCGAGATGTGAGGAAGGAAGTCATTGGTGAAGGTGAGAGCAGTGGTGGTGAAACTTTCAGTGCGAGTCGGGGGTGGTTTGAGGAAATAAAAGTACAGTACAGGTTTGTTTATTCTTTTATTGATGTTATTCATAACTTACTATGCTAATACAGGTCTGTATTTGTGTTTTATATTTGCTTTTATGTATCGTATGGGAACGTATCCAAACTAGTGCTTGCATAATACCGAAAATTTTCAATACCGGTATTTGGAGGCAATTATGCTAATCCCGGTATTGATACCGGTATTATGAAAAAAAAAAATTATTTTGATTTATTATGGTGCCACCCTACCAACCCTCCCACAAGTCTGAGGGACTTGCAGTACTCACCATATTTACTATAAATTAATGACCCAACTCCAAATAGATGGCATTCTATTCGAAAAAGTTTATACAGTAAATTACTAAATTGTAATAAAAATATTATTTGAATTTTTTTTTAGCATATTATTATACAACTACTGGGGTAGATAGAAATTATTAGTATCTAAATATTTATTTCTTAGTTTGATTTTGAAAGTATGCTTTGAGGAAACAAAGAGCATCTAGGGATTGTTCAGATAGACTTGATCTCAGTTTCGTCAGAAATAGGCCTGCAGCAGAAAAGGCTCTTTCTGATTCTGCACTTGTAGGTTTAATTGAAAGCAGTGCCTTGTACAGCTTCTCTAAATTCTCACTTCTCTGTAAAGTAACTTCCAAGCTTTTAAATTCATTAGTAACATCAAAATCAATGGATTTTTTTTTAGATGGCACTTTTCCTAGTTTGTCCATTTCTTGCATGTATTCACTCAGTAATGAATCTGCTTCCACTTCAGTCTTATTTGCAGCTACATTTTCAGGGTTACATGGAAATTCCTGTTCTTCCATTTCTATCTCCAAATCAACCACATTCTTAGGGAAAAGTCTTTTATGGAACCTTTCTGCAGTTCTTTTGAGAACTAATTTTGATGGAACAGAAAAACTTTCCTCTTCTTGAACTTTTAAAACTTCGGGATTATGAAGATATTTGATTAAACCTACAATGTCTTGCTGTCTTCTTGAAATGTAACGATTTCTAAGACAATCTTTTAACTCTTTTGCTATTGGATTATTTTTCTCTCCTAGTTTCTTTGAAATAAATTTCATTGATGATTCAGCTGTCAGGAGTGATGCATCTTTCGAGCATAACCCTTTAAGAATTATTTCAACAGGACGTAAGGTGTCATAAAGGTTTTCAATAATTTCCCACTCTGTTGAAGAAATGGCTACAGTTGAATGAATCACTCTTAAAGCTAGTGCAATAAATAGTTTTCTTTGATAGAAAGGAATAGAAAACGAAAAAAAGAGGTTAACTGCAAAATACCCCGAAACTTTTTTTTCCTCCGAATCCTCCAAAAACAGTTTATTTGCCCATCGGAGGACTAAACTGCCTAAATTTTACAATAGCAATTTTTGTCAATACCGAAAACCTATAATATCGGTATCGGTATTACTTGTACTTCTTCAATACCGGTATTAATACCGGTATTTCAATACCGGTTTTTAACCCCTAATCCAAACGTCTTACCTTCTGAAAAATGGCCACCGGAACGCATCCCCCCATAAAACATGTATTTATATGGGAAAAATTATTCGTTATTCGCAATTTCGCTATTCGTAATGAGTCTGAGGAAAAACTTGCGAAAACCGGATATATATATATATATATATATATATATATATATATATATAATATATCTTTACGTTATTTATACTGCGTGTTCTTTGCAGTTGAAATATATATATATATATATATATATATATATATTATATATAATTGATTTTTTTTATTATTATTATTATTAAGAAAAAAATGACAATTTAAGTAAGAAAAGAAAGAGTATATGTTTATATAAAATGTGGGAAGGAAAACAAATATAAAATAAAAAACATATTCTCACTTGAATGTACAGTGTACGGTGTGTACTGCAAAAGTCAGTATAGTATTTCACTTAATAGCTATACATTTAATCCTACGCTAATTTGTGGGACACTGTATTCTAACGAAATAGTATTGGATTTAAGATGTAACAGTATTTTCCTTCCTCTGATTGGTCAACCTTTGCAAGAAATGAAACCTTGTCCCTGATTGGACAAATCATAATTTCTAAACCACCGTCCTCAATATAAAGTGCTGAGAGATGTATAAGCCCTGCCCATTCTGTTACTATTCCCTCTGTATATATGTACAGTAACTATATGCAGTGATACTATGGTCTTTATTTATACATTTGGATGTCATATATATAATATATATATAGCATTAGCAAGGTATCCATTTGTTATCTTTACTATACGAGTATTACAATCAAGCTACAGCTATGATTACCATCTTTGGAATCTCACCCAAATTTCTCATTTGCCAGCCAAGATTACTTCCCACTTGACACCCCGAGAGTGAGAAAGAGGCAAATTTAACCTAACCTAACGTAACTTAACTCAATCTAACCCAATCTCATCTAACCTAACTTAAAATTCGATCTAACTCGTGATCGAAGCGGGATTACGACATCTGATCGACTTTGCATTCTGTCAAGAAGTACATTGTGAATTAGATTAAGTTGGATTAAATTAGGTTAGCTTAGGTTAGGTTAAATTATATTTAGAATTTTAGTGTTGGTGTTATGATCTTGTCGATCCGATAGGTATAGGTCAGATCGAAGAGAAATATCGAAGGATGATTGCGTAGGAAAGACACGAAGTGAGAGGATCCATCAGCCACGCAGCCATCTTACAGTAAATGGTTGCGTGGATTCGCTCGTCTTTGTTATACTGTACTTTAAATACAGTTATTATTAAATAACTGCGCGAGACTCCCCCATTCTGTCATCGTTAAATCACACGCGACTCGACTCGTTACGACCCAAGTCGCGAGTCGTGAATCGCGAGACGATCCCGCGCGTGCGGCCGGCCTTACTCCCGTAACACCACATAACTCCAAACTGAGCTTCTACTTACGTAAATCGCGAATGTTTCACTTTATTTGAGATTTAAATATCTTTCGTAATTTTTCAACTTTACATTACTTATTTTTGTCATTTTCACGGAATTTGGTCCAACTGTTCGAGAGTTTTGCGGACGGAGGCTCGCATCTCCCGATGATGCCTTTTTAGTTTTTATTTTAGTTTTTTTAAATTTAAATGTTTATTTTCTAAATAATAAAATTTCAAAGAATTTCGCAACAAATAATGGACCATAAAACGTGAATAAGAAATAGAAAATTTGGAAAATTATTTTCACATCAACTTTTGTAAATCTGAGAATGGATTTACTTTTTCAAGAATTTATCATTTTTTTCCTTTCGATTTTTTTTTTCATTCGAATTTTCTAGAAATTTGAGAATTAAGTTCAATTTAAAAAAGAATTGCCCAAACACGAGTCAAAATGGAGGCACTAAAAAATAAAAAAGGAATACACAAATTACACTGGCCAACAAAATGAAGCTTTTTTTCCTCATCACAAACATGATCACACTTTTCTTAACGCATGTTTCGCGCTGATTCCGAATCTGATTTTATTTTTTTTCTAGCACGTATAGTTATATAGATACACTGGTTTTGATATTTTTAAGTTTTTGATATTGCTATAAGAAAATTTATGGATGTATAGATCACACTTAGGAATGCTAAACAACAAATACATCATATACCTTATTCAATGTACTTATAAATAAAGAATATATACATTATTTTATTAAAAGCGCTGTGAGTGTGATTTCCTTCTGTAAATTTGGCCTGGATTGTCACGATACAGCATCCAACAATGGTCCGCCATCATGCTTTCATTCCAATATCCTTGGTAGCGCTTCTCCATCATCTGAATATCTTGATGGAAGCGCTCTCCTTGCTCGTCACTCACTGCACCAAGGTTTTCAGGAAAGAAATCTAAGTGGGAATGCAGGAAGTGAATTTTTAACGACATTCGACACTCCATTTCTTTGAAGGCATCAAGGAGGTTCTTGACTCCATCCTTATACGCAGGTGACTTGTTGCTTCCAAGAAAGTTTTCACATATCCATTTGAACGCCAGCCAAGCCTTCAATTCCAGCGGACTTGGGACTTTTTCAAATTCAGTGTCATTCAAAACCTCCCTTATTTGTGGCCCAACAAAAATTCCTTCCTTCAATTTTGCTGCAGTAACCTTCGGAAATTTCCTTGAAAGGTATTGGAACCCTTCAGAATTGACTTTACCCATTGCTTTAACAAAATTCTTCATTAAACCAAGTTTAATGTGAAGAGGTGGCAGATAGATCTTTTGGGGATCCACTAAAGGGACAGACTGGACATTGCTTATCCCTGGGACATATGTATACCTAAGTGGCCAGTCACTTTTGGTGTAATGTTCTATAGTGGCGCGACTGTCCCACAGGCAAAGGAAACAACAAAATTTTGTGAATCCTGACTGCATACCCATAAGCATTCCTATAACTTTTAGATCTCCACAAACATTCCATTGATGACTGTCGTATTTGATTGCCTTAAGAGTATATCCATATTGTCATATGTCTCTTTTAGATGGACGGAATGGGCAATGGGGATGGGTGGCATTATATTACCATTATGCAAAAGAACTGCTTTCAGGCTTCTCTGCGACGAATCAATAAAGAGGCGCCACTCAGATGCCACATACGTCTGAGATATGGCTGTAAATAGTCCATTGATGTCATGGCAATAACAGAGAGGACCGTCTACTGAAAAGAATGCTGTTAATTCAAAATTCCGCTTTCGGTAGTAACTAATACGAACATTGTTCTCAAGTAAATTGTTCTCCTTTAGTCTTGAGGCGAGAAGCTCTGATTTCTCTTTAGACAGCGATAAGTCTCTAAGAAGATCATTCAACTGTCCTTGGGTTAACTTTTTAGGCTCTAAATGTCTACCTTCAAAAGTGTACTCTGGTTCTGTAGATGGTCCGGAAACGCCAGTTGCACCTTCATCACTTTCCATGTCATCTATGATAGAATCTAGCCTATCTTGGGGGAATTGGAATGGGCAATGTTTCATCATGTTTTACTGGTCTACGTGCTGAATCCAAGTTTGGATATACAATCTGGTGTTTGTTCTTGGCAGAAAACCCCATTAAGTTCACACTACAAAAATAACAGTCTTCATGATGATCTCTCGGCTCCCTCCATATCATGGGTATGGCAAATGGCATTGAAGCTTTCTTTTTGTTAAGCCAATCACGTAATCCATTTGAACAGCCAGAACAGATTTGATGTGGCGCCCATGGTTTATCTTGGTCACCTAGATGGCAACCAAAGTATAGCTTGTATATTTTCTTAATGTCGGTTGTAATACTTCGTCGCTGTGTTTTAGTTGTCAACTGGCCGCATACGAAACAGAACTTGTCGGGGTCATTCTACATTGTCGAGGCATGTTGACTGACCTGAGCAAACTATAAATTAAAAAAAATGTACACCAACTTGACACAACAAGTTCTTGGACTGGACTGATCTTTTGACACACAAAGCACGGCGTTGTTGCCTGAATCACAATGCTGCTAGACGTAAAAGCTCACACCTGAAATACATAAGATGTATAATTAAGATAATTGAAATAAATAAGATGAATAAACTAAAAAAACACAATAAAATAAACACAATCAAATGTTGAAATATTAGTATTTTGCCTATTTAAAATGGTTAAATCTGTGTAGTTATATATAGGCCTTCATCTTGAAAACTATACGTGCTAGAAAAAATCTGAATGCAGTTTTGGAATCAGCGTGGAAAATGCTATCCAGCCACTACAAACTTTACTCTGATGAAAAATCTTTGTTGACCAGTGTTATTAGAAAATTTGGCGTCCCGCAAATTAAGAATTTTGAATTTTGGGGTAGGAAGTCGTGTATAAGAGTTATATATATATATACAGGGTGGGCCGTAAGTTTCCATACATAGGAAAAATTAAACGTTTGTTTTTATGTTTCAGATACCCTAAGAATATGCGTTTGACGAAAGAGCAACGAATTGAAATCATACTGATGGCTGGGTCGGGAAGCAGTCGCATGGTTGCAATGAACTTTAACAGACAACATGGAACGAACATCACACACGACACTGTGGCAAAACTCATTAACAAGTTTCAGAAAACTGGAAATGTTGCAGGTGCCGGTAAAGTGATGGTGTGGGCCGGGATATGGGGTGACAGAATTATTGGACCAATTTTTGTCAGTGGAAATCTTAATGCCGAAAGGTATCTTAACATGTTGCAAGAAGAGATTTTCCCATCCCTGCTAAACGAGGAAGGTAACTTCCCAGTTTACTTCCAGCAAGATGGAGCTCCACCTCATTATGGTCTTCACGTGCGTCGGTATTTGGATCAGCAGCAGTTTCCGGATGCTTGGATTGGTCGGCGTGGTCCTGTGGAGTGGCCTCCCAGATCCCCAGATCTCACCCCCCTTGATTTCTATCTTTGGGGTCACTTGAAGGCCATGGTGTATCAGGAAAAGATACGAGACATAAATCATCTAAAGGAACGTATCACCAACGCCATTACAAGCATAACGTCAACTGTGCTAATGCGTGTTCATCAACAGTGGGGAACACGTATTGAAATGTGTTTTCAAAACAATGGCAACCATGTAGAGCATATTATATAAATAAAAATGGTTGTCCATAAAAAAATGTTTATTTTTCCTATGTATGGAAACTTACGGCCCACCCTGTATATATATATATATATATATATATATATATATATATATATATATATATATATATATATATATATATATATATAGTTAAAAGTGCTATTCTGAAACTACGTTTCTTACCCATAAATATTTGAGGGGTCGCGCGTCTTAAGGTACCTAAGCACCACCACAGGCGAAAACGTGTTTTTGATGGATATGACTATTTTCACCCTTCCTCTATCGCGTGGTTTGGGTTATAATGACCTGACGACACTAGCAGTATGGTTGAAAACCTTATGAAGCGAACTACTTTTTTCACCTCTGCCGCCCAGATGTGATGCGCGTCTTAAGGCCCCAATATCCCGTTCAACTGGTGGGAGGTGATGGGAGTGGGGGTGGGACGCTCAGTCTCTGGGTTGCGGGAACAGCAGGAGGAGCGCGAGCCAATGAAAACATAGCAGCCACGCCGCTCGGCTTTCTGATTGGCCACCCGCTCCACGCGCCGAGAGGGACACGACACAAACATCCCGCCAGTACCTTAAGACTCGCGTTGCTGTTAACAGGCGTCCTGTGTTCGTGCTCATATCGCTGAATATTGCGTGGATTATTCTATTCACCCGGCTTCTAACTATTATCAACGTGTGCAGCAATGTCTCACCGTGCTAGTGATAGTGATGAAAAATCAAGGGAATCATTCTGTGCCAGAAATCGCACCCAAAGTTTGGCATAATAAGAAAATAAAAAAATAAAAAAATATACTGTATATATATATAAAATATAAAATATGAAAATCTATTCCAAAAACTCATCAACATCTTTATTAGCATACTTAGAACTCTAATTTAGCCAAAAATGAACGTTCTACCTCAATTAATAACAGAGATACTATTGCCAGAATATTGCTGAACTTTGGAGGCGATTTCTGGCGAATTTTAATTTTGGCGCTTAGGTACCTTAAGACGCGGGACCCCTCAATTATTTTCACCGTGTGACTTTTTGCATTGAGTGTATATATACTGTATATACTTTTTCATAATTGGCGATTTTTTATGACATTCAATCTTTATTCAAATTTAAATGAATTAGATTTACTCCGGAAGGCATCTCTCCCTCCATCCATCCTACCCCAACTCACAAGGGACACAGTGGCGCCATCTAACCCCCCAATTAGACATCTGGGGGACAGTTAAACTGTCCTCATTATCAGGCATTATAAGGGTGACGAGGAATCATTTGGTACCTCAAGAGACGGATACGTTTCGAGGCAATTCGAATGAATAATGGGAAAAATGTGCAGTTCATCATCACTAAACCTTTCAGTGATGTCTATTATTGTCTATTTGCGATGGAAAGCGATAGACATTCAAGCACAGAGGTACATTACATACAGTATATATATATATATATATATAAGTACGAACGTACATAGAATAAAAGATTTAGTTTCCACGTTAAATTGCGGATCCCCTCTAACACATGACGTATAACCCTTTGCATAGTGGCCACCCGACTAAATTGACCACTTTTCGGCGGTCCCAAAAAGAAATAAAATATTTACAATGTACGGTATATTTTTCTCAGTATAGTAACCACCCCCATATTGTGGAAAGTGACTGCTTTTACTCGGCTAAAAATAAAAAAAAATCTAGAATTTAATCCGTTAAAGCGACCATACGGTTGTATAAAAAAAAACAATGGTCTTACAACTTAATCCTGTCGTGACTGAAACCTTAAATTTCTGGAAAATTGTTTCCACACTTAAATAAATAGAAAGTTAAAACGAGTTTCAATACAAAAATGCAGCCGTTTTTCAAATTTCCTACAATAATCCTTTTTAGAGCTAAAACACGTGATTGAAAAAAGAAGAAGCTCTTTTTGCAAATAAATAAATAAAAAAAAAAAATATATATATATATATATATATATATATATATATATATATATGTTTTAATATGCATTTGAGTATAGGTGAGTTTTTGTTTTGTTATTTTATGTCTCGTAAAAGGTATCGAGCATAATTTGGTTGGCATTCAAGTTTCTCCTTTTTTCTTCTATTTTTGTTGCCGCCTTAGGACGCGCCAAAGGACGAGACATAGCGCCATTTTCCTTCCCAGCGATAGGAAATATATCTGAGTAGTTTACGATCGTCTTCTCCCGGATAGTAATGCCGCAAAGGGCGTGACTCGCATACTGACGGAGGGAGTTAGCGCCCAGGAACCGCTAAAATGGAAAAGGAGCGCTAGGTAGCCAAAAGGTATATACGTGTCGTGTGTATATATATATATATATATATATTATATATATGCGCGCGTGTGTGTGTGTGTGTATGTATGTATGTGTGTATGTTCGTGTGTGTGTGTGTGTGTGTCAGAGAGAGAGAGGTTGTGCCCGGCCGGATCCCTTCGAAATGAATCGCTTATTTTATGCATAGATCTAAAGCCTCTCTTTCTCTTTCTCTCTCACATACACAAAAAAAAGGGGGCTGGGAGATCCTTAAAGAACCCCCGAGCCCCCACACTAATACAAAAATAAAACCTCTCTCTTCCAAAAGGTCACCCTCCCCCCCCAAAAACTACACACCTCTTAGACGACAAAGTCACACACACACATATATATATATATATATATATCTGGGCGGTAAAATTCCTCTCAAATAAAACAGAAACCCCTCAAAAAGATGAGGGAAAGTAAGGTGGCTATCATCACTCTAAAAGCTTATATTTATATATGTATTTTGAGGTAAGCGAAATACATATTTTGTGGAACCTAAGTCGCCTTTCACTTTATTTATACTTTTTATATACACGTTCCTTTTTCGTATTTAGAATTAGGCACGAATATATTTTGTGAGCAGAATGCAACCATCATGGATAACATTTTTTATTGAACTACTACTACTACTACTACTACTACTATTACTAATAATAATAATAATAATAAGAAGAAGAATTAAATAATACTAGTATTAGTATTAGAGCTGAATTTTTTTTAAGGTAGAGTTGAAGCTTTCATTTGATTTTAGTGTAGAATTTGAAGATGTTTACAAATTTTTATCTACTTTTAAGTTTGAGGAAAAATAAGTTCCAAAATAAGGTTTTTGTCACGCTTCTGTTATCTTATTTATTTATTTTATTTTTGATTGACTGATGTCTATTTTTCAGTCTTTTATACTCGTAAAAAAGCGTCGGGCTCTTAATCTCAAGGTTCCGGGGTCGACTCTCGGGTCGGACTTCGTGCGTGCGGATTTTAGCCGTTAATTTAAATGTTTTGCTGATGTGGAGATCGTATACATTTTCCTTACGTTTAGCAACGAGCATTTGTGAGTAGTCTCGGGTAGTGCTAAAGTTCCGGATTAAGAAATCTGGAGACAGTTACAAAATCCCAACGGGTGAAAACCAACCATTTGAGGGGCTTATAACTTTTTCTAACGAAATATTTTGCGAACGCGTTAACAACAACAACAACAACAACAACAAACAACTCCAAAATGAATCGGTGTATTAGCTTTGCTAAGTTGAACTCTCGGGTAGATTTGTAGAGCCTGAATGAAAAATTTTAAAAATCAAACTTTCCATTCTGTTTGTAATCTTTCGAAATGTCGATGTTTCCCTCTATTTTAAAGGAAACCCTATAATCAGGGTAAGGGTTTATTCCCGGCGATCGGGGTTCGGACCGCGGACCGCCTATGGGTTATCCCTGCCGTAGAAGACATCTACTATTTTCAACACTCTTCTACATTATTAACAGTGAAGACCATTCAGGGACAGGAAAATATAACATAAAAAAAATCCCAGCCATTAAAATACCTTATGAACCTTATGTTGTTTCGTGCGTTGGTCTCTCTTCACACTGGAGGTGAAGCTGGTGGCTCCGCCTCTATGATACTTATTGATATGTAGATAATATGTTATAAAATAAACTAATAAATATGGTGCCAAAATATTTCCAAAGAAGATTTTCTGCATTACTTGATCCCTTCGATTAGGTATTTAATTAAATTGCATTTTAATGTAATTTCAGAGGATTTAATTACTGTATTTTAAAAATCATTCATAATAAATTACTCTTTTATAATTTATGTGAAATGTAAATGTTTAAAATATAGAACAGTATATCATAGTCGGTGACGGTAAGGTTCTTTCAATCTTTAAGTCATATAAAATTATTATTATTATAATTATATCTAAATGGGGGATTTCAGCATGTGAAGCGTGTACGCTTGCTAAAGGCAATTTACAATTGTGTACAGTATATGTACTGAAATAATAATCAAATCATATTCATCCATGTAAATTCTGTGTGTGTGTATATATATGAAAATTATTTCACGAAAGTGACACGTGAAAAATATTTATGATGAATAAAACCACGAAGGGAAAAGAAACACAAAGTGGTGCTCAGGCGCTTTCGTCTAATAACATCCTCACTCCAGTGTTCCTGAGAATGTCATTAGACGAAAGCGCTTGAGCACCATTTTGTGTTTCTTTTCCCTTCGTGGTTTTATTCATTATATATATATATATATATATATTATTTAAAGGATGTGCAATTCGTGACTTTTCATTTCGAGTCGATTTCGATTCGATTCGGCCACTTAATTTCGATTCTCGATTCTTTTTGTTTCATCAATAAAAAAAAGCCCTCAAACTTTTTCTGAACCTTCAAAAAGACTGACAGTTTTACTCCTCTCAAACTAGGATAGACAGAAATTGGGCCCAGATTGGTAATAAACTATTTTTAAATGAAAATGTAACGTATTTAATTCACAACATATAAGAAAGAACAAAATAACTATTTATTACATAATTTATTACATTTATTACATTTAATCACATAATATGAGAATTAACAAAAAACTATTTATTTAATGAAAGTATGTTCCGCACACCCTGTTCCAAATTCCAATATTCATCATACTTGCCAGACAGTTTAAACTAAGTCGGAACAGGCCGACTCGAAATTCTCGATTCACTGCGCGCTGAATCAGGTTTTGGGTTTCGATTCTTTTGCCGAATCGACCCTAATCGAGTTTTCGATTTCCCGCCACACCCTTTAAAAAAAGATACTCTTGAAATATTCTTTCATCCGACAAAAATGTGAAAACGTATCCAATTCTAATTCTTCTCGCTCTTTCTGGCATCTAGCTAAGAACCTCTTCAACAACTTTACTTCCTCTTCTTTCCCTCCTCTTTTCCATTTCGACGGCTCAATTGCCGTATCTTCTCCTCACAAAGCTGAACTCTTCGCTCAAACTTTCGCTTCCAACTCAACCATGCACGATTCCGGTGATGTTCCTCCATCTCCTCCTCCTCCTCCTCCTCCTCCCTCTGACTTTATTGTCTGAAATTAGAATTCTTCCAAAGATGTTCTTTCTGCCCTATCTGGGCTCAACTCTAGGAAGGCGTACGGTCCTGATTGTGTTCCTCCTGTTGTTCTTAAGATCTGTGCTTCTCTGTTGATACCCTGCTTAGGCAAACTCTTTCGTCTTTGTCTCTCATCTGGTACTTTTCCTTCCTGTTGGAAGTTTGCTTTCAGTCAGCCTATCCCAAAGAAGGGTGACCGCTCTCAACCCTCCAACTGTCGTTCAATTGCTTTGATTTCTTGCCTTTCAAAAGTTTTTTAATCTGTCCTTAATAGGAAGATTCTTAAACCTCTCTTCTCACAATCTTCTTTCAGATCGTCAGTATGGGTTCCGCAAGGGACGCTCTAGTGGCGATCTTCTTGCATATCTCTCGGACTCTTGGTCATCCTCATTTTAGGATTTTGGCGAAACTTTTGCTATTACGCTTGACATATCGAACGCTTTTGTTAGAGTTTGGCACAAATCTTTACTTTCCAAACTGCCCTCCTTCGGTTTCTATCCTTCTTTCTGTGCCTTCATCTCTAATTTCCTTTCTGGTTGATCTATAGCTGCGGTTGTAGATGGTCACTGGTCTTCTAAAACAGTGGTGTTCCTCAAGGTTCTGTCCTGTCACCCACTCTTTTCCTTGTATTTATTAATGGTCTTTTAATTCGCACTTCCTGTCCTATCCACACCTATTCCGATGATCCCACCCTTTACTTCTCCACCCGCTTCACAAAGCGTCCCTCTTAACAGTCACTCCATGATTCGCGTAGGACGGCTATGGAGCACCTGACCTCTGATCTTCCTGCTATCTCTGACTGGGGCAAAGAAAACTATGTGGCTTTCACTGCCTCAAAAACTCAGTTCCTCCATTTGTCTACTCGTCACAATCTTCTACACGACTATCCCCTTACCTTCAACAGCACACAACTCAATCCTTCCTCTTCTCATAACATTCTTGGTGTTTCCTTTTCTCGTGATCCTTCCTGGAAAGATCACATATACTCTCTTTTCAAAACAGCTTCTAAGAGGTTAGGTGTGCTGTACCGGATACGCAGTTTCTTCACCCCAGCTCAGTTGCTGTCTCTGTACAGGAGTCTTGTCCGCCATTGTATGGAGTATGCTTCTCATGTATGAGGTAGCTCAACCCACACAGCCGTACTTAACCGGGTTGAATCAAAGGCTTTTCATCTCATCAATTCCCCCCCTCCTCTTACTGCCTGTCTTCAATCCCTCTCTCTTCGTCGCAATGTTGCCTTACTCTCTCTTTACTATCGCTATTATAACGGACACTGCTCTTCTGAACTCTCTAACTGCGTGCCTCCTCTTTTAAGGAGAGTACACAGCACCAGACTTTCTGCACTTTCTCATTCCTTTTCTGTCCAACTCTCTAACGCGAAGGTTAATCGGTATTTTTAATCTTTTATCTACTCAACCGATCATCTCTGGAACAATCTTCCTCAATCCATCTTTCCCCCTGTCTATGATCTCCAATCTTTCAAACGCAGTGTCTTGGCATCTCGAAAATCCCGGACCTTCATTTTGACTCTTCTTGAATTGAATTAATATTCAACAGTAGAAGTTAATATGATCCTGAGATATGACGAAAGGAAGGGTTACTTTTTGCATTAATTGATCATGTTTTTTGGGTTGATATCTTAAATATAATTGCTTTTGAGAAACATTAAAAAAAACGTTTTTGAGGGAACGATGTCTTTTTCTTTTAAAAACACGAACCCCAAAAAACAAACCGCATCACTAACAATACTACGAGTAGAATAAGAAGGAATTATGAGAGAGAGAGAGAGAGAGAGAGAGAGAGAGAGAGAGAGAGAGAGAGAAGAGAGAGAGAGAGAGAGAGATTTAACATTAAATATAAGCTACTTCGTTATAACTATCTAAGCTTGAATTGAGCTCGCTTTGAACTGTTAAATCTTCAGGTGAAAGATTGCCTCCTAGCAACATAATGATGTGTCGCTGCAATAAGTTTAGACTTCACAATTTTTAGTCAAAATAATTTATGTCTATTTGACGTATTTCTCGAATTCGTTCCACTTGCCTGACCTTGTGAAAGTCTTGAAGACATCATTTATCGTATATATCTGTTGATATAAGTGTTTTTCAGTACTTTACTTATATATATATATATATATATATATAAAATTGGAAATATGGTTTGCGTTTGCGGCACCAAAAATGGCAAGCAGTTTGCGGATTTGCAGTTGCGGAAGGTAAGGTTTGAGTTTGCGGATTTGCGATTGCGGAAGTGATTTTGAGTTTGCGGTGCCCAGCTGATATATACTGTATATATATATGATACACAGACCGTGCATGGAACAAGGAACTCTTCTGGGAAAATTAAATCCACTATAGTCCGAATAGTCAGGGTACCATTCTGAGTTGAATCCCATATATATATAATATTATATATATATATATATATATATATATATATATATACTTTATATACAGGGCCGGATCTAGAAGTTGCGAGGCCCTAGGTAGATCTAGAAATTGCGAGGCCCTAGGCCTATATATATGAAAATATGGACTTAATTATCGGTACTATACCAGCAATATTAGAATCCCGCATAGACAGAACTATGCCAGCACTTAAAAATTAAACCAAACCAACATAATCACGCATGGAAATTGTATAAGAAATATAAATAAACCATACAAATAAGTAGGTATAAATTATAATATGAATCAAGATTTGTATCGAAAATATAAGACAATGATTTCTAAGATTTATATAATAAATAGGTAATGACTTTCCATAGTATACAAACGTTTTTCATATGTGATGTATAAAAGATGTTGACATTTCATTTTTTATAATAGTGAGCGATCGACTTATCAGGCTAAATATTAATGCTTTAATATTTGGTTCAGATGCTCCTTGAATATTACGGCAATGCTTTTCTACTTTTCTTTGAGCTAAACTCTTCAATTAATTGAGAATAATCTAATGAATTTGTTATATCTTTTTGTATTGATAACATAGCTAATGATTGCAATCTCGCTTGAGACATGGTGGAACGCAAATATGTTTTAATAAGTTTGAGACGCGAGAAACTTCTTTCAGCCGAAGCAACAGTAACTGGGATGGTTAATACTATTCGAAGTGCAACATAAACATTAGGATAAATCTCACTTAGTTGTTTTTGCACTATATAAACAAGGGCATTTCCGAGATCTGTTTTCTCAGGTATAAACCTGCAAAGTATTTTAAGTTCTTCATAGAGTTCTAAATCATTAATATCACTTGAACAGAACGCGCAAAACGGCTTGAGCGAGGCCCCCTTTGGCGCGAGGCCCTAGGCGATCGCCTAGTTCGCCTATAGCTAAATCCGGGCCTGTATATATATATATATATTTGTGTGTGTATCATTCTCGGTCTAAATATTTTTTTTTAATAAAAAAATGAATTCTAGTTTTTGTGAGAGATATTATTTTCTTAATTTATATACTTACACAAATTAAGTGTTGTTAATATTTTCAATGTTATCAATAAAAATCAACATACATCACCCAGTCAAAGAGCAATCACCTCCCATCAAAGACCATCGTTATAACACCATACTGCCCAGTGCTTTTATACACAAATCTAACTACAATAGAAACTGCAGGAATTGCACTCTCTTCCAAAGGGGAAGATGTATGGAACGCAATTCCCAAGTATATCAGGTACGCTTCATCATTAAATGTATTTCGCAAATCACTGAAAAAAAAACTTCATTAGCTCCTACTGATGTATAAGTTCACTACTGCCATTTTTACCACCATAGTAACGAAGTACGCACTGATGATAGTGATGATGGTTATCATGTGGAACTGTTCTAAATCTGGGCAGTTTATGACGCACGAAGGATTATGATGTACATGGGACTTTCGTTTATTCACTGTAACGATTCACTGCATTCATTGGGCTATGGCCCAGCACCACTACACCCGCACCCTTCAGGAAACCATGTCTCCAGGTGCACAGTCCATGTTTGATGGTGATTGGGTCTTTCAGTATAACAACGACCCCAGTTACGGTCAAATGCACAAAAGCTTACCTCCAAGAGATATTCCCAAAATATCTAGATTGAGTGGTCCATTCCCTCGATTGAACCTTATTGAACACCCGTGAGAAAACATTGATCGCATTCTGAAAAAGAACGTGTTCTCGCGAATTCCAAAACTATTGAAAATTATGGAAAGGGCGTGAAAAAAAACAACATTCCGATTGAATCTTACTGAAAATGAGTGGTCAATGCCTCGTTGCTGCGAGGCTTTGATCAAAGCAAAAGGTGGACGGTCCCACTAAATACAAATGGGAGCTCTCTGTGTTACTTTTCTTGATTTATCTGTTCCTTAAATAAATACAGTACTGACAAAAGTCAGAGACCACCCAGCACTTTATCATACAAGTATCGATATGTATTCAGGAAAGTAATTTTACCAATTATAATTCATTCTTTGTTGAAATAAACCCCAAAATATGTATGTCCTTGAAGGAACGTCTCTACAAATAGAACGTAATTCTGCTTTAAGGTATTTCAGTCAAACTTTAGGAAAGTGCACGCAAACTTTCTGTCTGGTTTTATGTTGTACAATGCATGCTGGAGTTCACAATCAGGTGGTTTTTGAACACATTCATCGATACTCCCTGACGGACCCTGAGAAAGGTATAGAAGCAAACCTTTAAATGTTGATAAAAGACAGTAATTTACGCTATGAAATATTAATCCCATTTTTCTTGCAGCTGAACTTTAATCGTAGGTTTTTCTACCTCCAATTATGAAATATGTCCTAAGCGCATTATTTCGCTTGAGGTAAGGCATACTATGATAATGTTACGTGTTTTGTTTCGAGCCGATTTCTTCATGTTACTCGTTTTCTTTTTACTGTGAAAGTGTTGTGCGCCATGAATATGCTCCACGGGGACAAACAATTAACGAGGAATTTTACGTTGAAGTTTTGAGACGTCTACGTGAAGCAGTTCGGAAGAAACGGCCGCGGAAGTGGGAATCCGGAGATTGGATGCTTCATCACGATAACGCGCCATCTCACTCGTCGCAACTTGTCCGGCAATTTTTGGCCAAAAACGCTGCCCCCTAGGGCCTAGGTACAGCAGCCTCCATATTCGCCGGATTTGGCTCATTCGACTTTTCTTTGTTTCCAAAACTCAAACAAACCCTGAAAGGACACCGATTCGATGATGTTGAGACTATTAAAAGAAATTCGACGGAGCAGCTGTTGGTCATTCCGAAAAGTGCTTTCGAAAAATGTTTTCAACAGTGGCAGGATCGTTGGGCAAAGTGTATGGTTTCAGAAGGAGCGTACTTTGAGGGAGATTAAGCCCGAACAAGGGCGGATCTAGGCATTTCAGTACCCCCCCCTAAAATAAAAAAGGGCACAGTACTAAAACATTTTCTTAAAACAGACCACCACTGAGCGAGTGTAAAAACAACTGTATTGTTTTATTAGATGAGTCTCATTCAAATATGATAGAAAATAAAAATCTAATTTGGGTACAACAATTATCGCAGAAAATTTTTCAAACAAGTACAAATGTCTTGCCAATTAAAAGAAGTATCAGAATAAGATGAAGATAAAAATAGTGATATGGCTGGCTAAGGGCACTATGAAACCATTTCAACTACAAATTTGGAAGTACAATGTATACGGATAAAGACTCAAAATAGAATTTGAATAAAATAAAATAACCATCATCTATTTACAAAAACAAAATTTATTTTCAGAGGCATACACATCATTCAAATAGGGCACTTGCACTTGAAAAAAAGGGCACTTGCAAGAAATTGAGGTGGGAGGGTTCAGACGTCGCCGACCCCCCTTCTAGATCTGCTCTTGTCCAAATCCAGTAAGTACCATATTCTGTCTGTAAATCGCATCAGTTCGGATACTTTTTGAACAAAACTCGTGTGTGTGTATGTATATAATATATACAGTGTGTGTATATATATATATATATATATATATATATATATATATGAAAAATTATTTCACGAAAGTGACACGTGAAAAGTATTTATGATGAATAAAACCACGAAGGAAAAAAGAAACACAAATGGGTGCTCAAGCGCTTTCGTCTAATGACATCCTCAGGAACACTGGAGTGAAAGGACAGATCAAGGCAATATATAGGTTACAAAAATAAACATACATACATACATATTCATATATATATATACAATATATATATATATATA
>JAJOZX010002090.1:380000-692500 GCA_023014485.1 Bathynomus jamesi
ATGTGGTAATTCTTCACTACTTATTTTATTCAGTAACATATTACAACATAAAAACGTCATAGCAAATTGTGAAAAAACTATACGTGATGGAGCAAATCTGAGGCCGTTTTTGGATTTAGCACCCCAAATTCCTATAAAACCAGCATACAATTTCAAAAAAGTTTTTAGGACCCTCAATTTTGCAGGCCTGTGAATTATTAATCGAGATTTGAACTTGGTTTCAAACGAATTTACATTCACAATATTTTTTATATCAGCATTTAAATCATTGCGTGGTTTCAATCCAATGAAAATGGATAATTTTTGAGATGAAGACAAACTAAATTGAGGAATAACAAATTTTGATCTATTTCTGGTTTGATATGAATGGATTTCTTGACGCGTTACAAAATATTAATTTACCCATTGTAAATTAACGATTTTGGTCTTACGCTTTTAAATAAAATAAAATGGGCCATTTTCATTGCATCTTTGAGCTTTAGTAGTTTTAACTCTTTAAATAATGCACTAGAATGATCATGGAAATCAGCATCAGATAATAAATAACCTTATTGCTCGTTTTTGGATGACAAATATATTGTTCAAAGCGTTGTTCGAGAGTTTCCACAAACGATACGTGCAATACGTTATATAAGGAAGAACAAGAGTATGATACAGAGTTAATATAACATGTTTAGGGACTACATTTCTAAGTTTAAACAATATAGCAATGCTCCTTGAAATCTTTTTTGAGATATAATTTACATGATCACTCCATCGCAAATTCTTATCTAGCATTACATCAAGAAATTTTGTTGCAGTACACTCCTTTACAGCAATTTCATCAACATTTAGTTCATCAAAATACACATTTAATTTATTAGTAAAAATCATGAAGTTTGTTTTACTGGTATTTAGGAAGAGTTTATTGGTGGTCAACCATTTCATTACACTGATAAATTCTGATTTAAATATATTCTTACCTGAATTAAAATCTTTCGAGAAAAAAGCACAATTGTATCATCTGCAAACATTGTGACGTTCAGCACATCAGATGAGCGTGGAAGGTCATTTATATGGAATAAAAATAAGTGTAGCCGAGACTGAGCCCTGTGGTACACCATGTTTGACAAGCGTTTTAGTTTAGCAGACTTTATTTACTGATACAAAATGATATCTATTGGACAAAATTAATAATAATGTTTATTGGCAGGAGACAGATCTCATAAAATAAAAAGGGCCAGTATCCATGAAGGTGATCAACGATACAAGTAATTATTAAACAATAAATTTAAAAACAAAAACAAAAAGACTACAGTAATAAAGAAATAACAATAATACACGTAAGGAGACGAGAAATAATAAAAGATAGTAATAACAGATTCATAAAAATAAAAGTACATGTAATGGAATGGCTAATGCGGGTGTTAGTGGAGCAATAGACAAACACTTTCATACCAAGAGGTTCACAGCCTAGAAGACATAAAGAAGGACTGTATAAGAATACTACTTCAGTTTTACGTATATTATTTTTTATTATTTTTGTCTAATTGTACTCTTGGTAACTATAGTACATCTAGTAGGCTACTGTACATATAGATATATAGTTTGTTGACGTAATGCATATAGTTTCGGAGTAATAAAGTTCACCAAGGAACAAAATTTATAAAAAGTATATTAAATTATCATTTGATAATATTACACTTTTTTTTCCTCGGATATTTTATTAATTTTTGTGACAGTAAAAAAATAAAAAATTAAAACTCCATCATTGTTCATTAATAATAGTTTATGCTTTTTAGAAATTCTCTTTCTAGGCGAACTTTGTTCAAAAACTTTACGTATATAAGTATACAGCGTATTAATAAACTGTATACCCGCATATGTATATAGATATAACAATGAATATACAATAGATGTAATAGAGATACCGGAAATACATTTTGACAAAAATAATACACGTAAAATTTATAGTAGTTTCAAAATACCAAACTGAGAACGAACTGGAATTTCATTGTAATTCAGGTAAATAAACTCTGTTCAGACATTAAGATAATGAAATAGACCACTTTATATTGAAACGAAGTTCAATTTTCATATGTTTTTTATAACATTTTCTCACCATTTACCAAATAGAAATGAAAACATTCTCAAATAATGAAATCCACAATGTTGGTGAAATAAAAATTTCATATTTGGGCCTAGTGTTCCTATATTGGCTATATAATCTGCATCGGTATAGCTACGAGTGTGTGTGTATATATATATATATATATATATATATATATATATATAAGGTTAGACAGGGAACATTCTTAATCCTGAAAGAAAATAGTTTTGTTGTGAGAGGACCAAAACTGTTTAATCAGCCGCCCAGAGACCTAAGGAACACGAGTGTTGTTGCGGTGGACATCTTCAAAAGAAGATTAGACGCCTGGCTCAGAACAATCCCCGATGAGCCGGGCGTACCTGGCTATGTGAGGTGGAGAGTACAAGAAACCAACTCACTACTTCACCAGGCCAACTCGAGAAGAGGGGCGACAAGCTTGATCTTCGTGAAATGAGGAATCATCGCACAGAACATTTGAAAGGTTGAAAGTGTGTGTGTATATATATATATATATATATATATATATATATATAAAAGTCACGCATCACTCCATCAATTAAAAAAAAAATTGTTTTAACGTAAAAGTAAAATAGCAAAATGACTGTAAATAGTAGAAAAGATGGATTTAGAAACTATTCAAGCATTACAAAACATACTAATGAATTGCGGTCAGTATTTCGTACATTTACCCTTTTTTTTTTTAGCACTTCGGTGATATTCGTGGCATGGAATTTACCAGTATTTCGCGATACTCCGGCGTAATTTCCTGCGTCCACACCTTCTTTATGGCTTCAAGCAAATCATTCAATGATGTAGGATTGTGACGGGTAACTTTTTCTTTGACGGTTCGCCAGCAGTTCTCTCTCTGATTTAAATCGGGCGAGTTTCCCGGCCAAGGCCCGATCAGCTGAAACCGAATTTCGGAGCCAATCAAACACGGCTTTGGTGCGGTGACATGGCATTCTGTCTTGTTGGAAAAACGTTGTGTGGCGCATCTCCATAAACAGCGGCAACGTCTCCTGCAAGATATATACACACAGGGTGTTTCAGGTCGACCCTAGAAATATGGAAATTGGCAGAATTTGTAGTTTGTATTTGATATTTGAAGTTGTACCTGCAATAAAAAGAAACACTTCATATTAGTTACGGAATTACTGACAAACTTCAAATACCAAATACGAAATACAAACTACAAATTCCGCCAATTTTCATATTTCGACGGTCGACCTGAAACACCCTGTGTGTGTATATATATATATGTGTGTGTGTGTGTGCCTCGAAACGTGATATTTGTTTGGGAGATTATTTCGTTTATTGACATGGCTGTTGAAGAAGAAGTTAGTTACAGAAGTTACAGGCTGACAAAGACCCTAAGATCCACTCTAGGCTAGCCCAAGAAATAATTAGAAAGAAGAGAGAGAGAAATGGAAATAAAGAATACCAGGGTTGCCAGGATGTGACAAAACACACATTGTCTAAAGTATGTGTCAAAGTGTGACGAAATGGTTATATGATGTGACAAAGAGGAAAAAGCTGTTAATGACAAAATGTGACATTTTGAAAAAAAAAATTATAAATTATTGAAATATGGATAGCTATCACATAGCTAAATATTTCTTACTTCTCAGTTTTGAATTTATTTATTAAGAATTATCAAATTATGAAGACTGTTTCTTTTTCTCATTCTCTCTGTATTTTTCAGATATTTAATGATTTGAAATGAGTAGACATCACTGTTCTATAGAATCTATGCTCCATGGCAGAGATTCGAATAATGATGAAATATCTCTTTGGTGCGTCAAATCTCCTACTAATAAAAATGCTGGGCATTGTCTTATTTGTTCGGAAGATATAAATGTTAAGGACCGTGGCCGTGATTCACTATTGCGCCACTCAAAAAATAAGTCTCACATTGGAAAAGCAGCAAAGAAAGTATCGCAATGAAACCGGGGAATTTAAAAAGATGAAGCACACACAAGCGTCTGTTGTGGAATGTTTTAGGCGTCCTCAATCATCAGTTCCAACCCTTACATTCCAAGATCAAGTAACTGCTGCTGAAGCAATATGGTGTACAGCCAGAGATGGGCAAGATCACCAACTTTGGTGATCTTGAAGATCAAGATCAGATCACCAGAAAAATGTGATCTTGAAGATCAAGATCAGATCACCAGAAAAATGTGATCTTGAAGATCCAGATCAAGATCGTGATCTTGAAGATCACTTTTCAAGATCACTTTTATATGAATTGAAAAAAGTTGTACTCTTGTAGAGTAAACAAAAACAAATTATTTTGTTAATCACTCCTGAAAAGTATCACTCCTAATACTCCCCTGAGGGCTGAGGCAATACAAGCATCGCATCCTACCCATGTCACCTGATCTAAACCACGGGGATGACGATTCCCCTTTCAGTTTTTCAGGTGGTAAACTTAAAACTTAGTATTATCATAACTTATCAGCAAAGAAAAAACTATTAAATGACCTACATATAGCTTTTAGTTCTATTTTTCTCAATTCTCATTTCACCAGGTCCATAACCCATATCAATGAATGGTCAGCATATATAAGTAAACATTTTTTACATAGAATTTAATTTTACAGTTTTACTGCAGTACGCAATTACTGACAATATAAGGGTAAAAACCGCAAGTTAAGAGTGTTAATTTAATGTTCAACCGCTGTAAACATTTGCTTTCAGCAAAACCAATTGTTCAAAGTTACCATCCGAGAGACGACTTCGTTTGGGGCTATGAACCATGCCAGCAAACGAAAACAACCGTTCCACTGGTGCAGAGGAAGGTAGCGTGGTGTTATACCTCTTGAAGATCTTCTTTATAGCAGGATACCTATCTAAAGAGTCGAGTGCCTTACTGGTGTCCTGCAAATAATTGAGGACTTCCAAGTCTTCCTTATTGTTAGGAGCAGAGAATGAGCCGTCCATAGTTCTGAAGAAATCGTCTTCAGATGATGAGTCTGAGTTCACCGAACTATTACCACTGCTGTCAGAATTACAATTTCTTACAGCCATTTGCAGCTTGTCTTTTACTTGAGACTTGATTGCTTCATGATCGCCGAAATTAGGCCCTTGCAACAATGATATCCATCTAAGTTTGAAATACGGATGAGATACTGAGGCCAAAACGGCATCAGTTACCTCGGGGCTCAACGACAAAAAATGACCAAATCTGGCATTGAAGCCAGAGACGACTGCTGCCAGTAATGGCATGCAGTGTCTCAAGCGCAGGTCGTTTGGTTGGATAGGCTCCAATCTTGCGAGGGCATCTTGAGTCACTAGGACTGTTGGAAGAAGACAACCGTAGTAGCATTCTTTCTCTGCCTGTAATTTGTTGAGGGCTGCTGCAATTGGTTTTAGAACAGACAAATATTCTGAAATAAATTCCAATTCGTTGTCTTTGAGGATGGGTAGATTCAGTTCTTCAAGAGCTACATTCACGTCGTTCTTATGTTTATATATTTGGCTTAATGAGTCGTACATTGAGTTCCATCGGGTGACGCATGGGTACCTAAATTGGACGCCAGTTATTTCCTGTATTTTTTCTGCTGACTTGGGTTTACCAGCAGCATTCCACAGCGCCGAACATTTTCCCATTGCAGAATGCTTTATCTTCTTTAGTCCAGGTGAATTCAGTCCTTTATCTGCATCAGTTGTTGCTACCAAGTTCAATGTGTGGGAGGCACATCGAATATGGGATGATAGTTTCACTGACTCCTCTCCATGCTCTCCTGAATGTTCAGGAAAGTTGCTGATGATAACCTCTTCATCTGAATCTTTTTCATCATCATCTTCATCTGCATCATCTTCATCAATGTCGTCAGTACGATTCTGAACACGAACACCGAACTCTTTAAAGCATTTCACCATGTTCGATGCATTGTCGGTGACTGTAGATACAACTTTTCTATAAGATAAACCATGCTCCGAGTTGATCCTGTCCAATATTCCAGCAATTTTATCAAAGCTATGTGTTCCACGAAATCTTCGGCATGCCAGTGCAGCTGATCCTCGCGACAAGTCATCATTGATCTGTAATGTAAGAATATAAAATCAATGTTTGTATGAACATTTTTTAAGCTTAATTTAATAATATTGGTTAGACACGCACCAGCTAAACTGCGCCACCAAACATTGAAGAGAAGAACTATGTGATATAAAGGAGGCAATTCAGCGATGAGTCGCCTACCATACCACCACATCAGTGACCCATCCCATAAGAGCAAAATGTGGAAGAGTCCATATTCACAGCCTGTGAATATGGACTCTTCCACATTTTGCTGTGAATCAGACACAATGACAGATGACAGAATCAGTGAATTAGTGTGAAATTACTGTGAATCACAGCAAAATGAAGACTCACCAAATTAATGAATGAGGAACACATGTCGAATAATTGAAAAGATTATACTATAAGTCTATCAGACTATCAGTCTATCACCAATGGTCAATTTATCAATTATAAAATAATACACTAAATCAATAGCATACCCAATGCGCAGTGACTCCCATGAAACTGCGGTGATTAGTTGACCATATGTCGCATGTAACACACACATGGTCAACTGCTGCCAGTTTTGCTTGTATGTCTTCCTTCATTGTACTGGTTGTTGTTGCAAGAGATCTAGCCAGGGTGCGTCTAGATGGCACCTGAACAGCCGGGTTGACGTCTGAAAAAAATATTTAAAAATTAAAACAAATACAATAGATTAGCTATGGAAAAAATATCAAAATATTTAGCTAGGCTAGCGATAGTCTAATGTTCATACAAATAATATGATTAATTATTTTAATCAGATATTAGCTATGGAAAAAATAGCAAAATATTTGAGTTATACTAACATGAAAGAAGATCCTTAAATTCATGTAGTTCAACTAGGCTCAATGGTAGGAGCCCATTAGCCACAAGCGAGAGAATCTTCTTTTCAAGGATATCCTTGCATATTGGTGGTCCTGGTTTTTGCTTGGAAATGTGGAACATGCTTAGTGTTGACTGCTTGGCAATTTTGGCAGGGCCAGCATTGCTGCCGCTGGCATCTTCTTCTTTAGCTGGACGCTTGCGAGATTTCTTCTCCGATTCATATTCACCCAAAAGATCCGAATGTAGTTTCTGCACAAGAAAATAAATTATTATCATGCGGAGAGACTTCTTGAACACCCTGTATAATATTTATCAGAGTATCAAACTTCTAGTTGAAATTAATACTTAACAAGATTCTAAAATTGTTATCTTTAACTAAAATTATTTTCACCATGATCAGTGCATTTTTATCCTATGTTAAATTGAAAGCCGAATTTCGTCCTTCAGTAACTAAATAGGAGAAATTACAGACATGGATCAGACAGAGAGAAAGACAGATACACCTGGCGTTTTATTATAGTTGGATATCGGCAGTTTTTAATGTAGTTACTAGTCCATAATCTATTAATATCTGAAGTGCACAATATATTCAAATGGACGTCTATGTAAATGTAGCATTAGTCTTGTATGGCACCAGTCACTTAAAAATGACTTGAACCATTATGTTAATGTTGCTACTTACTACTTAGTTACTAAGTAGTACTAACCCTGAGGTGCCTCAGAAGATTGCTTGTTGAGTCGAGGCCAGCAGACAGAATTGTAGTTTTCTTTGTACACTGCCTACAAATAACTTTGATACTGTTTCCAGTTTTTTCGACAATTTGAAAATATTTTCCGTTCAATAGCACAGATTGATCCTTATTACCAACATTGTTATCTAAATATATTGAATACTGTTCTGGTGACAACCTAGAATATTTGGTTCCCTTGGGAGCCTGTTGAAGTTGTAAAATTGCACTCATTATTAAAAAATTCAATCTGTAAATAAAATATGTTTAGAATTAATTTATTATGAATACGGACCTATAGGCTATATTTTATGCCTATATATAATAATATATTAATAGAACACTTTTAACATAATTGCACAGTAAATTACACTTTTTACGAGCCTAAATTCCACAGCAACTACACCTTCCATGAGCCCACGCATGACGCAAGTCACCCAACTAACAGAAAACATAAACAGTCGGTGTTGAACAAAGTTGCCACCAGATGTCGCTTGGCCAAAAAACAAATGACATTCGCATAGCGGCATATTTAAGAATCTGAAATTAAAAGTGATCTTGAAGTCTAAAGTGATCTTCAAGATCAAGATCACAAGAAATAAAGTGATCTTAGATCAAGATCAAGATCACCATAATAAAAGTGATCTTCAAGATCAAGATCAGATCACGATCTTGATCTTCAAGATCACGATCTGATCTTGAAGATCAAGATTGTGCCCATCTCTGTGTACAGCTCTGGCAGTAACGCATTTACCAGCTAATGTTAGTGACACAATTATCCCTGCATTTCCTCTTATGTTTCCGGACTCAAAAGTGGCTTCTGCTATGGCTTGCAGACGAACAAAATCTACCTGTTCCTGTACCTGTTCCTACCAGCTACCTGTTTGAAAACACCTTCAGTCTTGTGGGAAGATGTCTGAAACTGATGTAAAAGGGTTCTATATTAGAGCACGTAACTTTTACAAGGCTGCAGTCTCTGCTCTGATTAAAACTCTTCCTATAGGTAACTCCATTCTTCGTGATCTACAGGTACTACATCCGATCTATCGAACTGCTGAATGGTCAGTTGAAGCTATTCGACGGTTAGCTGTCAGCGTTAGCATTTCCTTCAGGAAAAAGTTGACAGTGTTGTTGACGAATGGAAGATGTTTGCTGCTGAACAGTTACCTGAAGAATATAATCCACTTCCCATTCAGGTAACCGACACCGAAAGTGGAGAGGATGATAATGATGACACTGCAGCAAACAATGATCAGCAGAGCTCTGGAATCTCAAAAGTGGATGACTTTTGGGCGAAAGTGTTTAGTATGATATATAAAGATCTGAATGGGCAGAAAAAGTATCCAGCTTTAGAAACTTTGATGAAAATTTGTCTCACTCTATCTCATGGTAACGAGATGTTGAGAGTTCATTTAGTGAGAACAAACTAGTTCTAACACCAGGAAGATCTAGAATGTCAGACGCAACACTGAATGGATACAGAGCAACATCATCATACATGAAAATGTATGATAGCAAACCAGAGTGTTTACCGATAAATTCCAGGCTCTGTAGGGTAGTACGAGATGCTTACAGCAAGCAACAAGAAAGAATCAACAAAATGAAACAGAAAGCTGAATCTGATAAGTTATTTGCACAACAAAGGAATCGGAAAATGTAAATGCAGCCATTGACAGTACCAACAAAAAGATTGCTGAGGCTGAGAAATTGAAACAAGAAAGACTAGCGATGCTACAAGCAGCATGTAAGAAGAGTGACATTAATAAAGCCAATGCAGCAAATGCTATACTTGAACGAAGTGAACAGTTGCGAAATGAAGGTGAAACATTGAAACTCGCGTGTGAAAGTAACAAGAACAAAAAGCAGAAGAAAACCCATCCTTAAGTGACTGAACTACGCTTTTTATTTCCTCGAATCTTTCATGGTGAATTTATTTGTTTATTAGATTTAAATGTATATTATTGATAGCCTTCTCTTACTTTATTCCAATGCATTATTCATATTGTTCCCTTAAATCTACGCACTACATTCATTCATGTATGGACGTGTTATCATTTGGTTAGGTAGTTGTATAGCGTACTCAGAAAATTTTGTGATTTTGTCTTAAGTTTTTTTCATTGATATATTTTTTGTATATTTTGATTCATTTAATTATTGTTTTGTTGAAATATATTTTCAATTATTTTGTATGAATGTGTTACACGATTCTTTTTTAATAAAGATGAAAAATTTTCAAATGAAATAATTCAACAGATCCTCATATTTGCAGGTATAGGGATGGCTGGAGGGAAGGAGGAAACCATTCGTTTTGTTTTTACATTTTTGTTCCAGATGTCAATGTTTTCATATAGTATTATAGCTATATCACAGTTCGATATTTCGCGAGTATATGTCAGGAGGGATATTTTAATTAAAATAATAGTCTTTCAAGTATATTCAATTCTCTCTCTCGGTAAATTTCAGTTCGGATTGCATTGGTATGTGACAAATTACTAATCCGACATGTGACAAATTACAAATTTGACAAGTGACAAAATGTGACAAACCATGAATTTTCATACGTAACCAAATGTGACAATCAGGTTGAGATTGCCTGGCAACACTGGAATACTGAAAACTCTCGTATCACGCTTACACTTATACCCGTGTAACTCTTTCACGGAGGAATAGTGGTAGTAGTAAAATATAGGATAGACGAGGCTTTTCTTCTTCCGCCAGGCACTGCTGGCAGAAAAGAATGGTGCGAGAAAATTCATAGGAAGGAAAAATATAATGAAAAAATAGGATTCAGAGTTCATTCACACCATGTTTATACTTGTGTCGTGTACCCACTAATGCATTAGAAGAGTAGAAAAGAAAAGCATGGAACGTTAACCTAATCCATACCGTGCATTTTTTAAAGATTTTTTATCCCATACAAGCAGGGGCGGATCAAGGTATCGCTAGGACCTTGACCAATCAATGTTTCCCGCGGGGCCTCTTGACACTAAAGATTATACATATACAGGCCTGCGATGGTTTTGTTGTCCGAAATATTTTATCGCTTATATAGTAATTTTTGCACGCTGATTCCGAAAATAATATTCATTTTTCGCCATCACGTACAGATTTTTGACAAATTGTCATATTACTCCAGAATTATTACATAAAGGAAAAGGAATAGCGCGTACATTCGAGACTAAAAGGCATAGATCTCACGAGAAAACTCGGGACAAATAAAGGTGAAATTGACGTTAATAGTCTTCTTTCTTTTTAAAGTTGTTTGCATTTGTAATTAGTATAACAAAGCGAAATAGGTACCTAATGTAAATTGAAATAATATTTATTTATGTTGCATTCTCCCTTCCAGTCTGCAGAAAATCCTTACGTGATAGAAAAAATGGACACCTTATTCGAAATCAGCGTAGTTGAATTATATAAAATCAGTTATTAGTAAGAAAACAATGCTTACAAAGTTCTCATTCGCGGGCCTGTGTTATCGATGACCTGACCATAATCACAATTAAATTTACAAATCGAATTTAAAACGAGTTAGTCTTATAAAAATGTCAGTGATAATAGCATAACAAAACAAATACATTCCATTATAAGGTGAGAAAAAATCCATATTGGTTACAAATTGTCATAGTAGGACAAAAAACTTAATTTAAACATTACATAAATTCCAGTCATATATAAAGATTTAAAACAATGTTATATGAGGCGTTTGAGAGCAACAGTGACGGGCCCGCCATGAGTCTCAAAATGCGTTTTTTATAGTATCTGAAAGTTTCATTCATCCTCTATCATTTAACAAAGTCACATATCGCTGGCTCGTCACTTTCGAGCTGTAAAAGCCTATTTTTACAAGTGGTGAGAAAAACGCCTGCTTTGAGATTCTAACTCACGGGAACAGTGACGAGGCCGCATTTGCGGACAACCAATCAGCGATCGCGGTGGCTGTCTCGGGGACTCTAAGCCAATGAGGGGACTCTAAATGTAAGTTTCAATGAGGGCAAAGTATTTGTTTTTTCTAACACATACAAGCAAGGCTTTGCCATTAAACCCAGTTATCACATCTCAACTCCTGTTAAGGTACAGTTACAAAAAGGAAGGTCTAAAGAATACAACCAGGTAGTATTCAACTTGTCTGACCGAGTACTGCCCCAAAAATATGTAAAACCTGCGCAGTTATCAGCTGAGAAGGTGCAGGACCTCAGAGCCTTGCTGACATACGTGCCACCCTATCATAAGCAATTTACCCCCTCACTCACATCAACTCACAAGCGGATGCTGTATCATCAGTTAATGTAAGTACAAGTAGCATTAGTTAGTTTAAATAAATATTTATTATCATTTGTATAATAGAAAGTCGATATCAGCCTATCTCTTCATGAAGGATTTACATTTAATTTCCAATATTCTGAATAGTTTTTAATTTTCAGTACTGAGTTTCTTAATAATAACTCTAGATAAGAATTTGCAGTATGCTAAGAATACTGTCTTCATTTTTTCTGCTGATGCGTTTCGTTCATATACTTTGAACATCTTCAGAGCTTTATACATAATTTTAAAGTAAAATGGGTTTTATATATATATATATATATATATATATATATATATATATATATATATATATATTTCTTGATTGTAAGTTTGATACAATTTCAAATTAATTTAAGAATATTCGAAAATTCATTAAATTTTATATTAATTTTCGGTTTTTTCATTTTAATGTAAAAGGCTTCGGCAATTTTTAGTTTTTGTACGTTATGTGATGAGTATAAGATTTGAAAGTTTTGTGATATATTTTTAAAATTTAATATTTTATGATCTACTCTGGACGATATTTATATTGGTATGCTCTCTCTTTAATGTGGTTTTTGGTGTAACCAGGGCCGGATTAACCATTAAGCAAAATAAGCCCGTGCTTAGGGCATCAAGGGAAGGGGGGCACCACAGAAATTTTCCATTGTCGGATTTACCATGGATTTATTATACTATTATAATCGCGGCTTATAGCCTATAAGCTGTTGAAAACTGAATTATATATATTCATATATAGTATTTATTTTTTTTCATTGTTTGAATTTGTAGTGAACAACAACCCTTTTGAGAGAATAAATATATTTCGTTGTAATCACACACTTTACGCTTTGCGTTATTATTTTGTTTATATCAAATCTTTGAGCGCCATATTAAAAATACATAGATTAAATATTTTCGTGTGCTATAGGAAGTTATTCTGAACGTGTGATTTGTGCATATAATATATATATTTTACATAATCATTTGGTATTGTTTTACAGAAAGATTTAGGTTTATAGAATTGTAATATAAATTAATATTAAAATAAAAGAAACTATAAACTCTCTATATTGCTGTTGTATCAAGTGATGTTTATCACGGCCATTATAATAATAAGATATACTGACCTAAGTTAATTAGCGTTGAAGAAGTTTATCTGTTGCTCTCTCTTCTTCTCTAGGGTAAGTCTATGAAGTGTACTTTATTTGTATATATAACAATATTTTATCATACACGTATCTTTATTTTATAATTTATTTATCTATTGTCATAACAGTATAAAAGAATTTAGATTGTAATAACCAGAGTGAATAATTTGTAATGTATATATAACATCAAACGTAGTTAGGACAATTTAGGCCCTAAGCAAATGTTCATATTTCCTATAATTAAATATTGTGTTTTAAATAAATAAATAAATGTAAATATAAAATGTGGCTCGTTAATAGTGAAATGTTAATATTGATATTTTTATAGATTGCGTATTATTAATTCTAATGTTAAGTATTTTTATTTTATAGGTTTCGGTTCCTTCTTTCGGTTCCTTCTTTTGGTTCCTTCTTTCGATTTGATTTGTATTCAACATTTCGAGTTGATATTTCGGTTGAGTTATATTTAATTGCCACTTATATTTAAATTGCCACTTTGGTTGTGTACGGTTCCCATTTTGTCTTTCTGAGAATAAAAGAACAAAGCCAAGATTGTGATATGTGTAACTGTGTTGATTGCCACATAATATACAAATAAAATATTCTTTTTATTTCTGTATTTTACAGACCCCAAGAACCAAGATGAAACGTGTTCAGTTAAGTGGTGCACAAAAGCGAAAACTATCAAAAGAGAAACAAGAGAAGACTTTGGATTTAGAGTCCAAGACTGCAAAGCTGACTGATTTCTTCACACAAGTTCCACGACCACAACGTCAACATGATATACCGATTCTGAATCAAAACCAATCTCCGTCATCAGAAGTGGACACAAATACCACTTTGATCACTTCAAAATCAAAATATGATGACGTTGGAATCACCGAGGTGTCACAAGCAGGTTCATCTACCACATGTCTCACTACTGATCTCACTTTGCCTGTAAATTCTCTTGATACCTCTACTGCAAATGTTGATTCAAGTTGCTTTACAAGACATTCTGGGGTTGAAATAATTGCTGAAAATGAAAGTTTAGTGGACCATGGTGATGGTGGTGAAATGAATCAGTCTGCAGAAGATGAAGTAAATATAGCAAAAGATCCAGGGTTGTGGCTTGATTTCTCTGCTGATGATGTGGCTTATTGGATTGCTTGTGGACCCAGTGACTGTCAACACCACAATGGGCCATTTGACAAGTCTTACCGGCATTTCAGTAGTGGCAAACCAGCAAGATACTGTTCACAAAAACTTTTCGTTGGGACAAAAGCCAATGGTGAGAAATACAAGAGAGAGTGGTTATTGTATTCACCATCAACAGGATCAGTTTACTGTTATGTTTGTAAACTGTTTGCTCCTAAAAATGTCTCACATTTTGTTATAAGAGAAGGGTTCAGTGACTGGCGAAATACTATTGTAATTGATCATCATGAAAAAAGCACTACTCACCGAGACTCTATGCTAACATACTTAACTCGCAGACAAGGTGCGGGGTTGGGACAACAGTTGGAAAAACAAATTCAGGAAGAGTGTGATTACTGGGAACATGTCTTGAGGCGTGTCATAGCTGTTATTTGTACGTTAGCTGAACGTGGCTTGTCTTTTCGAGGAACAGAAGAAAGATTTGGATCATTGCAGAATGGGAATTTTTTAGGGCTGCTTGAGCTCATAAGCCGGTTTGATCCATTTTTAGCAGGTCACATTTTGAAATATGGAAATTCTGGCAAAGGAAATCCTTCTTACCTGTCCAAAACCACCTGTGAGGAACTCATTCAACTAATGGCTCAAAAGGTCCACGCACTCATTGTTGACGAAGTAAAATCTTCTGGTTATTTTAGTTTGTCAGTTGATTCAACACCAGATCTATCACATATCGATCAGTTAAGTGTTGTACTTAGGTACTTAAAAGATGGACAGCCTATTGAACGCTTTTTAACCTTTCTGAAAATGAAAAGCCATACTGGTGAGGAAATGGCAAATCAGGTGTTGCAGTACTTACGTGAAGTTTGTAAGCTAAACTTTTCAAAATGTAGGGGTCAATCTTACGACAACGCTGCCAACATGTCTGGGCGTTATAAGGGGATGCAGCAAAAATTTTAGAAACAAACAAGTTTGCTATATATGTGCCCTGTGCAGCCCATTCACTAAATCTGGTAGGCCGAAGTGCTGTTGACTGCTGTCAAGAGGCGGTTAATTTCTTCTCTACAGTGCAGTTGCTCTATACCTTTTTTTTAGCCTCAACCAGCAGGTGGGAAATTCTTAAAGGTTGTATTGGAAATGAAAGTGTCTTAAAATCCCTCTCTGATACCAGATGGGAGGCACATGCTATGGCAACAGCAGCAATTTTGAAATCTTTCCTTAAAATTTTAGAAGCGTTAGAATGTATAGCTGAAGACCAGTCACAAAAGGGAGACACTAGAAGAGAAGCAAATAATATTGCAAATAAGATGCAAGAGCTAGAATTCGTTTTTATGTTGAATTTTTGGGATGAGATTTTGCAAAATTTTCATAGAGTAAGCAAAGTTCTACAGAATAAGGATGTGAACTTAAAAACATGTGCAGATCTGTATGGATCATTAGCTGACCAACTGTGCACTTCACGAGATGAATTTGAAAGATATGAAGCAGCTACAAAGGAAATGCTACCAGATGTTGATTACAAGGCAGCTCAAACTCGCAAACGTATCAGAAAGAAGGTACCCAATGACGGAGATGCACCAGAAGTATATCTGAATGCCAGAGATAAATTTCTTATCACCACCTTTTACACAATTGTTGACAAACTTGAAACTGAGATGAGAAGAAGAGGAGAGATATACAAAGAAATAGCAGAGAGATTTTCTTTTCTAAGTGATGTGCCACATAATGTCACCACTTCATCATCTACTGAAATTGAAAGGTATTCTCAGGGTTGTAAAAAGATGATTGATGCTTACCCAGAGGACTTGAACACTAATTTCTCTGCTGAGCTTCAGCAGTTTCACTCATATGTGTGCCATAAGTTCAGTGCAAAAAAAAATGTAAAAACAAGATTCAGTCATGCTGAACTTTATAAAATAATTGTAGAAGACAATATTGAGTGTGCCTTCCCAAATGTAGAAATTGCCTTTCGTATATTTTTAACATTAATGGTCACAAATTGCTCAGCTGAGCGTTCATTTTCTCAGTTGAAGTATATTAAAAATACCAACAGAACAACTATGCAACAAGGCAGGCTGGATGCCTTATCTCTACTAAGTATAGAAGCAGATGTGTTACGTAAGATTAGTTTTGAGGATCTGATCAAAGACTTTGCAATTAAAAAAAGTAGGAGAAAACTTTTCAAATATAAATTAACAAAAATAGACATTATTTTCCATCTTACTGTAAGTTTTGTTTCATTTCAAAAAAAAAATTTTATTTATGGTTTATTTTTGTTTATATTTTGAATTACATATATATGGGGCACCAAAATCTTTTAAGTGCTTAGGGCCTCTAGAGGTCTTAATCCGGCCCTGGGTGTAACCAATGTAAGTCGACGTACAGTCAACTACAGGACATGTAAATTGAATAATACTCTCTCTTTTCTCGACATTAATATATTCATTGGTCAAAATGGATGTTTAACGACTGGTGTAGCCTACATGTTAAACCAACAGACAAAGGGACGTATTTAAATTATAATTCATACTCACCAGAAAAATATAAACTATCAATAATTAAAACACTCGTGCACAGAGCTTTCAATATATGCTCAAGTTGGCAACTATTTAATCAAGAAATTGAGAGAATAAAGCAAAATCTAATAAACAGTGATTTTCCGTTATTTTTAATCGATAATATCATAAACCGAACTCTAATAAATTTATATAACAAAAATAAGGAAGATGATGAAAATAAAAATAAGAATACAGGTATAAAACTTTACTTCGAAACAAGAAACCCAACAAGACTAAAACATGAAGAAAAATGTCTAAACAATATATTAAAGAGGCACATAAAACCAATGGATAAAGAAAAAACTATCAATGTTAACATATACTATAAAAACAAAAAGTTATCAAGTCATTTTTCGCACGTAACAAAAACCCTGATAAGCAACATCATGTGGTGTACCAATTTACGTGTCCTGTAGTTGACTGTACGTCGACTTAATTGGTTATACCACAAACCACATTAAAGAGAGAGCATATCAACATAAATATCGTCCAAGTAAAATTAACGAACATTACAGAGTAGATCATAAAATATTAAATTTAAAAAATATATCACAAAACTTTCAAATCTTATACTCATCACATAACGTACAAAAACTAAGAATTACCGAAGCCTTTTACATTAAAATGAAAAAACTGAAAATTAATATAAAATTTAATGAACTTTCGAATATTCTTAAATTAATTTGAAATTGTATCAAACTTACAATCAAGAAATATATATATATAGGGTGAACCAAATGTAGGTGGACAGTAAATGATAACGTTTATTTTGAGAATACATATTTAATTTTTTTGTATACTATAATACAAAATAAAATTTAAATAAATTTAGTTATAATATTTAATATAATATAACACAAACACCATAGTTATAATGAACACCATAGTTATAATATAATATAACACAAACCGTATTCAACCTACTGTCCACCTACTTTTGGTTCACCGTGTATATGTATGTATGTATGTATGTATGTATGTATGTATTTGTATATATAGATATGTATGTATATATATATATGTATATATATGTGTGTTTGTGTGTATGTATGTTATTTATTTTTTCTTTTTTTCTTTCTGTAACCTATATATAGGCTTAACCTTTTTATATACTTCAGTGTTCCTGAGGATGTCATTAGACGAAAGCGCTTGAGCACCATTTTGTGTTTCCTTTCCTTCGTGGTTTTATTCATCATAAATATTTTTCACGTGTTACCTTCGTGAAATAATTTTCATATATATATATATATATTATATATATATATGAAATAGGATCCCTCCTAAGGAGACGTAATTTTACATTTAGGATAAAAACGAAGACGTAGAGCAAGAAAGTCATTATATTTGGCTGCAGCCGACGTTTCGGGCAACTCTACCCATTTTCAAGGCCTAATAAAATAAAAGGCTAAAATTAATGCATGACAAAAAAAAAAATATAAAAAAAAATTATACGAATGTCAAAAACAAACTAATTCATAGCACAGAATAAAACCACTTAAAGAATAAAAATTAAAAAGCGTAAAACAAGCATAAGCCAAAAACAAATTAAAAATTATATACATGACAAATAACACATGATAAAAGTAAAACTTTAAAACTAAAAACATTCAAACAAATTAGTTAAAAATTAGTTAAAAACCACTAATAAAAAGTTAAATGAAAAAACGCAAAAGTGCACGAAAACATACCATGTTTGAATGTTTTTTCCGTTGTAAGGACAAAATCCCCCCTGCGATGAACTGTTCTGTCGTTTATTTGTTTACCTGCCCTGGGTGTTCCCAGGGGAACTACGTTGGCAGCACAGTTCGTTCTTTGCAGGCAAGATTTTGCTCCCATATGGGTATTAGCCATAGGACAGGGAAAGTTTTATCTAAAAAGGAACAGTCTGCCATTAGAAATCATTCTGTTAAGTGTAAAGTTGATATTTCCGTTAATAACTTTAAAATTCTTAAATCATTAAAATGTCCGTCCTCTCTCCGTATTTATGAATCTTTGTGCATTAAATTTCTGAATTCCAGCTTAAATATTGATTCCAGCTGTTACCCCCTTTATATTAATTAGAATGCCTACCAACTAAATTTTTCTGTTTTCCCCTTGACCCTGTCTCCTTTTCGCCTCAGTTGTTTGAGGATGTCAAGTGAGCATGGTATGTTTTCGTGCACTTTTGCGTTTTTTCATTTAACTTTTTATTAGTGAAGTTTTTAACTAATTTTTAACTAATTTGTTTGAATGTTTTTAGTTTTAAAGTTTTACTTTTATCATGTGTTATTTGTCATGTATATAATTTTTAATTTGTTTTTGGCTTATGCTTGTTTTACGCTTTTTAATTTTTATTCTTTAAGTGGTTTTATTCTGTGCTATGAATTAGTTTGTTTTTGACATTCGTATAATTTTTTTTATATTTTTTTTTTTTGTCATGCATTAATTTTAGCCTTTTATTTTATTAGGCCTTGAAAATGGGTAGAGTTGCCCGAAACGTCGGCTGCAGCCAAATATAATGACTTTCTTGCTCTACGTCTTCGTTTTTATCCTAAATGTATATATATATATATATATATATATATATATATATATATATAAACCCATTTTACTTTAAAATTATGTATAAAGCTCTGAAGATGTTCAAAGTATATGAACGAAACGCGTCAGCAGAAGAAAAAATGAAGACAGTTGTTGTTGTTGTTTAGCCGATCAGCCCACCCTGATCGAGCAAGCCGGCGGCACGCAGGTAACCGATCTCCCTCTTCGGAGTGGACCAGAGGTTCAGCGCACTAGTGATGTTGTGTTGTGTTCGTTGTTGTGCTAGAGCGGTACAGTCTGTCATAATGTGTTCAATTGTTTGTGGTGTGTCGTGGCACAGGTGGCAGGTGTCGTCTATGGAGTTGTCTAGTCTGTGTTTATATGTTAGTAAGTTGGGGTGATGTCCACATCGGAATCGTGCTAAGTTAACTCGATCCGATCTGCTCAGGCTGATCACTGACCTGTTAATGGGTGGCGGCTTCGCACCTAGGACCGCATTCGGACCGAGTCGTGTCAGTGCTTTGTGGGTTAGGTGTGTGTGTATGTGTTTTCTGTACTGTGTGATGTCTGTGGGGCGTGGTATGGAATGGAGTATTTGGTTATAATGTCTCTCTGGTGTTACCTTAATGGTGCGAGGTGTCGGTGCGTGATTGCACATGTAGTGGCAAGGGTGTTGTGGGTTAGTTGTCGCTGCTGCCATGAATTGTGTTCCCCTCATGTCTAAATGTTCCCTAACTTTCAGTATTTTTGTTTCTGTGTGCAGGTGTTCTATTGGTGTTGTTTGAGTGCATCCTGTAATGATACGAAGTGCGTTGTTTTGTATTGTCTGTAAGGTGCTTATGTGTGTGTTTGAGATAATGGGTGCCCAGCATAGGCTAGCATAGTCCATAACTGAGCGATATATCGTTTGTATATGAGTGATGTTGTTTCCTGCTGGTGTCCAAAGTTTGTGCCTGTTAGTACCCTAAGCGTGTTAAGTCTTGACGTACATTTGTTTTTAATATCCTGAATGTGGTTTGCAAAAGATAATGATGTGTTGTATGTGACCCCAAGTATTTTGGTCCTGTGAGTGTGTGGAATGTTGATGTTGTTTAGTGTAAGCTGTGGAATTACCTGGTGTTCTTTTGTGTTGCTTGTAAGCAAGGTGGTGGTTGATTTTGTGGGCGCTACTTTGAATCTATTGTGTGTGAGCCAGTCTTGTATACTGTTTATGTATGTTTGTAGGTTATTTGTAGCGGTGTCGATGTTGTTGTGGGTGAATGTTAGAGTGATGTCATCTTCATATGACGATAATGTAAGCTTGTTATCTATGGGTGTTGGAATGTCATGCATGTATAAGTTGAAGAGTGTTGGTGAGAGAACAGAGCCTTGAGAGACCCCGTTCGGAAAAAGCTTGTTTTTAGATGACTTGCCATTAAATATGACATGTGAGTATCTTCCTGAAAGATAGTTGCTCAGCCACCTTTTGGTGTTATTGTGCAGGTTTGTGTTGAGTATTTTGTTTATGAGAGGGAAGCGTGGGATAGCATCAAATGCTTTACTAATGTCTATTGTTGCTAATAGTGTACGTTGAGCTGGTCGTCTGGAGTTGATGCCATCCATGATGTGCTGCGTGAGGTTAGTGAGTAATGTCGTGGTTGAGTGGTTAGGTCTGAATCCATGTTGAGTAGGCGATAGTGGAATGTGTGGGTTGGTGATTTGTAAGATTAGTCTTTCTGTTACTTTGGAAGGTGTGCATTATACAGTGGTGTAGTGCTGTGGGAACGCGTGGGAACGGCGTTCCCTTACTTTTTTTGGTAGATGGAACGGCGTTCCCTCACTATTTCAAATAAATCCGAACTTACAAATCTCTAACGTCATGAAATTTTAATTCCCACCCCTAGAAGAAATATGAGAAAGAATCATTAACTGCTTCATTTCTTTTAGCTCCGACTAAGGCAATGCTAGCCTATAAAGATCTGGTGAAACAGTCACCACGGTGTACCAGTTGTTAACTTTTTTTTAGTTAATCATTCCAGTTGTTAGCTATTTTTATTGATCGTACTGGATGTCGTATATCTAATGACACTGGAAATACTGCATCTTCAACCTTGGAATATATCCTAATATCCAATGCATATGACCTCAAAATATCCCTGAAATTGGTCAGATTTCAAAAGATTTCCCGGGGGACAGTGCCCCCGGACCCCCAGCTGTATGGGCTCGCCGCGCTCGCCCATGTCCCCCCCGCATCTGAGTAACACTTTCAAAATGCGTTCCCTCACTTCTTTATTTAATACTACACCACTGTGTGCATAGTAAAGTAATGGGTCTATAGGAAGCTGGTTCTGTTGGATTTTTGTTTGGTTTGAGTAGTGTAATAATTTTACCTTGTTTCCATATGTCAGGAATAATACAGTGTTGGTATGAATATGTGCTGATATTTGTGAGAGCTAGTATTCCTTGTGGGCCCAAGTGTTTAAGGTGTATGATAGATATGTTGTCTGGTCCAGTAGCCTTCGAATTCTTAATGTTTTTGATGATCTTGGTGGTCTGGTCTGTATTGAAGGGTGTAATGGTTGTGTCGAGTCTGTAGGTTTTCTTTTGTCTGGCTGTTTGTCTGTCTGCATGTTTCTGGTTGTTATCTCTGTTTAAGTGACTTATCTTTGCGTAGTGATTAACTAGAATGTTAGCTTGTTGTGTGTATGTTGGGATATTATTTTGGCTGCGACAGATAGCCGCGTGTGAGGTGTGAATGCCGCTGTTAGAGTGGGTAATGCCGTTTATAGTCTTGTGTAGCCTGGATGTATCTGTGAAGTGGTTTAATGTTGTTATGAATTCCCTGAATGTTTCTGTTTGTTTTTCTTTGAGTTTGTTGTTTATTTCTGTGTTGAGCTGTTGTATCTGCTGTTTTATGGCTTCTGTGTGTGGGGTTTGTGTGTTATATTTGAGGTTGTTACGTTGCCTGATAAGGTGGGCTATTTCTCTAGTGTAATTTGGGTTGTATTTCCTAATGTTGCCCTTCAGTATGTATTTGTTTGCATTATTGATGATCTGATTAAATGTCTTGAGTGTTGTATTGATGTTTATGATGGGTGTGCTATTTAATGTGGTGAATTGTTCCTCAGTCTGTATTTTGAACTGTTCCCAAGACAGTATTCTTAGCATACTGCAAATTCTTATCTAGAGTTATTATTAAGAAACTCAGTACTGAAAATAAAAAACTATTCAGAATATTGGAAATTAAATGTAAATCCTTTATTTGTATAATAGTTAAAGCTGCATTATGCACAAATTCACAAAAATTGGAAATCATTAGTGTTTATTCATTCATAACAATGTGTCTATCTTTGTTGTATTTCTATAGATTTTATACATTTTTCTTGTTCATTACATTATTCTACGATAAAATATCTTCAAAATAAGACATAATACATCATTATTGACTCATTTTTGGTGATGGCATCAATGAGTACATTTTTAAAATGTTTGAAGTTTGTTTTCTCATAATTTGAATTTGGCAAGCTCGTCACTGTTGCACTGAACGCCTCATATGCACTTGCCTGCTACACAGAATGTACAGACAACTGGGAATGACCACATAATTAGCGAAGTCTGGTTACATATCAACAGACAGCAACAGCTGTAGTCACAAACTCGCATTGGCTTTTTCCTCGCTTTTGCGCTAACAAAGTCATCTACAATTTCCTGAAAGTCTATTACGCTTGTCATATCATTTTCTATTGTTAGCAGTGACAAATCACATAATCTTTCCTGTGTCATTGTTGATCTCATCTGATATTTTACTCTTCAAAGCAGAAAAAGGTCGTTTTCCTTCTGTGTTGGCGACTGAGAGTCAGATAGATTCGTAATGCGATCTCAATGTTTAGAAATGCTTGTGCTATTCCATATGCTCTGTTATGTGTCAGACAATTGAGGGGATTTGTACGATTCGGATGCATTTCTTATGTAAACCGCAAAATTAACAAATTCCTCACTGAGCGTCTCATCAATGTCTGAAGGATAATGTCTCTGCAGTTTATCTGCCGACTCGCGAATCCAAGAATCTGACATCTTTTGAATGTGAATAGCACACCAAATCTTTCCTGTAGTTTGTTCTATGATTCTTTTCGACGGCGTGATTTGGTGTGTCGTGCATCGAGAATCACTAGGAAAGTCGCAGCTCGAAACTCAAATTTTAATAACTCATAAAGTATCTTATGCACACATAGTAAAAGCACACATTAACCCACACTAACTTCACATTAGCAGAGGCACAAAATATTATTGTATGATCAACTATAATAAGTTACTAACTATGTCTTGGCGTCTCAAATAATTACGAGTAGATTCAGTGTATGAACAGGAAACACAGACTCTGGCAAATTATTAGAAAAAAGTAATCCCACTATTACGAAAAAGGTTGTCCTTTATTCCTCATACCTGACTACACAATACTGAGGGAAATAGATAAATAAAAAAGTCCCACAATTAATAATCAAGATGCTCACAGAATTAGTTCCCATATGAATGTAAAATTCTGCCTGCAATAATGAAACAAGACTGCCACATAATACCTGCTGAAAACGTGTTCATCAAACAAACGGCAAGCGACGTCAAGTTAGTCGTACGTTCGTTTGTTCGCCTGTTTCAGTTTTCTTACCAAACGGGAGAAAATTGAGTTATTTTGCAGAGGTTTTATCGCATTTTGTATGACGCTTAGCTGATACTTTTTGAGAAATTTTTCTCAACTATTAGCCTCGCTATTTTATCCGTTCATTTGTCAAGAAATTAATAGGTTTTTCATTTCATCGTTTAAAGCGCGGGGCCCTGGGCCATGACCCACCTGGCCCTTACGTTAATCCGCCCCTGCATGATACAAGAAGTCAGCATTTTATTGCCGCTTCATTTCTTCGATGAATACCAAAGGCCACCTTTATGAGAGAGTGATTTTTTAAAATTAATTATTTATATTGCTATCTTTCGCACTGGAATTACTTAAATGAGGGAGCACCGATCCAGAGAGACCTCCAGCTTGCCAGCAGCTCTCAATTTAATAATTCCTCCGGCAGTGCCTGTCATATGTGATTTCTTTTTTATTTGAAATTTTACTACATGTTTCAGAACTATGAAATTATTCTCTTGATAGCTAAGTATAGCACGGTTTTCTTCGAAAGTACTAACAATCCTACACTGTTTCCCCAAGTAAGGAAAGTACTGAAAAATTATATTGTTCTTGTTTCCTCTCTAATCTGTATGTTTTTGAAAAAACTATATAGGGCTATGGGTTGATTGCCTGTGCCCTCATCCGTTGGAAATTTCCAGCAGACTTCAGTGGAGGATTACCGACAAAAGCCCTATGCTTTTTCGTTAGAGAGTTATGAATATGTAGGTCGTTAAAAGGACCTCTTTATATTTAATTGATTACGGTAATTTTTAGCGTCGGGATTTTAGATGCCTATATTAGAATGAAAAGAAATTGTCCCACCTTAATTTTGCTGGGTCCTTGGTTTGCTTCGATGTAGGGCGTTACGATCTTTTTCGGTGTCGGGTCGCCACGATGGAGTTACGCGACGAATTAACTTGATGTAATTAATATAGGCAGTCAATATAAACACTTTTAGGGATAGGCCTATCCTGAAGTTTATCATAAGGAATTCACTCAGAACTTTAGGGAAGACAAAAGCACATCCTCCCTGTTTAAAGCGTTCGCTGTAACATAAACAGCCCTGAGGCCACTCCTTTAATATATCTTCATATTTCAGTATAAATTGCTGATTTGGCAAAGGTTGTTGACTCTTTCTCGCTTGTATTTTACATGAGTTAGCAAGTGGAAAATTTTGTTCACGTGAAATAAAATGTTTCTCGTGGTTATTCAGACCCGACGCCTACATACGGGTTCTATGTATGTATGGCAATCATTTAATTAATAATTTATATTTAATTATGAAATAAAGGTACCACATATGATACCATGTTGTGAGCGCGTATAGTTTTTCCATATACTGGGGGGGGGGCCGGAGAAAAATTTGTATGTTATAGATCAAATTTTTTGATAAACTGTGTTTTAAACCATGTGAAATGGATTGAAAAGAATGAAATAGGAATTTAGGAAGAGAGAGGTTACTCAAGACCTATTTAAATATAAAAGTTCAAGAGGCCAACTTCTCAAGTTTAGTTAAAGTTATGTCAATCAGTTTGACTCCCTTTAGGTACAGGAAATTTATGGAATTAAAGTAAAGTTATTAAGCATTTTAACTTTACTCAATTTGTGTAAGGTTTATAAGTCACCAGTCTTAATTTTTTCTTGTAAAAGTTTTCTGGCTTTCAAAGCAGTCTTTCTTTGAGGCCTGTCTGGTTTAATCTGAGTTACATCAGGTACATTGAGAGATTCCTCCCCAATAGTATCCTGATCCATCCTTTGGGGTAATGGTTCTAATTTAGCCCCACACTCCAAAGGATATAGTAATGTGATATCTCTGGTGGTTTCACCAGTTTGCTTTTTCAGTTTTACAACCCTGGTAATTTCATCTTCACCAGTTTTGAGTTCCAAGACCTTTCCCATTAACCAATGTTGTCTTGGTGTCTTGTCATGTATCAACACAATGTCCCCAATTTTGACTGAATCATTCCAATTTTGTTTTGTTTTCAACAGTTTGTAAGAGAGCCCTCTTGTCAAAAAGTCTGCAGGATTCTCTTTTGTTTTTATGTACCTAAATTTGATACCAAGGGATGTGTTTGCATTTTTGATTTCTGTTAGTTTGTTTTTCACAAATATGTTTTTGCAAGAAGTTGTATCTGTTTTGGTCACCCATGTTAGACAAATTTGATTGTCTGTCCATAAGTAAATGTCTGTTATATCAACTTCTTTATACACTTGTGAGAGAAAGTCTTCTGTTTTAAAAACCAAAGCATTCCAAGTGTTTTTGTGTAATTGTTTGGTGCAATGTTCCCATTGTTGTCTTTTGTTATTTGTTCATTTAATTTAGGAAAATTAGAAGAGTTTGTACTGTATTCAAACCTCCTACCACTTCAGACTAGTCAATACCCGTAGTTTTAGTGGAGTAAATGTTACTCTTTCACAGGTAGATCTGGAGGCTTGGGGCTTTGAATCCTGTACTGTCTTTGTATTGTTTGGCCTATGGCCAAGGGAGGCCACAAGACCCTTGTTGTTTGGTCTCTGGCCAAAGGAGGCCACAATACCAATGTTGTTTGGTCTCTGGCCAAGGGAGGCCACAAGACCCTTGTTGTTTGGTCTCTGGCCAAGGGAGGCCACAAGACCCTTGTTGTTTGGTCTCTGGCCAAGGGAGGCCACAAGACCCTTGTTGTTTGGTCTCTGGCCAAAGGAGGCCACAAGACCCTGGTGTTTGATCTCTGGCCAAAGGAGGCCACAAGACCCTTGTTGTTTGGTCTCTGGCCAAAGGAGGCCACAATACCAATGTTGTTTGGTCTCTGGCCAAGGGAGGCCACAAGACCATTGTTGTTTGGTCTCTGGCCAAGGGAGACCACAAGACCCTTGTTGTTTGGTCTCTGGCCAAGGGAGGCCACAAGACCCTTGTTGTTTGGTCTCTGGCCAAAGGAGGCCACAATACCAATGTTGTTTGGTCTCTGGCCAAGGGAGGCCACAAGACCCTTGTTGTTTGGTCTCTGGCCAAGGGAGGCCACAAGACCCTTGTTGTTTGGTCTCTGGCCAAAGGAGGCCACAAGACCCTGGTGTTTGGTCTCTGGCCAAAGGAGGCCACAAGACCCTTGTTGTTTGGTCTCTGGCCAAAGGAGGCCACAAGACCCTGGTGTTTGGTCTCTGGCCAAAGGAGGCCACAAGACCCTTGTTGTTTGGTCTCTGGCCAAAGGAGGCCACAAGACCTTTGTTGGTTGGGCTATGGCCAAGGGAGGCCACAAGCCCCTTGTTGTTTGGGCTATGGCCAAGGGAGGCCACAAGCCCCTTCATGAATAGGTTGGGCTATGGCCGAGGTAGGCCATCAGCCTTTTGATGAATTTGTTGGGCTATGGCCAAGGTAGGCCAAGTCGTTTTGATGAATTTGTTGGGCTATGGCCAAGGTAGGCCAAGGCCCTTTGAAATAGTAGTTTGGGCTATGGCCAAAGTAGCCATAAAACCTTTTAGAGTAGAGTAGTTTGTTTGTACGTGTCACTGTCTAACCATATAAATTTTGGCACAAAATTATGTGCACAGAATCAGAGCCAGAGCCGGATTTAGACGTGTGGAGGCCCCCCTACCTTAGGGGAAGACATAATTGAAGTCATCCATAAGATTCATAATATAATTAACATACATACACTTTCAAAACATCGTGCACTCTTGTGTCTGTCCATTCCACTCATTTCTGCAAAAAATGAAAGCCTCGGGTTACTCGGGTATTCCATTATAGTGAGAGTAGGCCTAAAAGAGTAATAAAAACAAAATAATAATCAGTACACAACAAATAGTAATTGGTAAAAGTTTATGTACTACAGTGGTATTGGATGCGCGTGTTTTTTTGTTGATCATCTATCGGGTTTTTTCTATTTTGATAATGGCTTGTCAATATGTGTAGGCCTCCAAGATGTGGAGGCCCATGGGCAGCTGCCCACTTTGCCCACTCCTAAATCCGGCCCTGATCAGAGCGCAGCAATAAAGGCTTTTACTCTCCGATCCTTGGTTATGTTTAGACAGGTTGTTGTGTTTGAGACACATGGAAAGAGTAGTGTGTGTGTGTGTGTGTGTGTGTTGCATTCCTCCGAATCCAGTTGGTCTTCAAAACTTGGATTCACCACTCCAATGAAGTTAATACCCGTAGTTATGAATGAGTAAATGTTGTGTATCCTACAGGTAGGTCTGGAAGGTTTGGGGTTTTGAAGGAATCCAATCTGTTTGCAAGGAATGTATGTGTCTGTTGAAGAAATCTGTTGTGGTTCTTCCTTTAAAAGAAGAATTGGATGTTTGGAGTCGTATGTATATATTTATATACTGTACCGTACGTATGTGTGTAAATGTGTATTTTGTTATAGGGTTTTATATTTGGGTTTTGGATTAGGTTAATCAATTTGGCTGAGTAAAGATCTTCAAACGTTGCATTTGAGACCCTTATATCAAGCCTTGTCTGTTTTATGCCTATATGTCAAATAGGAATTGGAATAGGTTGGGCCTATATGTCAAATAGGACTTATGCCTATATGTCAAATAGGAATTGGAATAGGTTGGGCCCATATGTCAAATAGGACTTATGCCTATATGTCAAATAGGAATTGGAATAGGTTGGGCCTATATGTCAAATAGGACTTATGCCTATATGTCAAATAGGAATTGGAATAGGTTGGGCCTATATGTCAAATAGGAATTGGAATAGGTTGGGCCTATATGTCAAATAGGACTTATGCCTATATGTCAAATAGGAATTGGAATAGGTTGGGCCTATATGTCAAATAGGACTTATGCCTATATGTCAAATAGGAATTGGAATAGGTTGGGCCTATATGTCAAATAGGACTTATGCCTATATGTCAAGTAGGAATTGGAATAGGTTGGGCCCATATGTCAAATAGGACTTATGCCTATATGTCAAATAGGAATTGGAATAGGTTGGGCCTATGTCAAATAGGAATTGGAATAGGTTGGGCCTATATGTCAAATAGGACTTGGTATGCCTATATGTCAAATAGGACTTGGAATAGGGTCACTAATAGGTATTAGGTGGGTGTAGGTTTGAATTTGTGCAATTGCTTTAGGTCTTTATGTTACAGTTCTGAGTCGAATTTTGTGATGTTAATGAGTCTTATGAGTAAGTTAAATTGCTGAAATAAATTTTATAACCTACACCACAGGTTGAATTATAAATTTAGTGTTTTAGTTAGGATAGGCCTTGAGTGTAAAGAGTAAGGTCTACTTTAAGAGGTAGGCCTATTATGTAAGATAAAGTAAGGTGGGCCTACTAAATATGCCTATTTGGGCCTACTAAGTAGGCTTATGTTTGGGCCTATTATTTTATAGGACCTTAAATGAGTTAAGCCTGTTAAATTAACAAGGCTGTTTTGAGTTTGAAGAGTAGGACCTATTAAATAGGCTTAATGTTGTGGGCCTATTTTTTTGTAGGACCTAAAATAAGTTATGCCTGTTAAATGAACAAGCCTTTGTTTTCGGTTAGTGTAAAGGTAAAGGGATCGGTTCCCAGTTGCATAGGCCACCATATGAAAAAACTATAGTGGGGTTATGGTTGAAATTGGGGTTAGGCCTAATGAGCTAAGCCTAGCCACCGCGTGTGTCAGTGTAAATTTTAGAGGGGTTAGTTCCCCATATACGGGCCACCTTATGAAGAAACTATATAGGGCTATGGGTTGATTGCCTGTGCCCTCATCCGTTGGAAATTTCCAGCAGACTTCAGTGGAGGGTTACCGACAGAAGCCCTATGCTTTTTCGTTAGAGAGTTATGAATATGTAGGTCGTTAAAAGGACCTCTTTATATTTAATTGATTACGGTAATTTTTAGCGTCGGGATTTTAGATGCCTATATTAGAATGAAAAGAAATTGTCCCACCTTGTTTGCTTCGATGTAGGGCGTTACGATCTTTTTCGGTGTCGGGTCGCCACGATGGAGTTACGCGACGAATTAACTTGATGTAATTAATATAGGCAGTCACAATATAAACACTTTTAGGGATAGGCCTATCCTGAAGTTTATCATAAGGAATTCACTCAGAACTTTAGGGAAGACAAAAGCACATCCTCCCTGTTTAAAGCGTTCGCTGTAACATAAACAGCCCTGAGGCCACTCCTTTAATATATCTTCATATTTCAGTATAAATTGCTGATTTGGCAAAGGTTGTTGACTCTTTCTCTCTTGTATTTTACATGAGTTAGCAAGTAGAAAATTTTGTTCACGTGAAATAAAATGTTTCTCGTGGTTATTCAGACCCGACGCCTACATACGGGTTCTATGTATGTATGGCAATCATTTCATTCCCATTAGGCTATGTCGCCAATCCCGAGCCAATTTTGTATAGATATTTAATTCAATTAATTAATAATTTATATTTAATTATGAAATAAAGGTACCACATATGATACCATGTTGTGAGCGCGTATAGTTTTTTCATAATGTTATTACAATCGTAAGAAACGCAATATAGTGTATGACAAATTTTTGTATTAATCCAAAATTACCAGCTATTCTAACCTGCCATCGCCATTTTTTTCAATGCACTATTCAGCCTTACACAAATGTTTGGCATAATTTTTGGAAATACCTCAGCTGGGATGTTGTTGATTACCTCATAGACTTTGGTCTAAATTAAATCTTCAAATATCTTAGGTTTGGTATAATAGATCTTGTCTACTATGTAACCTTACAAAAAAGTCAAGGGGTGTTATATCAGGTGAGTATGGGGGCCATTCCACTGGCTCATGAAAGGAGATTAGTCGCCCGGAAAAGTGCTTCCTCAAAACGTTGCATGTTTCACAAGCAGTATATAGAGGTGCTCCATCCAGCTAAAACCACTGTGAATCTGGAGTAATACAATTATTTCTTTTACGGGACAAACGAATTAGTTGTGGTAACTACAAATCTTGTAGCATCTGAGGATATGAATTTTACATTACCGTTACTGCTTTTCCAGTTTCATTTTCACCATACCACTCAACAACCAGAAACACGCAGACAGACAAACAGCCAGGCACAAGAAAACCAACAGACTCGACACGACCATTACACCCTTCAATACAGACCAAACCACCAAGATCATCAAAAACATTAAGAATTCGAAGGCTACTGGACCAGACAACATATCTAACATACACAGGGAATACTAGCTCTCACAAATATCAGCACATATACCAATACTGTATTATTGCTGACATATGGAAACAAGGTAAAATTATTACACTACTCAAACCAAACAAAAATCCAACAGAACCAGCTTCCTATAGACCCATTACTTTACTATGCACACCTTCCAAAGTAACAGAAAGATTAATCTTACAAATCACCAACCCACACATACCATTATCGCCTACTCAACATGGATTCAGACCTCACCACTCAACCACGACATTACTCATTAACCTCACACACATGGGCGTCCGGAGGGGGGGGGCAAGAGGGGGCAGTTGCCATCCCTTGGAAATTTGTGTTTGGTCAATTTCACTGAAACTTACACGATTATAGTTAATCATAGTATCATATAACATATAAAAAATGGACTTGACTGGTAGAAAAAAAAATGCACTGCGACCACTACGAGTAAAAACCGTCATCTCCCCTTATCATAGCCTGCTTTCGGTGCTAAATTTATGTACTTAGTAATACTAAGTACATAAATTTAGCACCGAAAGCAGGCTATGATAAGGGGAGATGACGGTTTTTACTCGTAGTGGTCGCAGTGCATTTTTTTTTCTACCAGTCAAGTCCATTTTTTATATGTTATATGATACTATGATTAACTATAATCGTGTAAGTACATAAATTTAGCACCGAAAGCAGGCTATGATAAGGGGAGATGACGGTTTTTACTCGTAGTGGTCGCAGTGCATTTTTTTTTCTACCTAATAAAGAACTAATAAGAACTAAGAACTAATAAGTTAGTTTTGCCCCCCTTGCGAAAAATCCTGCGGACGCCCCTGCTCACACAGCACATCATGGATGGCATCAACTCCAGACGACCAGCTCAACGTACACTATTAGCAACAATAGACATTAGTAAAGCATTTGATGCTCTCCCACGCTTCCCTCTCATAACCAAAATACTCAACACAAACATGCACAATAACACTAAAAGATGGCTGAGCAACTATCTTTCAGGAAGATACTCACATGTCACATTTAATGGCAAGTCATCCAAAAACAAACTTTTTCCGAACGGGGTCCCTCAAGGCTCTGTTCTCTCACCAACACTCTTCAACTTATACATGCGTGGCATTCCAACACCATAGATAACAAGCTTACCTTATTATCATATGCAGATGACATCACTCTAACATCCACCCACAACAACATCGACACCGCTACAAATAACCTACAAACATACATAAACAGTATTCAAGACTGGCTCACACACAATAGACCCAAAGTAGCGCCCACAAAATCAACCATCACCTTGCTTACAAGCAATACAAGAGAACACCAGATAACTCCATAGCTTACACTAAACAACATTCAACATTCCACACACTCACAGGACGAAAATACTTGGGGTCACATACAACCCATCATTATCTTTTGCAAGCCACATTCAGGACATTAAAAACAAATGTACGTCAAGACTTAACACGTTTAGGGTACTAACAGGCACAAACTTTGGACACCAGCAGGAAACAACATCACTCATATACAAACAATATATTCGCTCAGTTATGGACTATGCTAGCCAATGCTGGGCACCCATTATCTCAAACACACATAAACACCTTACAGACAATCAAAACAACGCACTTCGTATCATTACAGGATGCACTCAAACACCAATAGAACACCTGCACACAGAAACAAAAATACTGAAAGTTGGGGAACATTTGGACATGAGGGGAACACAATTCATGGTAGCAGCGACAACTAACCCACAACACCCTTGCCACTACATGTAAAATCATGCACCGACACCTCGCACCATTAAGGTAACACCAGAGAGACATTATAACCAAATACTCTATTCCATACTACGCCCCACAGACATCACACAGTACAGAAAACACATACACACACACCTAACCCACAAAGCACTGACATGACTCGGTCCGAATGCGGTCCTAGGTGCGAAGGCGCCATCCATTGACAGATCAGAGACCAGCCTGAGCAGATCGGATCGAGTTAACTTAGTACGATTCCGATGTGGACATCACCCCAACTTACAGACATATAAACACAGACTAGATAACTCCACAGACGACACCTGCCACCCTTGCCACTACATGTGCAATCATGCACCAACACCTCGCACCATTAAGGTAACACCAGAGAGACATTATAACCAAATACTCCATTCCATACCACGCCCCACAGACATCACACAGTACAGAAAACACATACACACACACACCTAACCCACAAAGCACTGACATGACTCGGTCCGAATGCGGTCCTAGGTGCGAAGGCGCCATCCATTGACAGATCAGAGACCAGCCTGAGCAGATCGGATCGAGTTAACTTAGCACGATTCCGATGTGGACATCACCCCAACTTACAGACATATATACACAGACTAGACAACTCCACAGACGACACCTGCCACCTGTGCCAGGACACACCACAAACAATTCAAATTCAACACATTATGACAGACTGTACCACTCCAGCACAACAACGAACACAACACAACATCACTAGTGCGCTGAACCTCTGGTCCACTCCGGAGAGGGCAATCGGTTACCTGCATGCCGCCGGCTTGCTCGATCATGGTGGGCTGATCGGCTAACCAACAACAAAAAACAACAGGTCACACCCGGTGAACACGCTGATATCCACTTCATTTATGGATTCTGTGATGGTAACAGCAGAGCGGCAGTTGAGGAATATCGAAGACGTTTTCCGAACCGCCGAATACCGAACAGGCAAGTGTTTAGTGACACACACCAAAGATTAACGGAAACAGGGACAATTGTTCCACGTAACCAAGAACATGTAGCACGACGGCCCGTTGCTGTGGAGGAGCGCATACTGGACCTAGTACAACGTAGCCCAACTACCAGTGTCCGAAGGATTTCTAGACGAATTGATGAATCCGCATCGCGTGTATGGCGAACCATTCATGATGAGGGTTTGTATCCCTATCATTTGCAACATGTGCAAGCTCTTCAACCGGATGATTACGATGAACGTTTTGCCAGTGGATGGTTATGCATCGCCAAGTTCTTAATCACATACTGTTTAGTGATGAAGCACAATTCATTCGGGATGGAATTAACAATAGATGAAATTCTCACTTGTGGTCCGCCCATAAGCCCCACTGTATCGTTAAAGGAACCTTTCAACATCGATTCTCGGTTAATGTTTGGTGTGGTGTGGTGTAATTGTAGATCAGCTGATTGGACCGTTCGTTTTGGAACAACGATTAACTGCTGATATTTATCTGAACTTCCTGACGAATGAATTGCTGCCTTTGATGGAGGACGTGCCCTTGGAGACAAGGCGCAGGATGTTCTTTCAGAACGATAGGGCGCCACCACATTTTGGTCGTCATGTTACGGATTACTTGAATCAGCGGTACGGGAATCGTTGGATTGGTCGTGCTGGTCCAATATCGTGGCCCCTGAGATCTCCGGACCTAACCCCGTTAGATTTCTTTTTATTGGGCCTTATGAAAGAGATGGTCTACAAGACCATAGTACAAACGAGAGAGGAACTCTTGCGTCGGATTATGGATGCCGCAGCTCATGACTCCAGATTCCTGGGATCTTGGGAGCATTGCTCCAGTAAATTTGACCATGAGAAAAAGTAAATTTGGGTTTGGGTTTTGTTCATGCGCTAGACGTTATGCAATTTTTTTGCGTATACGTTCTTGTACAAACCAATTTTTTTAAATTACAAATTTAGTTATTTTAAGTTTAGTTGGTAATTCCATATTTAACAATTATTTTTATTTTTTGTTAAGCTTCAATGTTTTGATAATTAAAATTTTATTAAAACGTATATTTTTTTAATATAAATTATCAGGATTGGACTATGTTCCATTGATCTCGGCCAGGTTTGATAAATTGGCCAGATAATTACTTGTGCGGTTTTAAGTAATCCACCATGACTCTAGAATTGAAAAGTTTAGTTAAGTTTAAACTTACTTTTACTTACTTTAACTTACCTACTTTTACTTACTCTTCCTTACTTTTACTAAGTTTAAAGCACTTACTTTTACTTACTTTCATTGTACTATATTTACTTACTTTTACCCACTTTTACCATACTATATTTACTAACTTTTACTTATTTTGTATTTTTTCAGGTAGTCAATAATCAATAATGGATCCTAATATTGATGAAGTTGGAGAGAAAAGTGAGGGTGTTAAAAGGGGTTACTTTTGTGGTCAATGCAAGAACAAATATTCAAAGAAGCAAAACTGGGAGGAACATTTTAATTCCAAAAAAAATATTTGTTACAATACAAGAGGTCCCAGAGTTTGGGCCCACAGCTTAGATATTGCAGTAAAGAAATACCAGGATGAAGTGCAGCAAAGAGATACGGCAAAGCAGTCATTTAGTTTGTTCACAAAATGTGCTAGTGCTAGACCTCAGAAAAATGAACCAACTTCATCAACTGCTAATCTAGAAAATGAAACTTTTTCACTAGATGTTTCACAGACTGAAGAAAGTGCTTCTCCTCCACCTAAGAAACAAAAGGTAAGTGAGGAATCTGCGCATCAGACTAACAAAACTGCTTTAGAGGAATTTGAAAATTCCCAAATCCAGAAGACATTGAATGCAATTTTGCGCCTAACAAAAGAAACTCACCAAGCTGTTGTGGTTAATAAAGAGAAGAGTCAAAATATGCCTTCAAGTTCAAGTGTTGCATCCAAATCTAATAAAGCAAAAAGCAACAAATTTGACATTTCCATAGCCCATTTAAGCAAGTGTAAATCAATACAAGAAATCCTGAACAATGATTTGATCAAATCTACATTCAAATTGGTGGAAAAGAAGGATCTAGGGCATGCTGATGATTCATTTTCAGTACCAAGTGATATAATGGAAAACATTGCAAATAGTGACACTAATATGCCTGATGTAGATATAGCTGTTGAGGATGAAGATGATGATAATCAAGAAGATATGATGATGCTTCTGATGATAAAATGTTTACATTATATTGCATAGCTTGCACAGACCCCAAAGCATGTGCTTCAGACAAACATTCTAACATAAAAGGTTACTTCAATGTTAAAGATTTAACCTATGTATGCAAACAAGGAGAAAATCAAGAGAGATGGTTTAGAAATCTAAAACCCACCTGAAGAGACATTTAATTAAACTTCAGCATCATCAAAGAGCTGCTGTTTATGAAGTGATGAAAACATCTTCTCGGAACACTACTAAACGCATAGAAGACTTATGTGGCAACATCTTATACTACATAATGAAAACAAACACTGCATGGGCTCTATATCCAGTACTTCTAGCTGTATTACATAGGTCAGGTTGTGAGGTTGGAAATTTGAATCATAGCACACATGCGTGCGAGACAATTTGTGAGCTATTAGATAATCAACTTAAAGAACAAACTGTAAAGTGGTTCTTAGAACAAACTTCAGTAACAATAACAGCTGACATTGGAACAATTTTGGGATTAAGCATGCTAGTTGTATTAGTTATGAGTGAAGAAGATAAGACTGTAAAACTTGCTGGGATAAATTTAGTACGCAGCAAATCAGGAGTTTATTTGGCCAATGAAATTTTTGATGTGTTGAAGTCTCCTAATCACTTGAAACTATCTGAAGAAGCAATTAAATCCAAGGTATCTGGAATGGTTGGAGATGGGGCTTTTTGTAAGGACAACGAGCCATTTAAAAACGAAATGAAAAAGTTGTTTGGAGAAAATTTCAAATTTCGATGGGACTTAATGCATCTTGTGAACAGAGCCCACGTTGATGCATTGAAGAAAATTTGTAAACTAAGTGAGCTTTTAGACTTTATTCAGAATCACTCTTCAAATCTGAGATCAGGCCTTGACTATACCAATATGGTTCTTGACAATATCATTGGTTTTAAGAGACCAAAACTCAAATCTGATACTCGCATGGTTAATTACGAATTTGATCAATTTGACAGATTTGTGGAAAATTGTGTGTTTTTTGATCATCCACAAGAGAAAGAAATTAGTGCCAAGTTCTATGTATTGATTTCCTATGTAACAAAGATTATGTTGCAAGTAGCTCAAAAAACCACAGTTAGTGCAGAATTTGTAGAAAATATATTTTATAAAGAAGGAGGGAAAACTGTTATGTTAAGAGTGATGGAAACAATTTCCAAATTAGCTAATGGAGGAAATGCAAATGATGTAGTTTCTGAATTTAAGCACGATACCACAGGGCAGCAAAAGGAACTAACAGCTGAGGATTACATCCTAAATGAAGTTTACAAATACATCAAGAAACGTTCTGATTACTACCAGGTTGCTGAAGTTGCTAGACCATCCAGAACCAGATCTGAAAGTAGTTTTACAAAAGACTCAGTGATAAATTGGCTGACAGAATATAGAACAGCTGTGGAAAGGAATCACAGAGAGATTAAAGCATTTTGATAAAGATGGATCAACTGCCTGGAGTGAAGCACCAGCTGAAGGGACATTCTCCATTCTTGGTTACATTGTTGAACACAAAGGATCCATTAAGCCATCTCATTTGACTAAGCTGTGCAGAATTGTGAAGGAGGGTCCAGCTCCAGGCACTAGATCTGCTGTAATGATCACACAGAAAGCCATTGATCAGTGGCCAAGCATACATGGCGGTAAATTCACAACAAATGCCTACATGCAAGGTCTAACATCGTCCACTGTTGCTGCTGCAATGAATAAATAAACTTAAGGTGAGTTATAAACTGTACATTATTGTATTATTATGTTTAGCTAAAACAATTTGTAATTGGTATGTCGTCAATTCAAGAGTTTACTATCATTAACCTATCTAGTGGTGTAAGGGGAAAAAAAGTAAATTCAGAGCTGTGCTCCAGTAATTTTTTTCAAATCTTGAGTCATGCCGCTGCTTACATACGAGAACGCCCCGAAATGATTCAATGGGCAGTGGACTCTTGTTTGGAACGAGCAAGGCTGTGCATTGAAAACCGAGGCGGACCTTTTGAACATTTATAAGGTGTATCTCATAAAATGTAGCAATAAATACATCAGATTAATACTCTCGTTTATTTTTTCCGTGCACCTTAAAATGTCCGTAGCTCCGCAATGGTTGGAAATAGCACCAATATTATATTAACTTTTTTACTCGATATCACCCCCCAAAGTATGGCAAATCAGTTGTGAAACACCCTGTATATATATAATATATATATATATATAATATATATATATATATATACACACACGAATGGTGCAAAAGTCGCGCATCGTAGGAATTTTCGGTATTGATTATAATAATTTTAATATATTATTTTTTTTCTTTTAGGTAGGGGATGGCTGCTAAATTAACAATAGACGAGAGGGTGAGCTTGGTTTTAATGCATGGAATACCAGGTACTGTACAACAAATCGATGAATCGGTACAGAATTTAAATTCTTTACCGAGTCATCGATTTGTTGTACCTGGTATTCCATACATTAAAACCAAGCTCACCCACTCGACTATTGTTAATTTCGCAGCCATCCCCTACCTAAAAGAAAAAAAATAATATATTAAAATTATTATAATCAATACTGAAAATTCCTATGATGCGCGACTCTTGCACCATTCGTATATATATATATATATATATATATATATATATATATATATATATATATATATATATATATGGAGAGAGAGAGAGAGAGTAAAGATAAATAAAAAAATAAGGGACGGTAATTATGTCGCAAATGACATGGCCAGAAGTTGAAATAAAAAATACATTTTTCTAGTGTATTTTGGTGTTCTCTGTTCAAATATAACCTTCATTTTTTGTGGAAATGAACAGGAATATGTGTTTGGGCCATGCAATGACAACTGTATTTCTATTCACTTGCACAAGAAATGAAGGTCATATTCGAACAAAGCACACCAAAATTCACTTGAAAAATGTATTTTTGACTACATTTTATACAATAAAGCATAACCTAACATGTTCATGTTACGAGATCTCGTAAATGACGCATTACCACAGGAAACGTGCAAACCTCAAAATTAACCAGAAAAGTTTACTCTCGTCATTTTTGTTTAAACTAACGAAAATATCACGACTTAACCAATCATCAAGGGCGTACAGTTGACCTAACCGGGCATTCAATTAACCTAACCAGGCATTCTTGACCTAACCGGGCATTCAATTAACCTAACCGGGCATTCAATTAACCTAACAGGTTAATATTGGTTATTTCACCTCGATATCTTCTGATCTTTTCGTATTAGGCACTCACTGTCACATTTCGTGCAAGTTGAGGATGAGAGAATAACGCCGTAATTGGTAAAAACATCCAATGCCTTTGTCTTCATCTAGGGCACATGACGATTCAAGATCTCAAAGTCGAAACCACACGAACGGCACGTCATAATTCTATCACAAACACCACCAAACTGAATCCAATTAGAAAAAAAAATAGCCAGAACAGAAACCAACAAACTAATTAAGTCGCAGAGTAGCGAAAAAATAGGCCAAAATTATACTCGTCGAACCAAAAATGAGTGTATTATATATATATATATATATATATATATATATATATATATTATTAGTATCATAATTTTCACCATTAATATGCATTTGCACAAAAAATGAGCGACAAATTTGAATAAAGCTACTAAAACTACCTCATAAAAAGTTATTTTGATTTACAGGTTCAGCCCATGTCATTTAAAACATATTAACCTAAAGTACTTTCCTGTTATCCTGGACCCCAGTCTTTTTGCAAGTTGCCAGACTTCAATTTTAACAGAATATTTTCGTTAGTTTTAACGAAAATATCACGACTTAACCTAACCAATTATCAAGGGCGTACAGTTTACCTAACCGGGCATTCAATTAACCAATTAGTTGGTAAGGTTAGGTTAAGTCGTGATTTTTTTCGTTAGTTTTGACGAAAATATTCTGTTAAAATTGAAGTTTGGCAACTGGCAAAAAGTCTTGGGTCCGGGATAACAGGAAAGTACCAAAAATAACAAAAGTAGTTTATTTTTAAGTTCTTTGTCCACCAAGAAGTAAGCATTTCATACATTCGCACATACGTCTATGTATTCAACACTGCTTTTGTCAACTATGCTTTTGCAATTTGCAGTCTAAAGTTTGCAGACGGATGGGTAGAATGACGTCATGTCTAACCATGTTTTTTCAAACACAAGTTAGTTTGCAATTTATAAATTTTCAATAATCATGGCTCAAAGTTCGTGTGCGCTTTGTTTGATGATTGTTAAGCGTTTCAGTTTTGGTTTTTCTTGTTTATTAAGGTTGTTCCTTTGTTATTTTTTTAGTATTTTGGGTTATATTTTATATTATAATTTTTTATAAACCAATTAAAATCGTTTATCAGGTTCTCTGCCGGACTGTTCCTAACTTCTATTGTCTCATTCATAAATTTTGGTCCGTAATAATGCTGCCGGTGTCAGATGGATTATCTGGTCTCACCTGGTTGGCTACAAAAAAAAACAAAAAACTGATTTAATGGATCAGTGATTCTCAAAATGTGTGGCAACCTAGGAGAGGTGCGTGGAGATATAAAAATTTGTATTAGTTTGGCTGGTAAATCTTGCATTTGAGGCCGCACAGCAACCACGTATCATACATTAATAACATATATTAATGGTGACCGGTCAAAACGTTCCCATTCTTAAGTAACCCGGCTAGGTTAATTGAATGCCTGTTAGGTTCACTGTACGCCCTTGACGATTGGTTAGGTTAAGTTGCGATACCTTGAATTTACCTTGAAGCCTTCTGCCTCAAGGGTGCGCTGCTCCCACGAAGTTCGCTCAGCTTTTACTGAGGCGGGGCCACGATGTAGTCGCCACCCTTCTTTTCTCTTGCTCATGCCATAGGACTTGATCCATTATCGAATTTGTGAGGGCTGAGCTGGCAGAGGAATACCCTGGCACTGTGGGTTGGTCTGGTATGTTGGTTTAAAACATGTCCAAATATTTATTAAACGTATCCACTGCGACTGCACTTGTATCTCTAAAGTACTGAGGTAAGGAGTTAAAACAGACGAGAACCCTGCCAAGAGATACTAGTATATTGAAAAGTTTGAATTCTTTTCAGGCTGTTTGGTGGGAGGTGATGTTTTTGACACATTTTTCCAGTTCTTGTCGAGGTGGGTACAATTGGTTTGGTATTGGGGGTGACTAAAGCCCTTCTAGAATTTTCCAGGTGTAGATCAGAATGTATCTCTCAAACCCCCTTTCTATGGAATAAAGGCCACAGTCTCCAAGCCTATCCCAGTAGTTTAATTTATTTTTACCCATCTGTTGCCCATCAGGTTGTTTAATATATGAAGTGAAGGTTCTTTGTTGGCCCTCAAATTTTTTGCAATTCATTCTGTTTGTGGGGGAACCATAATTGAGAGCAGTAGTCAATGCTGGAAGAACAAGTGATTTTTGCAGGGTAAGCATCAGGCATGGGGCAATTACAATGATAATGTAATTGATTACAATTACTTTGCATGTGTTCAATTACAGTTGGTAAAGGATGGTAATTGATTATAATTATAATTACTTTGACAAGTAATTGATTACAGTTACAGTCAAGGCTGGTTTTGTTGAGTGTTTGAATTGGTAGCCTGAGTAGTTGGGATCATAGCACTTGCTTTTGTAAGCAGAGTATTACTGTGTCTGGAGTGAGAGTAAGTGTCAGCTGTACACCACTGGAGTTTGAATCTAGGATTAAGAGTAGCAGCAAGCATAAAAATGTCCATTTTCATATCCAGATAGGTACTTGATGACAGAGCCTCTGAGAGTTGTCATCAGCTTATTATTAAAGTGAGTTCATGAAATTGAGCTGGGCTTTGAGATGAAGGATACATGGAAATAACATAGCTGGAAGTGACCTTGTTCTGACCTTGCACATAATCAGTGGTATTCACAAAAGGACTTAGGATCTCTCACAGATCCTCCAAGACATTACATTCATAACCAGTTAACTTTGCTGTATTGAGATGGTCCAGCTCCTCAGATGAGAAGAGGTCCTGCTTTTTCTCTGGAACTGTATCAATTATATTGTCACTTTGAGTGTAATTGATTACAATTGCAATTACAACTACATTTTTTGGTAGTCAATTACAATTACTTAGCAATTACTTGAAAATTTGTAATTACAATCAATTACAAATTACAATTACCCAATGCATGGTAAGCATGGTCTTACTGTCTTTAGTTCTGAATGTCCTCAGTATAGCTATATCCTATTAGTTGTTTGCAGGATAGTTATTTTGTCAATGTGCCTGTTGAATGTTGCATCTTCAGATAATATGACCCCTTGGTCCTTTACATGATCAGTTCATACAATATTTTTTTCCTGTGGGTTCAGTGTAGTTGAATTGTTCTTTTAGGCATTTATTTGGTCCATACTTAATTAGTTCAAATTTGTCTTCATTGAAGGTCATATTGTTTGCATCTGCCTCTACAGATCTACAGAAGCTAAGGCTAACAAAGACCCTAAGATCCACTCTAAGGTTAGCCCGAGAGAAAGGAAAGAGTAGGGGTTTAAGAGAAGAGAATAAGGGGTTAAGTAAGTAGCAACACCTATCACTCGTGGGTTAACATTCATTCAGAAAGAGAAAAAAGACTCGCCATCATCCGCCAGCCACTGCTGACAAGTCAGAAAAATAGTCAGAGAGAATAGGAAAGGGATGAAAGATGAAAAGAAGTAAAATAAGAATGCTTACAAACCATGCAAACACAGTCTTAACTCACTGTCATACCATGCAAACTACAGACATGCAAGTAAAGAGAGTTAGACATGCAAGTAAAGAGAGTTAGACATGCAAGTAAGGAGAGGATAAGGAAAAAAAAAGTAGGTAAAGTTAAACAAAAAGTGGGTTAGTTTACGTTACAAGCTACATCTGTGTTCGTATTAGTCTAATTTTTTTTTTTTTTTAATAATTTTTTTGCTGGTATGTCACAAGCTGGCATTAATCGTCAACAGACTCATCCTCGACCATCACCCCCAGAGCTCCTGTTACTAATTGTTTTTTATTTTAAACAACGTTAATATTTTTAAAATGCCTATCTAAACGGTTCTTAAACATATTAACGCTGCTAGAGTTAATGACTGATGTGGGAAGATTATTCCATTTATCAATTACTTTAAACGTAAAGAAATTTTTAGCGATATTAGTAATGTAATATCTGCCATGCAACTTAAATCCATTATTATGAGTATTGCTATTATCGAAAGTGAACAGTTTGTCAAAATTTATGTTATTGATGTTATTAATGATTTTGAAAACTTCAATAAGCTCCCCCCTTAATCTCCTAGTTTCAAGTGAATGCAAGTCTAACACTTTAATCCTATCTTCATAAGGCTTGTTGCGCAATGACGGAATTAGTTTCGTGGCATGACGCTGAACCCTTTCTAACCTATCAATGTCCTCACGCAAATACGGGCACCAAAACTGAATAGCATATTCTAAATGAGGCCTGACTAGGGACTTGTAAAGGGGCAATATAATATCCTTCGATTTATATTTGAAATTACGCGCTATGAAGCCTAACATCCTATTAGCTTTTGCGTGAGACTCCAAGCACTGGTTCCTAACCTTTAAATCCTTAGATACGGTACGCGTACGCCTAAATCTACTTCCTCATCAATGCTCACTATATATAGTTTGTAGATCTTTTTGTAGTTTTGTACAGTCTTCTTTTTTTGTAATTAGTCTTCATATTCTAGTATCATCCACAAATGATAGGAGAGAGCTTCCTAGGTTAAAGTTTGTTGTTTAGCATTATAATGAATAGTATTGGTCCCAGTACCAGGGTTGGCAAGAAACCCACTTTTTTTGAAAAAGCCCACCCCAGGTGGATTTTTTCGGGTTTTTTCACCTAAAACCCGAAAAAACCCGGGTAAAATTAGGTTTTTTAATATGTCCATATGGTAGTTCATATTAGACCTACCTATTCTTATTTTTATAATAATACTGTACTGTACCGTACACTATTAATATAACATTTGTCTTGTTTTTAGCAAAAAGGTTGCCTTCCAGGCAATTAAGCATAAAAAGTTATTATTTTCTCAGATTGAGCTTCACAACAAAATTTGGAAAACATGGACCAATTTGAACTAAATTTGGTGTGGTAAATTATCCTATTTGTTAGGCTATACTTCCTATGGAAGACAGGCCCCTGTGTCTTCTGCTGGAAGTAGATGAATTACAGCTCCCAAAGGGAACTTAATTCAGCTAGTTATATCTATTTAATTCATATTACTGAATATTTTTTCTTTTATTTCACAGTTAAATAAAACAAACTGGCAACAGCATATTTATCTTTACTGCTAGCCTACAGAATTAGTCTGTTTGAAGTTATAACTGCATTAAATAATGCCAAAGACCTTTGGATCAGGAAGAAAATCAGGGCATGAATGGAGTGAAGTCAATATTATTGATGGGACTAGTAAAGTTAGATGCAAACATTGCAGTAATGAAATAAGTAATAAAATAGAGCGAATAAAAATGCATTTAATGAAATGTTTGAAACACATGGAATCAAGAAACAAGACTGACAATACTGCCAGTACATCATCTTCATACTGCCATGACAGACCTCTCAGATGATCCAGACTCATCCTCACCACCACTGACACAATTACAGATGAAAAAAAGAAAAATTCAAAAGTAAGCAAGCGATTTTGGCATGACAACAACAACTTTGCAGAAAAATGTCATTGATAACAAAATAGCCAAATTCTTTTATGCAAATAATATTCTATTTCTATGTGCAGAGTCTAAGTATTTTATTGAAATGATAGAGACTCTAAGACCAGGCTACACTCCACCTTCCCGTTGAAATTTGTCTGGTCCACTTTTAAATACAATCCATGAAGAAGTAGAAAATTCCTTGAAGATGCAGTTGACTGAAGAATCAGGATGTATAACACCCTGATTGGCTGATGTCTACACTCTATAACCTGCTACCTCACCCAAAGAGTTATACCTATAGGTCTATTTGTTGACTCATGTTTGCTTGCTTTGCATGTAAAATCATTATAGGCGCCTATATGACAATTTTTAAAAATAATTGCATATGCACTTCTTAAGTTTCATGAAAAAACCCACAAATGGGTAAAATAGTGGGTTTTTTCAAGTGGTTTTTTTTTTAAAAAAACCCGGGTGGGTTTTTTCGGGCTGGGCCCACTAGTGCCAACCCTGCCCAGTACTGTAGGGTACCAGTACCTTAGGGCACTCCACTGATCACCTCTTTTTCTGTAGATTTTGTTCCATTTACAATTATTTGTTTTCTGTCAGAGAAAGGCATGGATCCATTTTCCTATTTTCCCACAAATTCCAAGTTCTTTTAGTTTATGGAATAATATTCCATGGTCAACCTCGTCAAAAGCTTTTACAAAGTGTAGATAGGTGACATGAACATTGTGGTTTTTTCCCAAATATTGTAGGATTGTGTTGCAATGGTCTACAAGTTCAGTAAGATAGGATCTCTCATCTGAAACCATGTTGAATGTCTTCTAAGCAATGTTCATTTTTTATAAAATTGATACTGTAGCTTTTAAAGACTCTTAAATATTTTAATGATATGGAAAGTTAAGGATACATGGGTCTAAGTTCTTGGCTTCCTTTCAATTGACACCTTTGTAGATTGGAGTAATATTTGCTTGTTTCATGATTGGTTGTATTCTACTCGTGTCTAGTGAAGATTCCATAGGATTCACAAAGGCAGAAATAAAGTATGTTTGCATTCCTTAAGAATCTTGACTCCAATTCTATCTAGGCCAGGGGCTGAACTCCTGGTAGCTCTGCTGTTGCCTGTTGTATATCTCCAGTAGTTATTTATATATCTTCCAATAATGGTTTGTCTTGGTCATTTTCTTCTCAATGAAAAAAAAGTTATGGTAAAGATTTGGTAGAACACATCCACCCAAACTAATGATGAAAATAGGTTTTTCTGGTGTATTTCATGCTGTTTCAATTGAATCTAACCTTCATTTGTGACACAAATGCACTGTTATGGAGATAGGGCAAGAAAAGACAAAAATAATTTATTCTGTAGCTACTAATTTTGGTGCAAATTCATATTCATTGAGAGATTTATTTTTTAAATTATTAAATTTTGGCACTATTATTCACTAGTCAAATCTGGTTAGGTTACTTTTGCCATGAATATTTCCGACAAAAATAGCTTTTTCTGGTGTATTTCATGCTGTTTCAATTGATTCTGGCCTTTTTAGCCCATAATTTCCCTCTTCAAACCCTGTCCATTTACAGGAATCCAAATTGTTGGTAGTTGGTGGGGGATCTCCATAATGGTGCATTTGTGCCAAAAATGAAGGTCATATTCAATTGAAATGGCATGAAATACACCAGAAAAACCTATTTTCATCACTAGTTTGAGTGGATATGTTCTACCAAATCTTTACCAATGTTATAGTTTTTATTTTCTTAGTTACTACAGGGGTACGGTACTCCAGCTTAAAGCATATTGAGATTGTAGAATGTTTGCCATTTCCTGTGGATTAGATGTAAGAGTTATTCAATCTTTAGCAAGCAATGGGCCAATACTTGGTTTGATTACTGCTTTGCATTTAGTGTAGCTAAAGAAGAATTTGCTATTTTCTTTTATGGTACTGGTCAATAGCTTTGTGTTCATTATCAATATTCTCTCATATAGTTGACTCCTTTATTTTAAGTTCTAAGAACAGTATCTATTTCTGGATGTTCCTATGTTTTGTATCATATATCCTTTTGTATCACGTATCACCTTGAGCTTTGTTCTCTTTCTCATAAGTGTCCTCCTCCTGTATCTGTTCTTTTGTCAGGTACTTCTTTGCAAAATCATTTTTCTTTGGTGTGATATTTTTCATTAAAATTCTTTTATACCACAAATGTTTCCAGTAGGTTTTGATTAATAAAATTAATCAAAACCTATGGGAAAATTATTGAATTCCCAGTTAAGTCAACTGTATACCCTTGATGATTGGTTAAGTTGTGATATTTTCATTAAAACTAACAAATATAATGACTTAACCTAGCCAATCATTAATGCTGTACAGTTGACCTAACTGGGCATTCATTTAACTTGGAACCACACAGCAACCATGTATCCAACATTAATAACATGTATATCAATTGATTATTGTCATTATTGGTTAATCTTAAGATGTTATCACCTGAATTTTGATAAAATAAATAACTCTATGGCTGTAATCTACAAAACAATATAACCCTTTTTTTCAAGAGTAGTTTTTTCTGCAAATTTGTTATAATTAAGTTATTGCAGGTGATGACATTTTCTTAAGATTTACCTTCAAATTACTTTTGGTAAATACTAAATTTCAGGGACAGTCAGTATTTTAGGCCTTTGATTTGGCTGAAAGTTGGTCATGTGCAAAACACTAACCAACCAAGAATGATCGTCTAACCTAGTGCAATGTAAGGAAGTCATTTATAAATTATAGCTATGATTCTTATGTTAGGCTTCACTTAGAATACTGCATTCAAGTTTGGTCCCGTCACCTTAAACATGATATTGATATACTTGAATTGTGCCATCATAGGGCAACCAAGCTTATCCCTAACCTAAGAAGATTAGAATAAAGGGAAAGGTTAAAGGAACTGGGTATGGTTAGTTTTGAGAGACATTGTTTGAGGGGAGATATGATACAGATGTCCAAAATGTTTTCAGGTTTGGACAATTTAGATGTAGCTAAGTAACTTTTTCTTATTAGAGTCTGATGGGAAAAACCCAAGGGCATAAGAAGAAACTTAGAAAACAGACTTGTAGACTGGATATACAAAAAAATACTTTTTCAGTCATAAAGTAGTAGATTTTTGGAATGACTTGCCATATGATGAGGTAAAATAGTAGCTCCTTAGTTTTAAGAAAAAGTTGGAAGCTTTCATGAATGAAAGAGATAGTTTGTAATTGTAGATAATGTATATTCTTAGCTTAAGCTATGTGGGCTACTTTGGTAGTTTGTAAATAGTTGTGTTAATTAGCTTACCTGAGATTGACATTTTGCACAATTTTATTATGAAATATAGCTAATGGCTTGGATAACCTCAATAGGCCTTGAGTGGCTTTGTTTTCCAAATGAAATGTAATGTAACTCATTAGGCTACTCATATGCAAGTATCACTCTGATTGGCCCAAAGTGAGGCCTGTCACCAGCTGAAAATATTCAGAGGGACACCTGTGTTTATTAGGGGGGCACCTCCTCTATAACCATAAACGCAAAAAAGATCATAATCAAATAATTTTTATTCAGTACTAGGTACTTATAGGTAGGCAGTGGAATACACGAGACAACACAAGAAAACACGAGTATCAATACAATTCAAGATGCATGTTTTTGGCTTCAGAAAATACATGGAGCAGTTCATTCATATTTAGCTGTTCAGTGTATGCAGGCATATCATTAAAGCATAAGGTACCAAAGGTTCAACACACTTGTCTTAGACTTATGATTCTGGTCTAGGGTATCCGAGTATTTAACTTTAGGCTAGGCTAGGAAGAAATGTAAGCTCTAAACCTAGCTGCTTTAGCCTACATTAGTGTGATCATAGCTTTTAGAACGGGTGTACAAATACAAAAGTAAATTACAGGAAGTAGCTGAATTGCCAGTCACTGGAGGTACTTGGTATAGGCCACTTCTTAAGCAACATCATTTAGTACAAACATTTCAAATAAAATAATGTCATATTATCACAGTACAGGTAAACCTCATTTTATGCTGCTTTAAATTACGTCGCTTCACTTTTACGCCGCTTAAAGTAAAAGCTTAAATGTAAAATTAAAAATGGTAAAAAGCCATAAACTACACAAAATATGATGATGTAACTGTGTGGGACTACTGGAAGTCATATGACATTTTAAAAGGCATTTCCAACATAGACACAGCTTGGAATGAAGTTTCAAAATCATGTCTAAATGGTGTCTGGCATAAGCTGTGGCCTGATTGCATTGCTGATTTTGGTGGATTTGAGAGTGTTGAAACTGTGACAAAAGACGTCACTAAGATAGCGAATGAAGTAGGTCTAGATGTGGAAGATGATGTGATTGATGTTGATGAACTGCTCAATTCTGCAGTTCCTCGGCAAATAAAAAGAGGATCTCCCTCCAGGATCATCTTCCTCTCAATAAATCATCTCCATCTCACCACTGTCAAACAAGATCAAATAATTTTGTTTTTAATTGCTTTAATTACCAAAGTAAGTAGTAATTTATCTTTAATTCAATTATTTTATTAATGTTAAGCATTCTTTTACTAGTTTTAAGCATATAACCCATTAATAATTTTCATTTTATGGAAAATATGGGTCACTTTCAGAGAATCCTGGAACCTATCCTATTTATTTAGGTAGAAGCCCATTATTTTTTAGTTTCAATTTATGCCACTTCACTTTTCAATGGCAATCTGCTGGAACCTAACCCCGGCGTAAATTGAGGCATACAGTACCTGTACCTACTATTTTTTCTGGTGGGGCCTGACACCACCTGGCCCCCCCCTTGGCGACGGGCATGCCCAAAGTATAAAATAGGCAGAATACCAGATTTTGGTGACCCTGAAATTTAATGTTAGCCTTACTTTCATTGGTTGAAAGTTTTCAGTAAACTTAGTTTTGAGTGAAATTAACACTTATTTTTTCCCATTTGAAGTGTATTGCTACAAAACTAAGATAATATGAGCAAGGATTTTTCATATTGGGTGAGACCTCTGTCATTTGAAAAGAGAATTTTTCAAAAAATGTGAGCACTGGGCAAGAATTTTTACAAATTTTGTAGTTTGAGTCTGTGCCTAATATTGCTAGATAAGTTTTTTATTTTTATAATTATAATAATAAAATAATTTAATTTTTATTGCTAGAAATAAATATTATAATTTACAGTAATTTGTTTAACACTTATTTTTCCCATGTAGTTTGGCCCCTAAACTTTAGGCTTTACTCGGCTCTTAGATTAATTATAAGATAAATGCATTTCGTATATAGGTAATTATGATTGTAATATATAAATGTAATTAATTATGATTATACACAAGATAATGCAAGGTTTATAGTTATGTAGGGTAACTTTTTAGGACAGACAAATTTGTATTGCCACTTGTAAGATGAATTCTGTTAGAAGTAGCTATACATTAAATCTGTCATTAAAGTAGTTATGAAACCTATGGTATGAAGAGTTAATAGTAAATACAATAACTGGACAAATAATAGCTAGTGTTTAATCCCTAAATGCATTAGTAGGTACAATTTCAGTACCTATTCCTTTATTAAAATGGATTTCAGCTACTTCTTGAATGGACTTACACTAGAAATATTTTGAAAATCAGTGTAAATCATTCCATAATTTCAAACTCTCAAAAATGGGTGATACTTGAGATGAGGACAATCTAAGGTGAAGAATAACATGCTTAGGTATTTCTATTCTTAGTCTGGTATGAGTGAATCTCTTGAGTTCAAAATACAGGTTTCCCTCACCAACTGTGGGAGTTACATTCCTGAAAAATACTGCACAAGTAAAACTGCAGTTCGTAAGACTAAAGGTTATGAGAAAAATAGGATTAGGGGGTCTGCAGCTGCAGTCACACTTGGTAAAGTTCCAGAAGACTCGTGACAGTCGAAAATATATATCCTATGGCTGCACTAAACATGATAAATATGAATAATAAAGGAACATACAGTATGTAAAAACCATTTTACTTACCTTAATGATGATGGACTCCAGACAATGATGATTATGAAGATGACAATGATGATGGGGTGGAGGTTAGAAAGATGAGGGGCTGTCCCTCTCCTCCTCAGGCTCAGGATCATCAATAGATGACCCTGAAGATGAGGCAGGAGATTTGGCAATTGTGATGGGATGAAAGGTGGTGAAGGCATGCATGGAGGTGTAGTTGCTGAAGCAGTCATAGTGGAGGGTCTTTTCATGAAGCTAATGATGGATGGCTGCTTCATTTTTTTTTATGAAGATCCTTCTGGATCTCCATATACAGTCATGATCTCTTCCAGCTCTTGATTAAATTTTAAACTTCTCTCCATGAAGGTGGCCACATCAACCACCAAGTCTGGGAAAGTCTTCACCGCTCTCTCAACATGAGAATGTGAGGCAGGAGGACCCCATGCATCCAATTGATCCAAGCACAGATAGTGCTATGGGTAGTAGGTGGGAGTGTGTGGCAGCAGCTGATTTGAAATGGTGGGTGGTGGGCTGGTGTGTAGGAAACCTGTGGATACTCAAAACTGTATACTGTGGTAGGCAAAGTGGTACACAGAATATTAAGCATGGATACTCAGAACCATGGTTGGAAAACCTGTGGGTTGGTGAGGGAAACCTATATTTACTTAACGCTTTCTGTCTCAAATTATTGTTTTGAGCAAAAAAAAAAAAAAAATTTTAACACTTAAAAATGTTAAATAGGTATGGAAACATAAATGAAACTGTTTAGAAATGTATTTAATTAATTACACTAGAAATTGTATGATCCTATTGATGCTATCAAGTAATAAGAGACACTAACGTAACTCTGGTAATTTGAATGAAACAATTAAAAGCAATATTTTGTCCTTTGCTAAACACAATGGTAGACCACACTACTATGACTGGAATGTATTAAAACAGAAAATTGTCCTTTTGATAAACATAATAGTACATCACACTTTCTGCATTTTAGACGAGAGTAGCCTTTCATAGAGTTTCTGCATCTCTTTTTGGGTTCTAAATGCTCAGGCCAATGTCCAAAAAAACTGCCAGATATTGCTATACAGTTAATTGTTATATTCAAATGCCATAAGGCAGACACATTTCAGAGATGGTCCATAATAGCTTGGTATATAATATATTAAATTAGGGTTGGCTAGGTTAAATTAGCTTAGGTTGGTCAGACAAGTTAGTAATTAGAGCCTTATGGATTGTCTCTGAATTGTGTCTGGATAGTAAAATTTTACTTTTTATTCACATCTTTATAATTATAAGTAAAAATAATGTGCCAATTTGATTTTTGTTTTTTAATTATTTTAACTAAAGAATGCACTTGTAAGATCAAGAAAATTGGCATCAGATAATATCCCTGTTGCTTACTTTTGAACAACAAAGATACTGTCTAATGCATTATCAGAAGTATTTCCCCATGCAAGATTGCAATATATCAAATAAGGAAGAACAAAATTATGATAGTTAAAACATGCTTAGGAACTATATAATCAAAGTTTAAACATTATAGCAACACTCCAAAAAGTTATTTTACAGATATAATTCATATGGTCCTTCCACTGCCAATTGTTGTCTAGCATGATGCCTATAAATTTTGTTAAATTACATTATTTTACAATGAGTTCTCCAACATTCAGGTTGTCAAGATACCAGTACTACTTTTGTTACTAAAAATCATAGTTTGTTTTACAGTAAAGATCCAATTATTCAAATTCCAAACAACTGAATCTTCCAAGCATCCAAAGTTTGCTCTGAATTCCTTAATTGGATAAAACCCAAACATCTGAATGTTTTATTGGTTGCCTCCTTGCTGTCACTGGCATTGTGATCACTTTGTTTACTCTTTTGAGCAATGAAGACCATATTTGCAAAGCTTTACATTTTTCCTTAATATTTGCTGATGATAAACCTTGAAAATGGCCACAAGCCACAAACACCCTAGCCAAATTTACTACTACTACTACACCACCTCATTAAGCATCTACATACAATCTCCCTAACCTTTAGGGCCAGTAAGCTGGGAGATGAAATATATATGGTGAGTATACTAAGAGTACAGGGGGTCTGTGAAAAAAACTATATAGGGCTATGGGTTGATTGCCTGTGCCCTCATCCATTGGAAATTTCCAACAGACTTCAGTGGAGGGTTACCGACAAAAGCCCTATGCTTTTTCGTTAGAGAGTTATGAATATGTAGGTCTTTAAAGGACCTTTATATTTATATGATTACGGTAATTCTAGCGCGGGATTGGGAAGCCTTATGTTAATGAAAACTGAAATTGCCTCACCTTATTTTTGCTGGGTCCTTGGTTTGCTTCGATGTAGGGCGTTACGATCATTTTCGGTGTAGGGCCGCCACGATGGAGTTACGCGGCGAATTTACTTAAGGTAATTAATATAGGCAGTCACTATATAAACCCCTGAAGGAATAGGCCTATCCTTTTATAGTCACTAGGTTTTATATTATAAGGAATTCACTCAGACTTAGGGGGGACAAAGACATCCTCCCTGTTTAAAGCTTCGCTGTAACATAAACAGCCCTGAGAGCCGTTCCTTGGTTCTGGTGTATTATTTGCCGAACTAGCAAAATTTTTGTTTGGTCTACTCCTGTGGTAGACTAAACAATAAATTGGGTTTTCTTGTTGCTATGTGAGGCTGATTCATACATACAGGTTCTTTGTACGTATGGCAATTCAATTATTTCATTCCCAATAGGCTATGTCGCCAATCCCGAGGCATTTTTGTATAGATATTTAATTCAATTAATTAATAATTTATATTTAATTATGAAATAAATGTACCACATATGATACCATGTTGTGAGTGCGTATAGTTTTTCCATATACTGGGGGGGGCCGGAGAAAAATTTGTATGTTATAGATCAAAATTTTTTGACAAACTGTGTAAAACATGTAAAAAAATGAATCAAAAGAATGAAGTAGAAATTTAGGAAGAGAGAGGTTACTCAAGACCTATTCAAATAGGAAAGTTCAAGAGGCCAACTTCTCAAGTTTAGTTAAAGTTATGTCAGTTTGACTCCCTTTAGGTATAGGAAATTTATGGGATTAAAGTAAAGTTATTAAGCATTTTAACTTTGCTCAGTTTGTGTAAGGTTTATAAGTCACCAGTCTTAATTTTTTCTTGTAAAAGTTTTCTGGCTTTCAAAGCAGTCTTTCTTTGAGGCCTGTCTGGTTTAGTCTGAGTTACATCAGGCACATTGAGAGATTCCTCCCCAATAGTATCCTGATCCATCCTTTGGGGTAATGGTTCTAATTTAGCCCCACACTCCAAAGGATATAGTAATGTGATATCTCTGGTGGTTTCACCAGTTGCTGTTTTCAGTTTTACAACCCTGGTAACTTCGTCTTCACCAGTTTTGAGTTCCAAGACTTTTCCCATTGACCAATGTTGTCTTGGTGTCTTGTCATGTATCAACACAATGTCCCCAATTTTGACTGAATCATTCCAACTTTGTTTTGTTAATTGTTTATGTCTTTCTCTAAGACTTGTTAAGTATTCTTCTCTCCATTTTGTTATAAATTGAGTCTTGATTTGTGTCAAATGTTGGTATTTTGTGTTGAGTCCTTTGTGTCCTATTTCCCAATCTGGATCCTCTGTACTGTTATGTTCAGATTCTGGTAACATGTTTACTGTTTCTCCCTTAATTAGGTGGTTTGGTGTGAGAGGTTCTGGCTCATTAATACCATCTCCCACATAAGTTAATGGTCTGTTGTTGACAACATTTTCAATTTCTGACAGAATAGTCATGAGTTCAAAAAGTTGTAGATGTTTTGTCCCAATAGTCTTTTTAAGGCAGTTCTTTACAGTTTGTATGTTTCTTTCCCAAATTGAACCATACCATGGTGTATTAACAGGAATGTACTTCCAGGTTATGTTGTGTTTGGTTAAATGAGTTTGTACTGTTTCACTGTCACAAATCTGATGAATAATTCTTTCACCAGATTTGAAGTATGTGGCATTGTCTGACCATATAGTTTTGGGTACAGAATTGTGTGCACAAAATCGTCTGAAAGCAGCAATAAAAGCTTCTGCTGTCAGATCTTCTACTATGTCTAGACATATGGCACGTGTGGCAGCACAGGTGAAGAGTACAATGTACACTTTGTATTCCTTTGAATCCATTTTGTCTCCAAAACTCACATTTACCGCTCCAGTGTAGTCAATACCCGTGGTTTCAAATGGCCGAGTAAATGTTACTCGTTCCACAGGTAGGTCTGGAGGGCTTGGGGTCTTAAAGGGTCGTGAATGGATACGTTTACAAGGAATGCATGTGTTTAAAATTTTCTTTGTTTCAGTTCTACCCTTTGGTAGCCAGTAAGTTTTTCTCAGCTCTGTCAGGGTTTGTGGGACTCCCATGTGGTGTATTTTGTTGTGGGTATCCCTGATGATGAGTTTTGTGAAGTGATTTCTCCTTGGAAGAAGAATTGGGTGCTTAGAGTTGTAAGTCAAAGTTGACTTGTTAAGCCTTCCTTTACACCTTATCAGACCCTCTGTATCCAGGTACAGATTTAGATCCATGACAAGTGAAGGAATACCTTTGTTTAATGCTACTGGACCTAAGATACTTCAACTCCTTGTCAAATTCTGAAGCTTGTATCTGTTTGAGCCAGTATTTTGTTGCAGTTTCTGTTAAGTTAGAAAAGGCTTCTGAGGACAGTGTTTGAGAAGGTAGCTATTGACAAACTTGCAGCAATAGACTGTAATTCTCAAGAGTTTGTTGAGGTCTGAATAAAGGTGATAGTCAAATATAGGTTTGTCCTCAGTGATCTTTTCAGTTGTTGTAGAGTTGAGTGTGAGGTTAACTACTTTGGCTGGCCAAAGATCCTCACATGTTAGCCATTCGGGCCCTTCATACCAGATTTTATTTGTTTTCAACAGCTTGTAAGAGAGCCCTCTTGTCAAAAAGTCTGCAGGATTCTCTCTTGTTTTTATGTACCTAAATTTGATACCAAGGTTTGTGTTTGCAGTTTTGATTTCTGTTAGTCTGTTTTTCACAAATATATTTTTGCAAGAAGTTGTATCTGTGTTGGTCACCCATGTTAGACAAATTTGACTGTCTGTCCTTAAGTAAATGTTTGTTATGTCAACTTCTTTATACACTTGTGAAAGAAAGTCTGCTGTTTTAACTCCCAATGAGACAGCTAATAATTCAAGTTGTGGTACAGTTTTCTTTTGGTTTAAGGGTGCCACTTTTGCCTTTGAATAAACCAAGTTACTTTCATTTTCACTTGTTAAATAGGCACAACACCCTAGGCTTGTGTGCTGGCATCTGTAAAAATGTGTAGTGTTTGTGATTTCAATCTGTAGCCAGCACATCTTGGTACGTAGATGTCTTGAACTTTGTTCAAGTCTGTGGCTAATTTTTTCCAATGAAGTTGGTCTTCCACTGAAAGTGGTTCATCCCAATCAATTTTCTTTTTCCATAAGTCTTGCAAAAGGATTTTGGATCTTATGGTTGCTGGTAAATATAATCCAATGGGGTCGAAAATTTTGGATGATTCTGAAAGCACTTGTCTTTTTGTATCGGCATTTGGATTTAAGTTATAACTCTTTGTGCAAAGAGTGTCATCGTGTTCGGAATTCTGTTTTAAAAACCAAAGCATTCCAAGTGTTTTCGTGTAATTGTTTGGTTCAATGTTCCCATTGTTGTCTTTTGTTATTTGTTCATTTAATTTAGGAGAATTAGAAAGAGTTTGTACTGTATTCAAACCTCCTACCACTTCAGACTAGTCAATACCCGTAGTTTTAGTGGAGTAAATTTACTCCTCCACAGGTAGATCTGGAGGGCTTGGGGCTTTGAATCCTGTACTGTTTTTGTGTTGTTTGGCCTATGGCCAAGGGAGGCCACAAGACCCTTTTTGTTTGGTCTCTGGCCAAAGGAGGCCACAAGACCCTTGTTGTTTGGTCTCTGGCCAAGGGAGGCCACAAGACCAATGTTGTTTGGTCTCTGGCCAAGGGAGGCCACAAGACCAATGTTTGGTCTCTGGCCAAGGGAGGCCACAAGACCAATTTGTTTGGTCTCTGGCCAAGGGAGGCCACAAGACCCTTGTTGTTTGGTCTCTGGCCAAGGGAGGCCACAAGACCCTTGTTGTTTGGTCTCTGGCCAAGGAGGCCACAAGACCCTTGATGAATATGTTGGGCTATGGCCAAGTGAGACCATCAGCCCTTGATGAATATGTTGGGCTATGGCCAAGTGAGACCATCAGCCCTTGATGAATTGTTGGGCTATGGCCAAGGTAGGCCATCACCCTTTGATGAATTTGTTGGGCTATGGCCAAGGTAGGCCAAGGCCCTTTGATGATTTGTTGGGCTATGGCCAAGGGTAGGCCATCAGCCCTTTGATGAATTTGTTGGGCTATGGCCAAGGGTAGGCCATCAGCCCTTTGATGAATTTGTTGGGCTATGGCCAAGGTAGGCCAAGGCCCTTTGATGATTTGTTGGGCTATGGCCAAGGGTAGGCCATCAGCCCTTTGATGAATTTGTTGGGCTATGGCCAAGGTAGGCCAAGGCCCTTTGATGATTTGTTGGGCTATGGCCAAGGGTAGGCCATCAGCCCTTTGATGAATTTGTTGGGCTATGGCCAAGGTAGGCCAAGGCCCTTTGATGATTTGTTGGGCTATGGCCAAGGTAGGCCATCAGCCCTTTGATGAATTTGTTGGGCTATGGCCAAGGGTAGGCCATCAGCCCTTTGATGAATTTGTTGGGCTATGGCCAAGGGTAGGCCATCAGCCGTTTGGAGTAGAGTAGTTTGTTTGTACGTGTTACTGTCTAACCATATAATTTTTGGCACAAAATTATGTGCACAGAATCAGAGCGCAGCAATAAAAGCTTTTACTCTCCGATCCTTGGTTATGTTTAGACAGGTTTTTGTTTGAGACACATGAAAGAGTAGTGTGTGTGTGTGTGTGTGTGTGTCATTCCTCCGAATCCAGTTGGTCTTCAAAACTTGGATTCACCACTCCAATGAAGTCAATACCAGTAGTTATGAATGAGTAAATGTTGTGTATCCTACAGGTAGGTCTGGAAGGTTTTGGGGTTTTGAAGGAATCCAATCTGTTTGCAAGGAATGTATGTGTCTGTTGCTGAAATCTGTTGTGATTCTTCTTTTAAAAGAAGAATTGGATGTTTGAAGTCGTATGTATATATTTATATACTGTACCGTACGTGTGTGTGTGTAAATGTGTATTTTGTTATAGGGTTTTATTTTTTGGTTTTGGGTTAGGTTAATCAATTTGGCTGAGTAAAGATCCTCAAACGTTGCATTTGAGACCCTTATATCAAGCCTTGTCTGTTTTATGCCTATATGTCGAATTGGAATAGGTTGGGCCTATATTGGTCAAATAGGACTTGGAATAGGTTGGGCCTATATGTCATAGGACTTGGAATAGGTTGGGCCTATATGTCAAATAGGACTTGGAATAGGTTAAATAGGACTTGGTGTGCCTATGTCAAATAGGACTTTGAATAGGTAATAGGTTGGGCCTATATGTCATAGGACTTCAAATAGGTAATAGGTTGGGCCTATGTCAAATAGGACTTTGAATAGGTAATAGGTTGGGCCTATATGTCAAATAGGACTTGGAATAGGTTGGGCCTATATGTCAAATAGGACTTGGTATGCCTATATGTCAAATAGGACTTCGAATAGGTTGGGCCTATATGTCAAATAGGATTTGGTTCGTGTTGGGCCTATATGTCAAATAGGACTTGGAATAGGTTCGGCCTATGTGTCAAATAGGACTTGGAATAGGTTGGGCCTATATGTCAAATAGGACTTGGTATGCCTATATGTCAAATAGGACTTCGAATAGGTTGGGCCTATATGTCAAATAGGACTTGGTATGCCTATATGTCAAATAGGACTTGGTATAGGGTTACGAATAGGTGTTAGGTGGGTGTAGGTTTGAATTCATGCAATTGCTTTAGGTCTTTGTGATGTTACAGTTCGAGTCGAATTTTGTGATGTTACAGTCTGAGTCGAATTTTGTGATGTTAATGAGTCTTATGACTGCAGAGCTGGGCACTTGCAGTTTTTTTTGCGGTACTACCGTGTTGGTCGGTACCGCGGAAAGTACCGCGGGAAATTTGAATGCGGTAGCGGTACTGCTGTACTTTCAGCGATCCTTTGCGTTATGCGGTACCGGTTTGGTAGTGCGGTAGTAGTACCGCAGTACCGCAAAAAAACGCAAGTGCCCAGCTCTGCTTATGAGTAAGTTAAATTGCTGAAATAAATTTTATAACCTACACCACAGGTTCAATTATAAATTGTGTTTTTAATTAGGATAGGCCTTGAGTGTAAAGAGTAAGGCCTACTTTAAGAGGTAGGCCTATTATGTAATGTAAAGTTAGGTGGGCCTACTAAATATACCTATTTGTTGGGCCTACCAAGTAGGCTTATGTTTGGGCCTCTTATTTTATAGGACCTCAAATGAGTTAAGCCTGTTAAATTAACAAGGCTTAGTTTTGAGTTTGAAGAGTAGGACCTATTAAATAGGCTTAATGTTGTGGGCCTATTTTTTTAGGACCTAAAATAAGTTATGCTTGTTAAATGAACAAGCCTTTGTTTTCGGTTAGTGTAAAGGTAAAGGGATCGGTTCCCAGTTTTAGGCCACCATATGAAAAAACTATAGTGGGGTTACGGTTGAAATTGGGGTTAGGCCTAATGAGCTAAACCTAGCCACTGCGTGTCAGTGTAAATTGTAGAGGGGTTAGTTCCCCATACACAGGGCCACCATGTGAAAAAAACTATATAGGGCTATGGGTTGATTGCCTGTGCCCTCATCCGTTGGAAATTTCCAACAGACTTCAGTGGAGGGTTACCGACAAAAGCCCTATGCTTTTTCGTTAGAGAGTTATGAATATGTAGGTCTTTAAAGGACCTCTTTATATTTATATTGATTACGGTTATTCTAGCGTCGGGAGTTGGGAAGCCTTATGTTAATGAAAACTGAAATTGCCTCACCTTATTTTTGCTGGGTCCTTGGTTTGCTTCGATGTAGGGCGTTACGATCATTTTCGGTGTAGGGCCGCCACGATGGAGTTACGCGGCGAATTTACTTAAGGTAATTAATATAGGCAGTCACTATATAAACCCCTGAAGGAATAGGCCTATCCTTTTATAGTCACTAGGTTTTATATTATAAGGAATTCACTCAGAACTTTAGGGGGGACAAAGACATCCTCCCTGTTTAAAGCTTCGCTGTAACATAAACAGCCCTGAGAGCCGTTCCTTGGTTCTGGTGTATTATTTGCCGAACTAGCAAAATTTTTGTTTGGTCTACCCTGTGGTAGACTAAACAATAAATTGGGTTTTCTTGTTGCTATGTGAGGCTGATTCATACATACAGGTTCTTTGTATGTATGGCAATTCAATTATTTCATTCCCAATAGGCTATGTCGCCAATCCCGAGGCATTTTTGTATAGATATTTAATTCAATTAATTAATAATTTATATTTAATTATGAAATAAATGTACCACATATGATACCATGTTGTGAGTGCGTATAGTTTTTCCATAGGGTCCTTGTTATCTGAGGATAATGGGGACCAAGAAATTGCCACTTGAAGTGAATCTACTTAAAGCAGGGACCTAAAACCCATAAGAAATAATGAGAATAATGTTTAATTGGGACCTTAACACAATAAATGATACTCAAAATTATGGCAAAACATTTGTAAAATACACCTTTTAAACCACTAACAGTATGCTTTGAAGTCATGGCTGCAACAATAGCGCAAAAAATGAACAAAATCAGAACAAAAACACCAGAAAACCATGGATGGGTTCAGCACTGACAACAGTTAGTGAGAGACTGAGAGTGCGTGGTGTCAGGGTTGGGGGTGGAGTGTTAGAGGTAGGGGAAAGTGAGTGAGTGAGTCCAAGGAAAATTTAAACAGTTTTCCATTGTGCTTCTGCATTCCACACACATTATCTGTGGAAACCTCTTAAGTGTGGGGAATTTATCCATATGGTTCTACAATTATTTGGCCACGTAAATGCGTGGACTCGGATAATGAATACTCAAATAACAAGGACCCCCTGTGCTATATACACTGTATTTTACATTTATACAGTATACTTTGATAATTAATTAATTAATTATTATATTAATAGCTACTTTATTAAACATTTGAGAATACACTATATTGTTTGTGCATGTATGTGGCCAATTCCTACAAGTTTGACCTGGTTATCCAAAATTTCCAATCATGTGACTTTTGATTGGTCCCAACTGGAGGTGAAAAGAGTACCAAAATTTTGGAGTTCTATGATTAAGAGTACAGTATTTTTTTGAGTGGTTGAGTACAAGTTTACCTTTTTAGTGCTTGAGTATGAGCACAAGTATGTTTTTTTAGTGTTTGAGTATGAGTACGCGTCTAAGAGTGGTTTCAAACTTTAACTCGTGATTGCCTGCTTGCATGAGCAAAGCTTATTAGACCATATGAACGCATTGTATTGAAAATGAGTATAACAAAAACCATACTCAAGTACTAATGTATTCTTTCTGCCTCTAGTCCCAACCCATTTGGATAATTGTAATTTTACTGTATTAGTATTTAGAAAGCTCATTTGAGGTCAACCAACTCACAGCTTTGATAAATGGTGTTTTAAATATAACCTTTGCTGCATTATCATCATCACAAGAGAAGGACACAATTGTATCATTTGCAACATTCCTGATCACATGGGTTAGGTTAACCCTATCAACATAGGGTGTAACAAATTACTGATCCAGTCAACCCTTGATGTTAATAGGCTATCACTACTTATGCTTTAATGCTGGCTCCCAGACTGCACAATGTGCTCAAATTTTCAATGCATTGCATGAAGATTTTCCATAAAATGCCTGTGCCTGATGTGTTGGGCAAGAGTTTTAACTGAAATTGGTAAAATTCCAGATACCAGACACAATTCAGAGACAGAATCCATAGGCCCTAATTACTAACCTAACCTAATTTATCATATTATGAAGCTGTTATGAACTTCTCCCAATATTTTATTTTTTTAATCTGGAATTTTACCTTGAAATTACTCATGCTCAATATCTACATCACTATGGTCATCCTCCTTTTGGAATTTTGGTGAAACCTTTGCTACTGTGCTAGACATATCAAAAGCTTTTGATAGAGTCTGACACAAATCTTTAATTTCCAAACTGCCCTCCTTTGATTTCTATCCTCCTACCTGTGCCTTCATCTGTGATTTCCTTTCTGGCTGATATTTAGCTGCAGTTGTAGATAGCCACTGTTCTTCTCTTAAAGCTATTAACCCCTTCAATATGGCAACATGTGTGTGTATCTCTGATTAGCGCACTCCAATATATGATGACATAAGTGCGTATGTCCAAAACTTAAATATTTATAACTAAAAGCAGAAATGTCATATACTTTAGCTTTCTTATTTAACATTGTGTCATATTATTCAACTCACTCATAATCAAAAAGGAAAAAAGCCATATTGTGTAACAGAGCTCAGGGAGTTAATAGTGGTGTTCCTTGGGCTCTGTCTTGTCACCCACTCTTCCTTTTATTTATCAATGACCTTTTAATTTACACTTCCTGTCCTATCCACTCCTATGCTGATTATTTCACCATTCACTGCTTCACTTGCTTCACAAGGTGTCCCTCTCAACAGTCACTCCATGCTTTGTGTGGGATGGCTATGGTACACCTGACCTGATTTTTCTACCAGCCCTGATTGGGGCAAAGAAAACCTTGTGGCTTTCAGTGCCTTAAAAACTCGGTTCCTTCATCTGGCTATTCATTATAATCTTCCACATAACTATCCCCATATATTCAACAATACAGAACTTGATCCTTCCTTTTCTCATTATCTTTCCTGGAAAACTCCAATATTCTCTCCAAAATATCTTCTAAGAGGTTAGGTGTGCTGTACTGGCTTTGCATTTTCTTCATCCCCACTCAGTTGCTGTCTCTGTACAGGGATCTTGTCCACCCCTGTGTGGCGTATGCTTCTCATTTGTAGGGTGGCTCATGGCTCTACTTGACTGGGTGGAATCAAAGGCTTTTTGTCTCATCAATTCCCCACCTCTTACCAACTCTTCAATTCCTCTCTCTTTAGTATTGCTATCATAATGGACACTGCTCTTCTGAACTCTAACTGCACACTTCCTCCTTTAACCCTTTAATGCCCAGTGTGTGAAATTTTCATCGTTAACTTTGGAAGCAATTTTAGACCTTCCAGTTCCCAATGTGTGAAATTTAACACATTTCGTATTTTATTAATTATGAATAATAAAACTTTGTAAAATATATATTTCAGTTATTTTGGGTCCAATTAAATGATTTTTATATCCCAATTTTTTTTTTTACTTTTTGACTTAATTTGGGTATGAAAGGGTTAAGGAGAGTATGCACTGTCTGACTTTTGACGCTCCCATTCCTTTTCTGCCCAACTCTAATACAAGGGTGAATTGGTATTTTCAATCTTTTATCTACTCACTGGCAAACTCTGAAACAGTCTTCCTCAGTCCATCTTTCCCCCCATCTCTGACCTCCAATCTTTCAAATGCAGTGTGTCTAGGCATCTCAAAAACTTTGGACCTTGATTTTGGCAATTTCAGGAATTGGCACATCCTTAGCCTGTATATATAGTATCAAATAAATTAATACCATTAACTGGGGATACTTGGGACAGGGGGGGGGTAATGAGAGAGACATATTGACCTTCTTGGTATTTATAGTTAGATACTTTATACTGTATATACTCGATTACTCGTATGTAAAACGATAAAAAAATGCCCCAAAATTCAGCCCTTTTTAATTTAAAAATATTATTGAAGCCTCAAAAACTAAATGTCCCAAGTATTTCCAGTTGATGGTACAGTCATTCCAACATATGCGAAACTGCCTATTCGTGAGAGAATAATAGTAACCATTAATTAAATCAGCATCTGCAAGGGAAAGACCATCTATTCGCAATTCAAATTGGCTACCATCTGGCCAATGCGCAAAAGTGTACTAAATGCAGGTCCATCCTCCTCCATATTTTTGTTTGTGTTCACTTAAAGGGTATTAAAACAACAATGAAAAAGAAAGTTTTCTGTAATTTTCCTTATTACAGGTGTTAGAAATATTGATAGGCTATGTTCGTGTTAGGCTAGGATTTATCGCCGTCAGTAGTGGTAGAAAATGATTTCATACAATGTTTTTTTTTCTTTTAATTCTATTTAGTATTCATCTGTATAATTATTAACATAATTAGTGGTTTTTTTTTTGGCATTTATGGCTAAATTAGGGGGGCAAAAAGGGATTTTCAGGGGAGCTGGGAACTTAACCCTATTTTTCCATGTTTATATGTTCAACACTCGCGATGGTTTTTAAGAACCTAACCCTCGCGAATACTGAGGAATGACTGTACCAGTGTACCATATTGGTAGTTATTTTCTACTTTCATCAAGATTACAACTTACAGCTAACTTGGTACCTGGGTATTCTTTCCAAAAGGATTCTCTACCATAATTGAACTGAAATGAAAACTTCTAATTTTGTACAGTAGCTTTTTATTCTTTGCAGATATTGTTATACATTCTTTACTTTTTAGTCAGATCATTATCTTAAGTGATAATTAGAGCTCTAATGATTGAAATTTTAAAAGAAGCAGGAAATATCCAAGACCTGGATGTAGAAATTGAATTTCCAGATGCAAGTGAATTTGATTTATGGATCAGTCCTCAAATAAAAAAGATTTATTCGAGTAAAATCGATTTGCAAGATGAAGAAAAATTGTCAAGATTTCTTAAACTTCAAATTTTTCAAAGTAACGTTCTAAAAGGTTTGTTTTAACTTATAATTGTTTCAAAACCATTGATGTAGCTACCTATTTCAATTTTTTTCATTACTACTACTATGTTCATAAAAAACATGGATTTTTCAGCAGAGTATTACATATTTATGATGTACCGTATATACTTGTGTATAGGTTGAGTTTTTAAGACCTAATTTTTGCCCAAGAATTCAGGGGTCCACCTATATAAGGGTAACATTTTCGTGGGGTTGAAATCCATGCATGATGGGGAGGGCTAGGAGCTACTGTTAGCTTCAGACATGAAAAATATTTACCGTTTAGTACCAGTAAACAATGAAAACATAAAATATGTACCAATTATTAAAATTACTGAGACACAATTGGAAATGGCTGTTACACAGTAGTTTATCAGTAACATGTCTATACATGATGTGTTTAAGGTCACCTAGATGCAGTTGCCAGTTTCTAGTTTTTGGAAATGAGTTTTATATGCCATAAAATATGGTGCTTTATTACTCTTTGTTGTTCCACTACCCTCAACAACTGGGGTTAACCTATACACGAGGTATATGATAAATTAATGATTTCTTGGCCAAAAATCATGGGTCAACCTATACTCGGGTATATACGGTAATTAGTGCAAAAGAGTTCATACACTTGGGAAATTGTATTTCCAACAATAAAGCAGCAACAATAAGTACATAGCTAGTGCATTAGAAATTTTCTAAGATTGTACCATAAAACAGGGTGACTCCAAACAGCTAGGATGACTTCAGATACTGTCACAAATTTATTTTTATGAATAGTGCAATGACTTAACTACCAACATTGCAGAAATAAAATTAGCCAAATTTAGGAAGAAATTCAATGTTTTGAGTCACTAATTATAATACAGTAATCCCTCATCCAACATGAGGGTTAGGTTCCTTGAGAATGGCACATTAGGTAAATCTGCGTTGGACAAACTTAATGCCTTGTGGGATAAATGGGCATATGTGAACGTGGCCATATAAAGTCTCCCATTAATACTTAGATAAGTAGATTTTTTATTCACATACAAATAAATTTCCCTACCTATATTGTATATGAAACAAGAACAATAAAATCATAAACATAATGATATTTACATATGATAAATAAAAATATATTAAATGGAAATACACATTTTTTCTTCACCCTTTTGGATGGTACGTATGGTAGACTCATTCATGTGATACTCGTGGCCAAGTGATGTTATGCTGATACCACCACGTAACTTATCTAGAATCTTTATTTTTTCGGTTCATGTCATAACCTTATGAATTTTCTTCTCTTCACTATCACTTGCAGATGCTTTACATTTTGGTGCCATACTGCTGTCTAAAGGTACTAGCAAAACAATGGCAAAATACGACAAAAACAATTCAACACAACCTCACTGAACTTAACGTGTTAGTGGGACTGAGACAAAGGGTGATGTGAGCGGTCGGGCAAGAGGGAGGGAGATGCGGGAGTGTTGGAGAGTGTAGGAGAAAACATTAGGGCAGGCATTGGTATGCATATAGTACTAACTGCATTAAAGCGTGTTTGGTGGACTGTATAATCAAATTTTCCACTTTTGGCAAATAATTGTTCGCATTTATTTTTCCATGTATAAGCAAATTCATGCTGGACAAACACACATTAGATGAGGGTTTACTGTAGTAATTTTTCATGAATTTTAAAGCTTTGAAGTCACCCCATTTTATGGTGTGTATATATAGGTTAGCAATTGAGGCCCATTTGTAATTATTTTGAAGTATATTTTCTAGAGATGTACCAACTGTGAATTATGGCTGACTGCTGACTAGTTAGCTTTTAAAAGTTGGCTGATTATAAGAACTTGTTCTTACTTAGGTTTTGCAGACAAAAGTATTTTAATTTCATGACTACTGCACACTTAATTTCTATTTAAATATACCTGTAATGCATGTGCAATTTAGAGCTCTTGGTATATATTTCATATAAATTTAATGCATGCCTGAATGGTGACAAGTCATTTCATCATAATAGAATATTATTTGCCCGTGTGTTTTACTATGACTACAGTACTGAATAAAGTTAGTCTACTTTAGTCTGAAATGGTATGCCTAATTATTTTAAACTTAAGTCCTGAAGGAGGACTTAGCTATAAGGCCTATCCTGAAATAGAATATTTCAAATTCAATTTAATTCATTGTTTTATATAACCTATGCTATTATTTTGATAGGTCTGGAAAGAAAAAAAGGGTGTTACAAAATTTGTTAATACATGAAAGTTAATGCAAATTCTTAAAATAATATATGTTAGAGGATTGTGTGTCAAAGGTTTAAGGGAAGCTTAAGAAGTTAAAACTTAGCTAACTTAGCTAACTTGGCCTAATTAGGACTTAAAGTTTGAAAATATTTGTATTTGTAGCTCATATTAGGTGTATTATTTCTTATTTGCCAAAAAAAAAATATATATATATACTTGTAAGAGAACAGCTAATAAATTTTAATTATTGGGTATGTGTAATTATTGACATATGCAACCCAAAAATGAGCACCCAATAAATACTTTTATTTTTGAATCACCAGTTCACCTCAACATTACCACATACCTTAACCATTGGGTCCATATTCTTTTAGCGTAATATAGAAAATTGTGTGTAAATTATTTCAAAAGGAAACTTAAGTAAAATGGGTTATGTTTTGTACAAGTTAATAATGATAAATTAGATATTTAGCAAACATTTAGCAACTAAGCTGACTAGTTGGCCAATAATAGCCAACTATGAATAATCAGCTGAATAGGCCAACTGTGCTGACTACCAACTTTTTACTGACTAGTCAGTACATCTCTTATATTTTCTTTCCCTTTTCATCAGTAAATGCGGAAGAACTCCTGAACAAATGCATTAATATTGTAAAGACACAGTCTCTGTCTGAAAAGAACCAAATTCTTTTCCTGAAGCTCTTGTCCAATTTATCTGTCAGCCATGCTAGTGCAAATATCATCAAATCCACAGGTTTGTTTTTATTATATACTACTAAAAAGAAGTTAAGGGTCAAAAATATTTGTGCATATAAATATAAGCTAACGAGCTAAAATGGTGACGACTAATGACAAAATAATTCTTTGATGGCTCAAGAACAGAAAACACAAAACAAAAACTTTTGATTAGACACTAGTTTATTACCCTGATGAAAAAAAGTCGCAGAAGCTTCAGTAACTGGTGTAGCCACCGTTAGCATTCACACATTCTTGACAATGTTGGCGCATGCTGTTCATCAGGCGTTGGAAATAACGTTGAGGGATCGCTTGCCATTCTGCGACTAATCGCTGAGCCAGTTGCCGGAGGTTGACGGCAGGGACGTGATGTGATCGAACTCGCCGCCCTAGTTCATCCCACACATGCTCAATGGGTGACAAGTCGGGTGAATATGCAGGCCAATCTATGTGCTGAACGTTCTGCTCCTGCAGGAAGTCGGTCACCACCCTGGCACGATGAGGTCTTGCATTGTCATCCTGGAACCAAGCTCCTGGTCCAATCTGCTGCAGAAGTGGAATTACCAGAGGTTGAACAATCTCGTTGAGATAACGCTGACCAGTCAAATTTCCATTGACGACGTACAGAGGGGTTCTGTGGTTCATGGATATCCCCACCCACACCACCACACTTCCTCCTCCAAATGGTAGACATTGAGCAACGTTGACATCAGCAGATCTCTCTCCTTGATGATGATAAACATGAGCCCGGCCATCATTGAACTGGAGTGAGAAGCGTGACTCATCTGTGAACATTCTCTGCCCACTGACCACAGTTCCACCGGATATGACATCTGCACCAATCTCGGTGAGCCCTTCTGTGATGGTCAAGTAGCGGTGGTCGGACTGCAGGATGCTGGCATCGCAAACCTCGGTCTCGCAGATGATTCCTAATGGTCTGGTCGGACACGTTGGTGCCTCTGGCAGCTCTGAGTTGATCCCGAAGATGCCGTGCGGTCACAAAGCGCTGTCGCAACGCCGTTATCATCAGGAAGCGGTCTTCTCGTGGTGCTGTTGTTGATCGGGGTCTTCCAGAATGGGGGCGATTCTGAACAGCATTAGTTGTCCTGAACCTCTGCCAGAGTCTGCTGATAACGCTTTGGCTTACATTTAGACGCTGAGCCACAGTTCTCTGAGTTTGTCCATCTTGTAGCCAGCCAATGGCCCTTCCCCTGTCTTGGATGCTGAGTTGTCGTCGAACCATCTTCAAATTTCAAGTGATGATGAATGGAAAATGCTCAGCCCTTTTATTGCTAAAATTGGCATGCATGGAATGACACTCATGCAAAACACGTGCAAATGGTGCATGAGGTGTCACAATGGGTGTTTCGAGGCAGTTTGTCAGTTTAGTCTGACTAAGTTCGTGCTTCAAATCTATGAAAAGGAAATCTGGGTTAACTTAAAAAGTTTCTAAAGATAAGTGCAATGATTGCATGTCCCATAATAATGTGATGTCTATAGTCCAAATGACAACCCAAAGGGGGATATTCTAACCCTATCTGGCTTAAAAAGACATACTTACAAAAGTGATCAAAAAATTTCCTTTGACCCTTAAATTCTTTTTAGTAGTATATATATACACGGTGAACCAAAAGTAGGTAGTAATTTATATTCTTTTTAGTATATATATACACGGTGACCAAAAGTAGGTGGACAGTAGGTTGAATACGGTTTGTGTTATATTATATTATAACTATGGTGTTTGTGTTATATTATATTAAATATTATAACTAAATTTATTTAAATTTTATTTGTATTATAGTATACAAAAAAATTAAATATGTATTCTCAAAATAAACGTTATCATTTACTGTCCACCTACTTTTGGTTCACCCTATATATATATTATATTATATATATTATATATATATATATATATATATTCATTCATATATATATATATATATATATATATATATTTATAAGTTGGATGTAGATGTTTGAGCACCCTTAATAAGTTGTTGAAGATGTTTGAATTGTGATATATCTAGAGAAATATAAATAGTCATCCCTAGTTTTGTGTCAGCCTGGTTTGCATCTTTTCATTTTTAAGTCATCAATGATTTAGGGAACATTTTTAGTTTGCATCATTTTATCTCACCCCAACTGCCTGAATTTCCGTCATGTGACCAAAGCTTCCAGAATGTTCCCATGCACCTGGGTCATGATTCAGCATTTCTCACTTGGCGAGTATAAAAGCACTTGGAACAGCATTTGCTCATTATTCACCCATTTCCTGTCCAGTAAAGGTCTTGCTCATCACTCTGTTTGCTGCATTCTTTGTTAAAGAAAAGAACAATGGCTGAAAAAAGAAGTTTGTCTTCTGAAAATGGTTCATATGTACTATTTAATTTCTATATCTAAGAATGCATCCTTAATTATTGCATTGTTTTCTGTGGAAAATTTTTCATTATTTTGCATCTTTTTGTTTTATGTCATGGTTTTCAGGAATGCACCCTCAACACAAAATGAGGGATGATTGTAAATGATCAGACATAGTATGTATGAAGCTATTGCAATATAATTATGAAAAATAAGCAAAGGGCAATTGAAAATGCACAAAAATGGATAATGATGTTTATTTTTCAAGACTGCAACAAAAAAGTTTATGCATCCTTCAAATCAGCAACTCTTGGAACCTCCTTTTACCATGATTACTTCAAGCAGATGCTTCCTATATCTTTGTGCCATCTTGATGCATTCCCTCAGTAACCTGGCCATTCTTCCTGATGAAATGACTCCAGATTGGTAAGATTCTTTGGATTTGTTGCATGGACCACTATCTTCAGATCTTCCTAAAGCTGTTTGATATTGACATGCTGGACCTGCAAGGACCATTCCAAAACTTTGGTTTTCCTCTGTCCAGTCTATTGTACTTTACTTTTGGATGTATGCTTTAGATCATTATCATGTTGGCATATCCAACTGTGCTCCAGCTTTAACTTCCTCATTGAAGACAAAGTTTTTAGCCAAAATTTACTAATATTTTGCCAAGTTCATTGTTCCATTAATTTCAACCAAATTGCCTGTACCTGCAGATGATACAGACCCAAAATATGATCAAACAGTTACTGTGCTTCACTGTTGAGGCGTTGTTCTTTTTTGTTAAATGCCTTGTTCTTTCAACAAGCAAACCCTTTTTTTGTTGTAACTGAAAAGTTTGATTTAAATTGTTACAATTTTCTCATCAGACCAGAGAATATTGTCTCAAGACTCCTGATAATCCTTGACGGGTTTTTTGGCATTCTTGAAATGTAAAGCTTTGTGATGCAGAAATGGATTTTTTTTGCAACCCTCCTATGTAAACAATTTTTGTGAAGCATTTTCTGAACCATTATGATATGCACTGAAGCACCTGCTGCTTTTAGTGATAAGTGGAGTTCTTGGTAGCAAGTTTTGAATTGAATTGTGAATAACCTTTATTAATAATAAAATAAATAATTCGTTTTACAATGACATGAATAATTGTGAAGCTTGACTATTTATTTAATTTAATTTGGCCTGTAAGCTTTACGCTTTACTGAAGGTTTTTGGCAGCATCTGTGTTTTTTGCAATTCTGAGAAATATATTTGGTGGTGCTCATCTTAGTAAGGGTACAACAATACAAAACTGCTTCCATTTCTTCATGACATTCTGAATTGTAGTGACAAGTAGGTCGAGACACTTGAAAATTTCCTTGTAGCTATCTCAAGACTTGTGTACATTAACAGTCTTCTGTTTCAGGTTTTCTGAAAGTTCTCTTGAAGAACCCATTGTTGCTTTGACATTGGATCAGAAAATTTGTTTTCATGCCTGAAATGCTAAAAGTATACCTATTAGATTGTATGTCATACACATTTCTAAGTATAAATTTTGCATAGAAACTGTATACAAGTAAATTATGATTGACTGCATATTCCTGTGATGCATTTGTGTACAAGTTCAATGAGCTTCTAATTTGAAAGGTTTTGTATGATGATGTTTCTTCATACTTTAATTTTTAAGTATACAACAAGAACTTAATACATACTGTATTTGTCTGAGATTTATACTTCTCTGGTTGCATCACATTACAATACATTTGGAAAACATGAAACCACTCAGGCCTACAACTCAAATTATATTGTCCTAAAGGGAATTTAACAGCCCAAAGGTCATTTAATGTATCAAATTTTAGAGGTCATTTTACTAATGGGAATATTGGAGTAATAAATAATCGACTGAATCCAAATTTAAAATTTTTTAAACTTAAACCCATCAAAATTTAAACATGACTTGTATTTGTACAGGCATGAAAGTGTATAGGTTTTAGTCCACTTACTTCAACAATGAAATTAACTAACTCAAAACTATACTGCTGGTTACACATTTTCAGTATCAAAAGCAGATTTGAAGTTTGGGCCTTTATTTAATTTAACTACAGAAAACTATTCCTTAGCTTCAGTAAATAAGCAGAATTTTATAGTGAACAGTTCATTAGTTATTGTTTTACTGTACGTTTATATTTGCATATGGCACAGCCCTGTTATATAGTCTTTCCTATTATGATAAAAATAAGAGAGGCCTTATACATTATGTAAAGGTAAGGTGAAGGTAACAGAAGGAAAACTCATTTCCCTGTGATGTGGGAGTAAGTGTCCTCAGGGTCATCTATAGCTCAAGCCATAGATGGCCAACGTTATTTAGTATTTCTAACTTTTAAAAGTTTTTTTTAATATTTGGCATTAAATTCTAAATGTACTTTACCTGGTCATATAGTTTCAGCCCTCAGACTTCAGTTTAAGTAAGAAACGCCCGCGAGCATAAAGAAGTTGGCCATCCCTGACCTGACCAATGACAGGATAAGCAGCCAACTCAACCCAACCAGAAGTCAGCATGTAGGAGCAAACCAAAGCTTCACTGCTCAGAGTTTGCACCATAACTGCTGAGCTACTGACTGCCCTGTACTATTATATAATATTAATAAATATTTAGTAGCTAGCATAGTTTTTTTTTTTTTTTAATGCATTAGGTTTAACATAGTCCTGACATTTGCACTTTCAGTAAAGTTTGTATCATACAATGCAAAGGGAATTGAGGTTAGGTAAAGTAGGTGCCTAATTAAAAGTAGCTAGTGCAAATACTGGGCTATATTTTAATGACAGTTTAACCTTTAGGAAATAATTCACACATGCATTCATACGCGAAAATAACGAAGGGAAAAGCCTCTACACTTTTGCAAAGATGCTCTCGCTCTTCTCGAGAGATGAGAAGAAAGCAAAGTTCACAGAAGTATAGAGATCATGGGTGGGTGGGGGGTCAACTTCATCTGCTCTTACTAACAACTAATGGTCAGTTGCTGGTGGGAGTCCAGTTAAACAAATCAGAGGTGTTCAGGTGGCTCTAGTTTGCTTCCACCTGAATAGTTCATTCTGATGAAGGTGAAACTTTTTACCCCACCTTTGACCTACACTTTAATGTGGAATCTGAACCATGACTCGCTAAGGAAGTGTAAAATTACGAATTCTTCATCCAGATTTGATCTCACGACTTCCCATTCAATAGCCCAGCATCTTAATCACAAGGCTACCCAGGCGTGTGGTAGTTTTGAATGCTTCTCAATATAAGAACATCTCGGATAGTGCCAGCCAGGTTGTAGTTACCCAAAATGAGATTAAAAAGGCAAAGGAATAGCTACAAGGAAAGATTCAACTCAATTTCTTAAGCAAGTTCATCAAACTTCAATATATACTTTGAACGAATCCAGTCAGTAATGATTATTATTGGCATTTGACATAGTATTTAGTGTTCTGTTACGATGTTTTTGTCTTCGTTTTCCTTATTTACCATTTGTCCAAACCACCATTTTACATTTTAGGGAGTAAACTCCAGGATTAGACGTTTATGGTCTATTAGAACTTGAAAGGCATATTAATTTATTAATAATTGAGGGTACCACCTTGGTTTAGAATTTTGTAATAAAATGTTTATTTTTTCCACAAATTACTTTGGGTATTGAGTGTTATTAATTAGTGACATGACAATGGGTATAATAATATTCCTAGTTGTCATATCACTGATCTAGAAAATATTTTGGATGAACAGTACGTATTTAAAAAAAAATTTGTAAATGTTATTCCTTCATTTAAGAATTGAGTACCACAAAAACCTTCGGAAAGCGCCGAACGTTACAGAAAAGACTACATACAGTATTTATCTTTTAGTATTGAGTGATTGATAAGGGAAAAAAAAAATGAATGCAGCTATAGAATTAATGTCCTTTTAGCAAGTACAGTAGAAAATGATAGTACCCATTGATTTCCCACTCATTTATAGTTAATGTTAGACAACAGATTAAGTAATTTTAAAATTTTTAATATGGTTATTTAACCCTTTTCCTGCTCTATACATTACACGTGATTCACAGGGCATGCCATATGAATCACGTGTGATGCACAGTGCAGGAAAAGGGTTGAAGAATTGAGCCAAAATGAAAATGTCAGCAGTGTATCTCACCCAAAGTAACTTGTTAGGGCTATTTCTTAAGAGGATGGTGTGGTTCTGAATATATGCCATATATAAACAAGCTAATGCGACTGAAGGAAGACGCCATCAATAATGCATTCCAGGAAACTGCAATATAGTATTCTTCACCTGATGAAAATGCACTCTTGTCAACACAAAAAAAAAAAAAAATTGTTGCTCTTAAATAATATCACTTCTAGGAAGGTCTTTATATTATAAATTATTTCCAATACTGCAATGTGTATGTCAAAGGTAACTAAAAATTTTTTTTAGTTCAGTGCAGATGACCTCTACACCCCACCACCTTAACCTTTGAGATCATGCAAACATTTTCATCTTCTGGACCCTGAACATGTATACTGAAAATTTTGTATAGGCGTGTATATTTAATTTATAATTATAATAGTATTTTATGCTCCTTTTTAGGATTATTGAAATGGATTGAAAAACATTCAAAGAGCGACTCGCCAAAAATATTTTTAGAATCTTGGAAAATTCTGCAAAATTTGAATGCGGAGGATAAGAATTCTTACGTTTACCTCGATGGTATCTATCCTATCATCCCTCCATGGAAGGAACAGGTAATGAACCAGACTGGTGTTTAATTTTCATGAAATATATTGTATCCTAGGTCTGTTCAAAAAGTATCCGGACAGGGTGTTTACCTTTAGAACAAGGTCACGCTTGTAGTTGACTGTGCTAAACGTATCTCTGCATGTCGAGACAAGTTGACTGATAGGGTTTCACTTCACTGTGTAGCGTCAGTCCACTGTGATGAGTCGATAAAGCTAGACGTGTTTTGTTTCGCGGTGATTTCTTACGATGTCGGAGAGTACCGAGGTTTTTTTTTTTACTGTGAAGGTGTTGTGCACCATGAATATGCTCCACAGGGAAAAACAATTGGTGAGGAACTTTACATTGAAGTTTTGAGACTCCTAAAGCAGTTAGGAGGAAATGACCGCAGAAGTGGGAGTCCGGAGACTGGATGCTTCATCACGATAACGCGCCATCTCACTCGTCGCAACTTGTCCAGTAAATTTTGACCAAAAGCGCTCCCCCCCCCCCCTCTCCCCCTCCGTACAGTAGCCTCCATATTCGCTGGATTTGGCTCCATGCTACTTTTTTTTTTGTTTCCGAAGCTCAAACAAACCTTGAAAGGACACCGATTCGATGATGATGAGACCATTAAAAGAAATTTGACAGAGCAGCTTTTGGTCATTCCTAAGTGCTTTCGAAAAATGTTTTCAACAGTGGCAGGATCGTTGGGCATAATGTGTGGTTTCAGGAGGAGTGTACTTTGAGGGAGATTAAGCCCCAAACCCCGTAAGTACCATATTCTGTCTATAATCGCATCAGTCTGGATACGTTTTGAACAAACCTCGTATTTATTTACGCGTGGATAACCCGGAAAATAAGTAAAAATGAGCCTATTCCACGATCTGTCTTTAAACCTACAGAATCCCATAGCTGATGTGGTGCTAGTGCACGGTATAAAGGGAGGAGCTGCGTGGACTTGGAGACAAGATGACACAAAATGCGGAAACCCGGTATTAAAACAACAACAACGGCGAGAGTTGCTTAATAGCCACGAGAAGAAGGATCTTTCGAATGAAAGTACGTTGCTTCACCTTTCTTTTAAAGTTATTAAAGCAGGTATTGTGTTGCGCTTTCGTGTTTTTAAAAGGTTCGGCTTATTCCAAGTGTTTAAACTCGGTGTCGTCCAGTTACTGATAGTTCCCGAAGGTTTTACAAGTAGCCCACCAGTACCCCCCCCAACTTTCTTATAATTAGGTAGTTTAATATTTTTTTAATTTTTGAGACCTGTGTACCAGGCACTTTAGCTCGTAATTTATATACGGTATTAATAAAAAAAAGTTTCTTTATTAGATTAAGTTTTTGTCATTAGTTAGGTAAGTTATGTAGTTTTCTACGTAACATACTTAACTAATGCTCTATTCCTCTCGCTAATGTCTCATTAAAGGACATCTGAACATTTTCGGAGCTTGTTAGGATTAATTTCCTTCAGAGTACGACAGTGCTTATACACGGTGTCGCACTCTTAAATAGCTTAATTCCTGACAAGCTCCGAGAATGTTCAGATGCGCCTCGAATTAGTCTATGAAGATAGTTTAGGCAAATCGTAAGCTTTAAAACATTCGCGAGTAAAAAACGTATATTGTACCACTGAAAACAATAGGCTCTAATGAAAGGTCTTAAAAAAGTTTAAAATATGTACCCAATAGAAGAAAGCAGTCATATTCTTTTCTTTCCTCAAGCTCTCTTGAATGAAACCTATACCTGGATATGGCCCCTCGATTGGCTCGGTGAGCGAATTAGCCTTCCATTTAGGATAATTGCTGTGGATTATCCTGCTCAGTGGTGGTACTGGTTTGAGGAAGGAGTGAACAAAGATAAAGAGTAAGGAAGACTAAATTTATTCTGCATTTTAATGCTATATCAGAGGTTACTAAATGCGCGAATGTTTATTCTCTCATTGGTTTACCTGGGCGAAAATTTAATGGTTCACTTCTCTCATTTTTAGTTTGAATACATTGAGTGAGGAGACTTTGCTGAAACTGAAAGCGGCTGGTGTTGGTTCTCGACCTACAATCTGGATAGCTCATTCCATGGGAGGTTTAGTTGTTAAAAAAATGTTTCAGCAAGAGGTAACACTTCAAGTGCATGAGATTAAAAAATATGCAGGATTGTGTAATTGTTCTTAAACTTGGAAATTTATATTTCGTTTTAGGGTCTACCATTATTGCTTCTGATAAAGAACTTAGTTTTATTAAGGTTATACGAAAGGTAGAGAGGACATTTTTCAATATTTAATTTGCCAGATAACGCGTATTTTCCTTTACTAATTATAATACTGATATTCTTGGGGGAAAAAAAAAAATAATTATTGCACCATGTATCTTATAGATGTTTGTCCACAACAGCAGTCATTGGTTTTCTCTGTTAATTAACGGCTTAGAAAATGAGAAATAATTCCCAATGAAAATAGGAAAAAGTAATAAGAAGTATGGAAAAAACGATAAAAAGAGCTTCTTTGCAAGATCAGGCTAAACAGGCCAGTGAATTTCGTCCATTGGTTAATGTATTAACTGAATACTGAGTGATTGTTATAAAATCAAAGAATCCGTATACCCGACGTATACTGTAAGTTAAAATGTCCTTTCTATCCTAATTTCTCTCTAGCTAAGTATATGCTCAGTTAGTCTGTCTATTTGTATAATTAGTTTGCTCTTAGCTCGCTTGTTAAGTGGTATTATTATTCATAACTCGTTTCTCCTTTCAAATTATCCACAAAATTTAACTTCATACAAATAGACGTTCCCAAAGTAATATTTACAAAATGCCACAACTTTTTTTTTTCTCACCATGTTTTTCGAATCCTACATACTCATTGGTGTAACCCTTACCCATATTTAGACTTCCAGGGGAAAAGTAGAGAATGCATCGCTCGATCTTTTGTCTTCCACACGCGCTGTAATATTTTTAAGTGTGCCGCACTTTGGTACCCCCCTTGCATCCTGGAGTTGTTATTTAGCCCCTCTTCTAAGGCCTTCCCCGTTTATCTACCATATGAAAGCAGGTGTGAATTATATGTAGCTTGGCACATTCCTGTAGTAGCTTTTCCGCAGCAGGCCGTGTAAAAGGGATTAACGCTTTTAAATGTAGTAAAAGTAGGGCTTCCTGAACGTTATGGGAGAAGGTAATTTTGTATCATGTATGAGAATTCTAACGGTTGCCGTTTTTCACTGCCAATTCATCCCCCGCAAAACCGATTAGAGCCGTTTACATATTACTGTAATTGGCAACAATGTGAGTTTGAAAGTGTATCAAATGTATTAATCGCTATTCAAAGACAAGATTTTGAAATATTTCAAACCCCGATTGTGGCTGATTAATGCATTGTAAACGGCTAGAATCGTTTTTAAGTGGAAGCACGATTCTGCGATGAAAAACGGCAACGAACGGCGTTGTGATATGGGCTCTATTATTCGAAAGAGCCTGTATTGGTATTCCTGTCACGACGAAGGAGAGTTGATTTTAGAGATTAAATGTGTGGTGGTGGTGGTTGGAAAAATAGCTTCTGTGCAAACAATTATTATTCCCTTTTTTAAATATGCAATAATCTTTGAAATAAAATTAAAAATCTGTGTTAATAACAAAGCCCTTGTTCTGGATTCATATAACTTTCACTTACATTGAAGTGGAATCACTTTACAACAGAATCAGTCGATAGTTTTCACTTTTTAATGTTTTTTATTTCATTACCGGTATTTCACCTTGAAAGTAAATAATAATAATAATAATAAGTCTTGATAAGTAGTGTAGCTTGGTTTAAATGAGTGAAATTTAATAACGTTTATATATATATATATATATAATATATTATATATATATATATTATATATATATATATATATAATGGGCTGAATTTCACAATTAAACACTTGGAATGAATGAATGATGCAAACCCACAAAGAGAAAGAAAAATGATTCCAAGGTCTTTCGTGTATTCAGAAGTACACTTCGTTAGGGTACTTCTGAATACACGAAAGGCCTTGGAATCATTTTTCTTTTATCTTGTGGATTTGCATTATATACATATAGTGAGTGAGTGTGTGTAGGAAGGAGGAACCAAAGGCGGACGGCCGAAAGATTGAGAATACCGATTAGCCTTTGCGTTAGAGGGTTGGACAGAAAAATCTGGTACTGCATGTAGTCAGAGAGCTCGGAAGAGCAGTGTCCGTTATAATAGCGATAGTAAAGAGAGGCAACATTGTGACGAAGAGAGAGTGATTGAGGACATAGCCGGGGGAATTGGTAAGACGAAAAGCCATTCAACCCGGTCAAGTAGAGCTGTGTCGGTTGAGCCACCACCTGCCATACAAAAGTGGACAAAGACCCCTGTAAAGAGAGCAACTGAGTCGGAATGAAGAAACTGCGGAGCTGATACATCACATTTAATGTTTTTGAAGCTATTTTAAAAAGTGTGTTTGTGATCTTTTCGGAAAAGATCACGAGAAAAGGAAACACCATAAATGTTAAAGAAAAATCTTATTGTGTGTGTTGTTGAAGATGAGGGGATTGTCGTGTGGGAGATTGTGACGAGTAGACAGATGAAGAAAGTGAAACTGGGTTTTTGAGGCATTTGAAAGCCACGAGGTTTTCCCGTCCCCATTCAGAGATATTAGAAAGATCAGACGACTCGGGTGCGCCATAGCCGTTCTGCGCAAAGCATGGAGTGACTGTTGAAAGGGACACTGTGAATCAGCGGGTGGAGAATTGAAGGTAAAATTATCGGCATAGGTGTGGATACGACAGGTAGTACGACTTAAAAGATCACTGATAAATAAAGGAAGAGAGTAGGTGACGGGACAGAGCCCTGAGGAACACCACTATTAATAACCAGAAGAACAGTAGCCATCCATCTACAATTTAAAAAAAAAAATTATTACAATCACCAAGAATAATTATATATATATATATATATATATATATATATATATATATATATATATATATATATATATATATATATACAGGGTGGGCCGTAAGTTTCCATACATAGGAAAATTTAAATTATGGTCTTCACGTGCGTCGGTATTTGGATCAGCAGTTTCCGGATGCTTGGATTGGTCGGCGTGGTCCTGTGGAGTGGCCTCCCAGATCCCCAGATCTCACCCCCCTTGATTTCTATCTTTGGGGGCACTTGAAGGCCATGGTGTATCAGGAAAAGATACGAGACATAAATCATCTAAATTCTAAAGGAACGTATCACCAACGCCATTACAAGCATAACGTCAACTGTGCTAATGCGTGTTCATCAACAGTGGGGAACACGTATTGAAATGTGTTTTCAAAACAATGGCAACCATGTAGAGCATATTATATAAATAAAAATGGTTGTCCATAAAAAAATGTTTATTTTTCCTATGTATGGAAACTTACGGCCCACCCTGTACGTATATATATATATGATAAATACTACCAATTAATAATTTTTTATGATTTTAAACAAATTCCTGGCGAACCTTTTTCGAAAATTGTACCCCAAAAATATTAAAAGTTGAATTTTCTGTTTGAATGTAAAATAGTACAAAAAAAATTATTTATATTACTGGAAAAAGGATTTTGTTTGTGCGAAGATTTTTTTTTTTTTTTTTTTCTTCTCCCCCCCAATCAGCACCCGTATCTAATTCACAAACATTTACTCTAAATTAAAATGTTAGGAATCGTGATTGGTCAATTTTGTTGCTTAAAGTAGTTGCATTTAACTGTTGCTAATGTTTGTAAGATTGTTTGGAAAGTAAAACACTTTTCACGCAAGTTCTATCGCCACGTTTTCAAACGCATGAAGCTCGGAACTTTGTAACACCAACTTTACCAACAGACTAATGTGGAATAAACAGGGTTATTAAATAAATTGCCAAGAGATAAAGGATTTTTAATGCAATTTGATTATTATTATTTTTGGAAAATACAGTTGTTTAAAGAAAAGCAGTGTGCGAGTATATGCATTCTCATTTATAATAATCTCCTTTATTATTAAATTTAAAATTTCAATTTACAACTGGCAACATTTTATTGAATAACCCCATTAGGTATTCATTTAGTGGATGTAAAATTGTATACGAAAGTAAAACCACATTAACCCTAGAAAGCCAGCGTGTCCTATTACAATATAGGTACATTCTTTTTTCTGAAAATTGTCATTTATCGTATGAGTTAATTTTTATTGTTTAGTAACAATAAATTGTTTAATTCAATATACAGGGTGTACATAAAGTCAGGATCTATTTTTGTGAAGCACTTGGAAATTATATGGAATTCAATCATAAAATGATAAAGTGGTAACATTTATTAAATAATTAAGAGTAGGATTCGACGTGACGCCCATCAGTATCCCTGCACAGCTCAAATCGTTCCGCAGCATTTCTAAACACATTCTGGAGCATTTGCGGGGTTATGTTATCTGCAGCAGTTCGTATACGTAAGTTTTCAAGACTCGTAATCTTCGTCTGACAGACGTGCGATTTGATAAAGCCCCATGCAAAGAAATCTAAAGGGGTTAAATCTGGTGATCTCGCTGGCCAAGGTCTGTTGCTTCCGCGTCCGATCCAGCGATTTGGAAAGCGTCCATTTAGATAATCCTGAACAATTTTGGCATAGTGACAAGGAGCACCATCATGTTGATAGACGACGGGGATAGGATTGTTAGTACCGTCGTCTATCAACATGATGGTGCTCCTTGTCACTATGCCAAAATTGTTCATGATTATCTAAATGGACGTTTTCCAAATCGCTGGATCGGACGCGGAAGCAGCAACAGACCTTGGCCAGCGAGATCACCAGATTTAACCCCTTTAGATTTCTTTGCATGGGGCTTTATCAAATCGCACGTCTATCAGACGAAGATTACGAGTCTTGAAAACTTACGTACACGTTTACGAACTGCTGCAGATAACATAACCCCGCAAATGCTCCAGAATGTGTTTAGAAATGCTGCGGAACGATTTGAGCTGTGCAGGGATACTGATGGGCTTCACGTCGAATCCTACTCTTAATTATTTAATAAATGTTACCACTTTATCATTTTATGATTGAATTCATATAATTTCCAAGTGCTTCACAAAAATAGATCCTGACTTTATGTACACCCTGTATAAGCGTAATTTTCATTATGGGGTTACATAGACACCACACTAGTCGCCGTGTGTATGGTCCCACACTGGCCTCCTAGGGTTTGATGATTTAAAAAGTAAGTTTTAATTTAATTTTTTTGCAGTTAGTGTAAAGTTTTAATTATGGCATAATTGTTCAATAACGCTTTTTTTTTTTATTGTAAAGATATAAAATTAGATAAAAGGATCCTAGAGAAACTGCAAACTATATTTAGAAGTCTAAAAGCTCTGCCGAGAAATCCAGCATTTGTGATTGTAAAACTAGTTTCAAATTGTAGGAAAATATATGTATGGGCTAGTGGTAATTACTTCGAAATCCCGTCTGGTAATTTTGGGGATGTTTCAAAATATGCTTTACCGTTTTTTTTTATTTAAATAATTGCTAATGTTAATGAGGTTTCTGTTTAACTAACATTAATCTTTTAATTTTTTTGTTTTGAGTGTTCCGTGCTAAATTAACAAAAAAAAGAGTAATAACTGGTGCAAAGTTAAAGCCTTTGGTTTTGAAACGTCTGTGACTTAATTTTTCCCACTTATTTTAATCCAAACATATATATATACACCACTTTAAAAGATTAATATACTTAAATATTTTCGCACGACCGTTATAATTATTTTATACGAGACTAAAACGGATTTTTAATATGAATTCCTTTCTGCTTTTTATAATGTTGTTAGTTCAAGAATAAATATAGCAGTGTGACTATTTTATTAAGGTATTTTTCGTTCTAGGGTTGTTTGGACACGAGGGTGTCACTTTTGGACTTTTTTTGAAAAGTCATGGTGCTTACCTCTTATATCGTGACAAATTGACCAAAAACGATGAATAAACCAAAAAAAAAAGACAATCGGGTAATACTTAGGGTCTCCGCCCCCCTATTTGAAAAATAAGCCCCCTAGTCACGCAAAAAATGGTGATTTTTTGAGATATTTTTGGTCATAGTTTCCTTACTAATCATCGTATTTCAAAAATTTTGCTACCAAAATGTAGAGAATAACGGTATCCTCTTATTGTGAACGTTTTAAAACTTTTAGTTGTATACGCTGCTGATATTTAAGTGGACCTTATGAAATTTTTCTCTGTTTTCATTTCTATAACATTTATTTGCAGTATTTCCAGGTTTTATCTACAAAAAGTATGCAAATATAACCAAATGTATGATAAATTTGCTTTTCTTTCAGAATTCTATTATAGACTTGCTTAATTTCATAGTTTATTAAAATTAGTCAATAGTCATGGCTAACAGTAAGCCAATATTAAGAACAGACCAAAGAAAATATGATTCTTTATTGGGAAAGTTAGTGGAAGACATATGCGCGAGAGAAGGAAGCATGCTTCCAACGAATAGTGAAGTTCTCAGTCACTTTTCTTTTTGAGAAAGGATCAAATGAAAAGTGACAGTGTCAAAGGAAGAAAATATTTTGAGAGTATTAGATAAAGTAGAAAAGGTGTGGATTATGGCTGGCATACCATCAAAATCCGTTAGAAAGCGGAAAGGACCCAAAAAAATGTTGTGGGATTTGATAAAAGAGCGTGAGAAGTTGGGTAAAAATATAAAGAAGAAATGTTATGAAAAACCCCCAAAAAAATCTTTTCTCTCTCGTTTAGATAACTTATTTGATATATCAACTGAAAATGTATGTAATGAGATCCAAAATGATACATTGAGAACTATACAACGGAAGAATGAGGATCTTCGCTTTTTGGAAGATCAGCGAAGTGCTAGAATATGTTCTCTGGGTCCGATCGATAAAGCTTATGTAGCCAAACTGATCAAAAAGACTGCTAGAATAGAAGGTGAAGAACGAAGAAAATTGAAATAAAAAGAGCGAAAGGCATTAGAAGAAGAAGAGAGACAAACTTGAATCATCTGAAGGCGAGTTAGTGGACTCCAGTAATGGTGAAGATGATTTTACTCCGATCCCAGGCCCATCAAAACGTCCTAAGTTACTACAGTCAACATTAATATCTAATACAGCTGATCGTTTAGGACTGTCATTCGGACAACGCTCGACATTTGCGTCTGTGGTAGCAGCTGAATGTGGGCTAGATTTAAAAGAGATGTCATTATCGAAAAGTATTTCTGCGCGAGCTGCGAAGAAGTCGAGGAAAGCTACTGCTGACACTATTAAAGAGTCGTTCAACCCACCTCAATATTGTGTAGTCCACTGTGACAGCAAAATGATACTGAATGTTTCAGGAGGAAAGCAGGATCGATTGGCAATACACTGCGTTCGCACTTATTAAGCAGATTACATTTTCTCCAATGTTTTCAAAAGTTTTTCCCCGATTTCAACGAAATTTGTAGCAAATAATCACTATATATAGCAGCATTGATGGTATTCGTTTCGATAAAATATTTTGATAATTAAAATAATTATCGCATTTTATTGAAAAATATGTAAAATATTGTGTTCCGAATTATTATTAAGCAAGTATTCTATTTACGGATCTAAATGGTGAAAATGGGTAAGAAGAAGGATTTAACATTAACTGAGAAAAGAAAAAATAGTGAAGTTACTCGCTGAAAATATAAAATCTATTGAAATTGCGAAGCAGTTTGGCAGAGCTTATCGAACTGTAAACAGGTTTGTAGCGGAGGGTACCAAACTGAGGCAGCGAAGTGATAAAGCAGCTATAAGAAAAGTGACAAGGCGGCAGATATCTGTAATCAAGCGCAAATTGCAAAGCATCCATTGTCCTCAAGTAAAGAGGTTTTTGAGCAGGCTGGCATACATAATGTACCAAGAACACCTCGATGTGGAATCCTCCAAACAATTGGCAAGACGTGTAAACCTACGATTCAGTCACCATTAACACCCAGGTACAAGAAGCAGCGTGTTGAATGGGCGCGTCAGTATGTGAAAACAGATTTTAATACTGTATTGTTCACTGATGAATGAAAAACTTTTGAAAACATTGGAGAAAATGTAATTTGCTTAATAAGTGCGAACGCAGTGTACTTATATCGGGAGAGAATGTTGAGAAACTTCTCTTGATACCCGATATCGGTGTCTCAACTGGATCGACACAAGCTTGTACTGTTTTTAGCACAATCCAAGAATGGAAATTACAGGATAAGGTTTACGGAATGGTGGTATTCGATACTACTACATCCAATACTGGCTTGATAAAAGGGGCTTGTAAAGTACTGGAAGACCTCTTTGGGAAAAAATATTATGGCTCGTTTGTCGCCACCATGTGGCAGAACGAGTTTTGTCAGCAGTGTATCTAAAGGTATTTGGAAAATCTACTTCACCCGAAAACGAATCTTTCAAGACCTTCAGAGATGTTGTATGGGAGAAGCTAGATACTAAGCAACCCTTGAAACAGCTATCTATCAATGACAGACATCTCAAGGTCCTGAAAAAATGCGTCATAGATTTTATGACAGATTTGCTCAAAGATAACCAGAGCCTTCCCAGGGATGATTACAAAGAGGTAGCTGAAACAACTATGCTCGTTTTAGGAGAAATTCCTGCCAGAAGAATACACTGGATCAAGCCAGGAGCTCTCCATCACGCCAGATGGGTGGCTGTCATATTGTGTACGAATAAGATGTTAGCATTTTCAGACCAAGCCGGATATGATAATGTTACAATAAAAAAGCTGGAAAGAGTACGCTTGTTTACATCGCTAATCTATTCCAAGTACTGGCTATCAGTCACCAACCCACTTGAGGCTCCTGAAAATGACCACCTCCTATACAACGAATTAGTTCAGTACAAAAAGATTGACATGGAAGTAGCGGAAGCTGCCCTCAACACACTAAAAGGTCATTACTGGTACCTATCTGAAGAACTTGTAACCTTTTCTCTCTTTGGAGATTTACCTCATAGTGAAAAGGACAAGGTGACCAAAAAACTTTCCTCTTTCAATCAACCACCAGAATTCTTACAGGGTAAGCCGATATTTCCCATCCTAAAAGAACGAATTAAAATTCAGCAATTAGTTGGTCCACACTCATGGTTTGTATTCAAAGTCCTTGGTTCAACGGGAGATTGGATAAGGACTCCAGCTGTAACGTGGGACAGCAACAATGATTTTCAACGGATGAAGAAAATACTCTCTTCAACTAAGGTTGTTAATGACACTGCAGAAAGGGGTATCAAGCTTTTGCAGGATTTTCATGGCTCATGTAGGGATGGAGGTGAATTTCAGGCATTGCTTCAAGTTGTGGAGGAAAACAGGCGTGTTTTCCCAAAGTTTTCCAAACAAGGTAGGTCTCTTGAATTTGTAATTTCTTTCCATTTATTTCATTTCATTTACAATTTTTCATTATAATTTCAAGAATAGCACTTTGTTTCAATTTGATTAAAATTTTGTGTTTGTATTTCATAATATAATATATAAAAAAAATTTAAGCTCGTCTGCTTTTTTGATTTATATTTTCAAAGCCCATCGCCGCAGAGATGCATTGGGATGATGCTCTGTGGATGGCGGTGACATCCAAAGTATAAGATAATATTTTATTGCAGTTCAGATCTTCCAAAGATATAAAACAGCAGCATTTTTCTCTTAGAAAATGCATCAAAATGACCAGAGATATATAAAAAATGTAATAAATTTAACTCAAAAGTTAATAAAAACTGTTCAGATTGAAGCGCATTGTTGTTCTCTACATTTTGGTAGCAAAAGTTTTGAAATACGATGATTAGTAAGGAAACTATGACCAAAAATATCTCCGAAAATCATTATTTTTTTTATTTTTTTTTATTTTTTTATTTTTTTGTGTGTGAATGGGGGCTTATTTTTCAAATGGGGGGTCGGGGACCCTAAATATTAGTCGATTGTCTTTTTTTTGGTTTATTCATGATTTCTGATCAATTTGTCACAATATAAGAGGTAAGCACTGTAACTTTTCAAAAAAAGTCCAACAGTGACACACCCTATTGGACACGCATTGAAATAACTCTTAAAAGAAGTAAAAACAGTTTATTATCGGTTCGAAAGGTGTCGCAAAACTCTATATTTCTTATCGGTATTAATTGGTAAGGAACGTGCAGTTTTTTAGAAACTTTTTAAATCGATGGTACACTGCTGAACTCGTGATAAGCTTCACAACTCTCTCTTATGTTGCGTGCGTGCGTGCAATCTTTGAACGAGGAACTGAATTTGAGTCGGGAATAGAAACTTGCGAGTAAAATATGGAGTCCCGAAAATATAAAGAATAACGCAATTAAAAAAACATTTAACAGTTTACGAGCAAATCTAAAAGTGTAACAATAAATTTCCCAGAAAGACGATTAATGGGATACGTGTCGTAACACCACTTTCCGTCGAGCGGAGTTAAGCGACATTAGGTATGGGGAATAGGTGGAGGGGGACCGTTCTCCGCGTCTAGATTGTGTAGCGACCCGTGGTTCGGATCTCGCTTAAAGCCTTAAGTCCCCTCCATCATATAATCATAGATGTTGGGAAGGAAGCTAAATAATCCCATCAAACTAAAAACCAAGAACCAGTTAAAGTGTAGTTTCGGGAAAAAGGTTCGTCTGTACGCAAAATTCCTGGGCTAGGTCGTAACCAATATCGTAACATAGCTTCCCGTTAGTCAGCGAAGTTAAACGACGTCCGTTCGGATAGTAGTTGGATGGGAAACCGTCCGCCGTGTTCAGACTATGTATGGACTCGCAGTCGATACATAGCTATAACTTTTAAAGGTGTAGGTCTCCTCCTTTATATGACTTTAGATGTTGGGAAGGAGGTTAAACAATTCCATCATTACATTTTACCTAAAATTCCTACAAAGCATTTAATCATTAATTAATGGTTAAAGAAAAGTCAAGAAAATGTTACCAACTTTTTAGACATTTGTGTCTTGGCGAACTTTACCGAAACTACGTTTTAAAAAAAAACTTGCAAATCAGTGGATTAATCTAGGATCCTGAAGCCTGGCACGATTATTGCGGCAGGATTTTTTTTTTTTTTAATTGTACTGACGTACATGATCAAAGTTAATATCCTCCCTTTTGTGAAGTTACGTGATGAATTCGGGCCCTGTAATTTCTTATCACGGACCCTCACGGCCTCCAACCCGCAATCTTTGACTCACTTTTTATTGACACAACGATGGACCAAAATGTTTGCCTTCAAACCCTCCAAGGACTTTTTATGGACTATGAAATTTTGATTTATGCGTAAACTGTTGGCTGTTTTTGTAATTTTGTTGTAGTTTACAATGTCAGGACTGTGAAGATGAAACGAACAAATTTTGAAAAGTTGATTAAACAAAATGGTATTTTTTACTTCCATGTTCCTATTCCTGATTTGGATTCAATTCCCGATTTAAAGATTACTCATATATATATATATATATATATATATATATATATATATATATATATATATATATATATATATATATATATATATAAGCTTTATAATAATAAGAATAAAGGACTATTCCTTTTCTTAAACATTTACTGACCTACAGTGAAATAAATATACTTGATATATTTCTGCTGTACTGGTTTGCACAATTTGTGTACTTTAGAAAACAAAGTAATGTTAATACTCGCACGACTTGCACACACTAAAAGGTCGTAAAAATGTAGTAATAATGAACCAAGTTTTGGGATGACTTTATTTTTTTAAATTGTAGATTGTCCACATTTAATGGAAACACATCAGTCGTTTCTAGAATTTTGCCGGAGTAAATCTGTTAAGGTTTTGACATTGAATGAAAACAGACCGTGTCAGATTACCCGAAATGGGCCCAGTTTCATGTTTGTGCCTTCTAAATATGGTGGTAAGTGTAAATACGTCTTTTATGCTTTTTTTAAATCGAAATTACATGTAGACAGTCAGTTAAGAAAATTCTGTTGTGAAACTCTTTTTATTAATACTTATTGGTAAGAAAAATGAAGTTTCAGGACATGGCTTTCCGAACTGTATATATATATAATTTCGTTACTGGGATTAATTTCCTTTAATAAATAGGGTGAGTGTCGTACAAGCTGGAATGTTGAAAGCCAGCGCAAAACTGAAATGTTCTCGTTAATTATTATTAGTTAATTCCAGTTGTTTTCAGCTGATAACACTGGACAACAAATTATAATTTTTTTTCCTGTTTCTCGAGTAAAATAGGATGATTCTGGTAGATTTTTGCACGCAGAATACGAATATGGATGCGAAATGTTTCCATCACCCACACTTTTTAAACAAATTGAATTTAAATTTTGTTTTAAAAAATAGGAATATGTAGGTATAATTGGCAGCATCAGAACTACATTTTTCGGGAGGCACTGGAGCCGAAGATGGTACTGTGGAACTGAAAATGGCTAAAATGGCAGTTAGATGAATTGCACTTAATGGGGAATCCAGTGGTTTGCCAGCAAATGGGAGTGGTCATGCGGAATAATATATATATAACTGTGGCTGATGGAAAAATTTCACTATTTTCGAGATCAGCACTAAAAAGTCAGTAAGAAACACCCAACACTACCAGAGGAACAGAGTCTTTGCTGAACAGTGTAATTAAAAATGTAATGATTGAGGAGTTTAACTTCCTTCGCAACATATAAGGGTCCTCTGAAGACCCAATGTCGCTTAATTTCGCTGCTCGACTGGAAGGGGTGTTACGACATTGGCTACGACGTAGCCCAGCTGATAATCAAGTTTAGCTATTACTACCTTCCAAATCTAAAAGAACACGAGTCAAGGTTGTTGAATTATTAGTTGTCGTTTAGCGTTTTCCCTTCGCAAAAGCATATTTGCAGTTACATATTTAAAAAATACAACTTGCTACAACTAGACGCATATCCCAAAAGAATAACTGGTTACGTAACCAATAATTAAATACAATTTTACTTTCGTTCTTTCGGTACTGGACAACAATAGATGAGTTAGCTAATTTAGTTAAATAGATGAAAACTATCGCGAAAAATTTACTAGCGTACGAGAAAATGACAAGTGTTAAATACAGCTTTTATCTTTAATATATCCCCATTTTCGGCAGATCCCGGGATTGGAGAATTTTATGAAGTTGATGCGTCTCATTTAGACATCTGTAAACCGAAAGGAAAGTAAGTAACCGTCACAGTAATTTTAATCACACATTCAGGGGGTCTGTTCTTGTCCACAAACTCGCACATAATAACACTGCCCAACAAAAAAAAACTTTTTTGCTGCTGATTTAATTCTAAGACATGTTTCTGGATAATATTGATGTGCTGATTTCAAAAATCACCTTAGATTTTGTCCATCACATCAGGTTTTCGTGCAATGCAATATGCCTATTTTGGGTGATCCATGAAGGGCGCTTATCAAAATTGATGATTTTTGAGACCTGTTAACGGCTGTTTTGCTGTTAAAATTTTATCTGTGGAATACGCAAATCTGTGCATTAAATCTAAAGGTCATGTACAACATATTAAAATCTTGGGTATCTGTGATTTCCCCAGGTGTGAGCGTGACGTCATGATCATGGATTCATTTTTTTGCTTATTTAAACACTTTTAATCACTGTGTGTCAATATTACCATTGTATATTAAAGTTCACTCCCTGCACAATTGTTTACTTTTCCATGCTGATTCTGAGTATGTAAAAACTTATTTTTTGAAAAGAAAAAAATTGGGCATAACCCTGCCAAAATGCGATATATCCAAAATATTCGTATTTGATTGCTCGAAAACCTGACGTGATAGGCAAAAACTAAGGTGATTTTTGAAATCAGCACACCAAAGTTACCTAAAAACAGGTGTTAGAATTAAATCAGCAAAATTGGTGTTGGGCAGTGTAATGAAATAAAATGGCTTCGTCTCTCCAGTTTGATCCTGTTATTGACACGAAGACAGCGGTGGTACACATTATCATTGAGTGACAGCCAACATAGTCCTTCACTGTCCTTTTGAACTGAATATCGGCTTTTAAAAACAGATTCAGAAGTAACGGCTAAAAACTAAATTCCGTATTTGTAAGTTGTATTACTAAAGAAGTGGTTCTTTCTGTAAAATGAATTCTTTGGTAGGAATTTAGTACACGAATTGTTTAATCCTATCTTACAAGAGGATGTTATGAAAATAGGCAAGTTATTGCCTTGTTACATGGTGAATTGCTAGACACGTTTGACGTGCGTTCACCCTGGAAAAGATGTAAAGCGCATTGACGGCCTAATTGTATATTTATGGTGGAAATGCAAGAAGAAGACTGCTGGTGTGAGAGTCTGAGATGGTAGATTAAGCAGATATTAAATGACAACCGGAACTGTATGTATTTATGAAAAGTCCTTCATTTTTAATTCTTCCCGCTCGCTAGAGTCCGTTGTAAGGGAAAATTTAAGACCCCCTTCCCCCTACTCTGGGGTCGTCGATTACTGCATTAGGCCTATCTCTAGGGATGGAACGCTTTATGCTAGGCTCACCTCGAGTAGTACGTTTGGCCTATTCCCGAAACAGATAGACAAATTTATTTTGGTAGGCCGAGTCTTGCCTTTAACTTATTTATGTATGGAAAGAAAAGTATAATATTATCGGAAAGTTTTAGTTCAGTTTGAGCGGAGTTTAAATCTGATTTGGTGAAGCGCAATATTGTACATAAATTTAGTTAAGAATTTAAGCACAGGATGAAGCGTTTTGAATATAAGCAAAAAAAAAGTAAAGTAGCTTTGGAAAGAATTATAAAATTATTTATTTTGTATACTGAAACTTTATTTTTGGTTCATTAATTATATTAAAAAAAAAATCATAAATATGAATATATTTTGTCTAGTGAAAATAAAAGTAAGATTTCAGGAACTCAAACGAGATGGTAGTCAGTAATAGTTGAAGTTTTTGTAGTGACAATTCGCTCTCAGCCGTTCAACTCTGAAGTTTGTTCCAATTTAGCCTTTGTACTGCAAAATTCACCACCTCGCTTTGTTTACTCTGAAGTCACTTCGATCTGGATATTCTTCGAGTAACATCCAGTTCTACTTTTGCTAACTTCTAACATTTTGGATAGTTTTGTGGTGATAGTTTTATTATGAAATGAAATTATTGTATGTTTATTTTGTTTTGATTATGCAGCTGCCTCTCGGGTAAATTACTCTTAATTATTTGGTTTGTAAATAATAGTGATAAATATTGTTTCGCGGAGACTAGTGTTTTTTAGTCTAAAATTGTTACAAAGGTCATGATTAGTTATTTCCCACGTTATTAATTTCGCCGATCACCTCTCCCACACCACATGGGGCGCAGACCGACGCTCTCCCCTTAATAGGGGCCTTCCGCTTTTCCTCAGCCTCCGAGTGGATTGCAATAGCCTCCCTTTTGCCCTTCGACGCGGTCTGCTCCTCATGAGGACATACCTCCGTGCCCTTTGCTTTGTCCGGAGCGATAGGGCGCGTCCGTCTGTGGCGAATGTGGGAATACACCTTTCTTCGGTGTAAGGGCTTTCTCTGCCCTCGTGGACCATTGGGCCCGTTTGGGGACCCGGCTGATCTCCTGCTGCTTTTTCTTTCTCCTTTAACCCATTCTTTCTGGCTTCTCTCTGTTTTTTGGCGTCGTTCTTTGGACCTTGATTTTGACCCCTTCCTTGGCCCTTGGGTGTGGGAGGTGGTTGCCCTGCACCCTTGTCGCTTTCCAACCAAACCAAACCAAACCCAAACCCTGTCCCTGTCCCTTCTCACCGCGCGTTGGATGAGAGTGGCCGCCTTTCAGACACAGGGACACGGTACGGGTGTATCTCCCCTGCGTGACATCTATCGGCGGTGGGACCAAGTGTGCCCACGATTCGCCTTTCCCTTGTTGGAGTCGGTGGTGGCTGGATGCGCGCGGGGGATGAAGTTCTCTTTTGTTTCGCTATGGATACTTCTCCCCCTCGACTTACGACTACTGCTTCTCATTCCCGGACTACTACTACTCTCAACACTCGGGTGGTGGGCAACCAGGCCCTCGAGTCCTTTACCACTGGAAGACCGCAACCTAATGGGGTTGACCCCCCTGTGGAAGCCGAACGCTTGCATTCTCCTTTTCCGTTGCCGACCCCAGTCCGTCCCTCGACTATGCCCTTGGACCTACACTCTCTGGAGCAGGGGTCTCGCCCCAGCCCACTTCAGCCACCTTCGGGCAAATCAAGTTCCACCGAGGACTTGCCCCCACAACCCGGCTTCTTGCTCTCCCCATATGCCCCCCTCACCCGCCGTCAACCCACCTCCCCACGGAGAGAGCCTCGCGGCGGACGGGGGAGCCGGCATTCACGGCCGTCCTATCGACCGTTGAATATCTCGGTCCATTTCGACTCTACCACCTCCCTCTCCCTCCCAAGTATCCACAAATTCCTGGTGATTCGGCCTACATCTGGGTCCCTCCCGAACAACTCTGAACGGACGTTCCAGGCGATCCGAACCCACAGCAACTCCAGCCGCTATGACGTACGCCCACAGAGGGATGGCTCCCTCCTCGTAAAATCACGCTCAGCCGCAGAGACAAAAGCCCTACTCTCCGTCACTGAGGTCCTTGGATGCTCGGTGTCCGTTTCCCCACACCCTCGCCTGAACCAGAGTCAGGGCACTATTTACGCCACCCGCCTATTGTCGATCGCAGTGAACGAGCTCCTGGAGGACCTCGCACCCCAAGGAGTCACTAAGATTTATCGCTTCACATCCCGACAGGGAGGCACCCCCTCCCCCACCCCACTTCTGCTCCTTACTTTCAATACACTAATCCCCCCCGGCCGCATTGTAGGGGGTATGGGAGACCGCGCGTCATGCGAGTTTTCTATCCGCCCATACATCCCAGACCCGACCCGTTGCTTTAAATGCAATAAGTTTGGACACGTTAGCTCCGTTTGTCGGCAGCCGCATCAACTGTGTTTTCACTGTGGACGACTCGCTCACCCTGACAGGTGCCCCAACACACCCAAATGCTCCGACTGTGAAGGCGCGCACCCCTCTTCATCCCGCGAATGCCTTTACTTCAAGTTCGAGAAGGAGGTCCGAGGCCTACAAGTGACGGACTTCCTTAGCCCCCGTGAGGCACGAGACAGGGTGCGGAGTCGGGAGGTGAGGCCGGGGGTGTCCTATGCCGCTGCTCTCGGCTCTATCATATCGGCACGCCGCCCTGGCCTGCCGCCGAAACCTCCCCTAGCCCTGCTCCCTGTTCCCCCCAAAAGAAAATCCTCGCAGGACCCGACGGTCTCCTGTCCCCCCACCATTCCTCCTCTTCCCGCACCTCACCTGCCACGAATTCCCCAGGAGTCTGGGACCAGGACACCCAGGTCCCATCTACCTCAAACCCTGCCTTCCCAGTACTCCCTGCACACACCCGAACCTGCCGCCCGGAGCAAGCCGTCGAGGCGGAGACGGCGGAGACGCCGGAGCGTGTCGCCAGACCCTCCGGCCTTCCAACGTCTCTCTCCCTCTTCCCCTAGGACCAAGAAGACGGCTCGGACCCTCACACCGCCCACCACGTCTACTATGTCCATCTCTCCCCATCGCAGAAGTCCCACCGCTCTACCCCCACAGACTCTGACAATAGTGGCTGAAATCCACGACCCGCCCCGTACGACGAGACCCAGTCCGAACAATATCCTCTCCCCCGAGGATCCAGTGGATGCGGCTCTGGCGCAGCTGCACGGTGTGACCGAGGGAAGCTCGGCCGCGCCCACGCCCACGAGTCTCATGGATCTGCCCTTGCCTCCTGGTGCCATTTTCTCCACCCTTCCACGAGACCACTCTGATTCACCTCCTTCCACCCCCATAGTACCTACCCCCCCCAACATCCCCGGCCCCCTCTTTGTCAGCTACCCTGAGTACGCCCTCCCTCCCTCCCACCCGCCCGGTCCTTTTGGTACCCCCTGTCACCACCTAGGGTCCGCCGTGAGACCCCAGACAGGTGAGGTAGCGCCACTTTTGGGGTTAATGTGCCCCCTCCTGGCCCCGACCATAGAAGCCCGTCAAAGCACTTCTGACCCGCTCAGCCCACGATGTTCCTCTGCCTGCCGTGATCCACGCCTCCGGTCTCGCTCGGCCGACTCGACCCCGCAACCTCGGCGGGGTTCGACAGGCCGACCGATTCCTTTCCTGGTGAACGGTAGATAGCCAGCCATGCTCCCGACCCAGCCTTCAATTTCGCGAACTCCAGATCTCTTCACACTCCAACCTCCTAGCGCCTACACCTTTACCCATCCCCCTTCATCAACTAATGGATCCCCCGAAAACCACAATAGTCCACTGGGACTGTCGAGGAATATTTGCGAACTATGAAGGCCTTAACTCCTTGATTGCCACTTCCCGTTCGGTGTGTGTCTGTCTCCGGGAGCTAATCCTGGGGACCAGGCCCATGCCCTGCCCTACTGGTTATTTTTGCATCGCCACCCCGCCTCCTACCTGCACTGTGTGCTCAATCTACCCCCCCCCCCCCCCCCCCCCCGATCGGCTCCCGCGACGACCTGGTGGAAGTCGTAGAACAACTCCCCAGGCCCTTACTACTACTGGGCGATTTCAATAGTCGCCACCCCTTGTGGGGCGAGACACACTCCTTATATGGCCCCAACCCTGATATCTGTCATGACCGAGCTCTCCTTCGAGTGCCTCAACGATGGCTCCTACATTCTACCATGCCACCACCTGCACTCCATCCTGTATAGACCTGTCCCTCGTTTCAACTGATGCCCTCCTAGACTTCACGTGGCAAGTCCTCCGAGAGGACCATGGAAGTGACCATCTCCCCATTCAACTCGCCCTCAGTCGACCCGACCAGACTGTTCGGGTACCGGTAAGGTGGGTTACTACCAACGCGAATTGGGCCCGCTTCCGCGACAACACGTCTACCACCCTTACAACTGCCCACTTCCCATCCATCGACGAGTGCATCGCATACTTCGAGTCCGTCGTTCTAGCGGCCGCAAGCACAAGCGTACCACAATCCTCCGCCTACCCCCGCGCCCGACGGGTGCCTTGGTGGACCCCGGAGTGCGCGGAGGCCGTGCGCGCCAAGAAGAAGGCAACTCGGCGCTTCTACCGGACGCGACTCCCCATCCATCGCACGGAGATGCAGCGGGTCAGGGCCATCGCCCGCCGCACAATGAAGACCGCGCGCCGAGCCTCTTGGCGTGCCTTTTCCTTTGTTTCCGGCATCACCGCCAACACACCGGCTACCATCTGGAAGAAGGTGCGGGGTGTCGAGAGGCGCATCCCCTCCCGACCCCCGGTCCTCCGGACTAACGACGGACTCCTATGTGAGCCCAAGTCGGTGGCAGACCACCTTGCTTCTACCTTCGCCGCCGTTTCTTCCTCTGCAACCAATTCCGTACCCGCCCTTGACGATAGCCCCTCTCCACCGTCCATAGACAGCACCTACAACCGATTGTTTACCATGCGTGAACTACAGGCGGCACTGGCCTCTCGACGATCCCCTTGTCCCGGTCCGGACGGTATTCCGTACGGCATGATCCAACACATCCACTCTACAAATTTTCCTGCTAGACCTATACAATCGCATATGGATAGAGGGCGCTTTCCCCTCTAGGTGGAAGGAGGCCCACGTCATCCCTATCCCCAAACCCGGCAAAGATTCCCTGGACCCCACAAACTACAGACCAATCGCCCTGACGTGTTGTACCTGCAAGATCCTCGAAAAAATGGTTTTGCAAAGATCTGTGTGCCCTACCGAAGACTACCACGAGCGCCATGATATACAGGTCACTCTTCCGCGAACACGCAACCCAACACCCGGACGCAGTCGCCATTTACACAGATGGTTCCCGCTCGGAAGCTGGTGTGGCCTCCTCAGCGGTGAGCCTGTCCCAGCCGCTTTCCCGGGGCGTCGGCCTGCCCCGCGAGGCCTCCGTTTTTTTCGGCGGAACTTTTCGTCATTACGGAGACCCTCGATATTGTGCGCACCCACTCTGCCAGCTCTTTCGTCATTTATTCGGATTCCCAAAGTGCACTTCTCTCCCTAGAAATATTTAACTCCCCTCACCCGCTCGTCTGTACCATCCAGCAAACCTTCCACTTTTTAACGACCTTCCAACACAAGACAATCGCATTCTGCTGGGTCCCGGCTCATGTCGGCATCCAGGGTAACGAGGCGGCGGACCGCACAGCAAAGACGGCCTGCTCACTGCCGGCCTCCTCCCGATCCCTCCCCTTCTCCGACTTCCCGGCTTTCCGCTCCCACTTCCGCTCCATATGGCAGCCGGAATGGACCAGGCCACACAAAATAAACTACACACGATCAAGCCACAAATAGGATACTGGGCCTCCTCATTCCACCGGTCCCGCCATAAAGAAGTAATCCTAGCCCGTCTCCGCCTAGGCCACACCCGCATCACCCAGGACACCTTATGGCGAAATCGCCAGCCCCGCTTTGCCCTACCTGCCATACCCCTATCACTGTCATACACCTCCTGGTGGAATGCCCAAAGTTGTCCGCTCTTCGTCGCAGGTGTTTCCCTCTCTCGGCCGAAAATCCCATACCCGACCCCCTACGATCCATACTCGCCGACGGCCCCCACTTTTCAACGGAAGCGATTCTCTTCTTCCTTACTCACTCCCATCTGCTCCATCGCATCTAAAACCGTACCCCTCCTACCCACTATCCAGCGACTGACCCTTACTCACTCCCCTAGTCTACCACCCCCAGCACAGTAACATCACCCACTCACTGCCTCGCCGAGATATGTACCGCTCTCTCTAGGTACGAATCGGCGGTAAATCAGAGAAAGAAAAAAAAAAAAAAACCTCCGTGCACAGAGACTGCCCTCTTTGCTTCTATGCGCGGCGATTTCTGAACTCCCACCTCAGGGACTGAGCTGGCACTTCACTGAAGCGGTTCGCTCTTTCCTTGACCTTTCCAACATGCCCGCCCCCTCAGTTACCCCCATTTTATACAGCATCTACCCCCCCCCCCCCCCCTCCTCACCCCTATCAAGTTTTGCAGGGACCTGTGTGCCCTACCAAAGACTACCACGATCGCTACGGTATACAGGTCACTTCCGAGAACACGCAACCCAACACCCGGACACAGTCCCCATTTATAGAGATGGTTCCCGCTCGGAGGCTGGTACGGCCACCTCAGCGGTGATATTGGCTCAGCCGCTTTCTCGAGGCGTCAGCCTGCCCCGCGAGGCCTCCGTTTTCTCGGGAGAACTCTTCGTGATTATGGAGGCCCGCGATATTGTGCGCACCCATTCTGCCAGCTCCTTTGTCACTTATTCAGATTACCAAAGCGCACTTCTCTCCCTAGAGAGATTTAACCCTCTTCACCCGCTCGTCTGTACCATCCAACAAACCTTCCACTTTTTAACAGCCTTCCGACACAAGACAATCGCCGTCTGCTGGGTCCCGGTACATGTCGGCATCCAGGGTAACGACGAGGCGGACCGCACGGCAAAGACGGCCTGCTTACTGCCGATCTCCCCCCGGCCCCTCCCTTTCTCCGACTTCTTCCCGACTCTCGGCTTCTACTTCCGCTCCATCTGGCAACGGGAATGGGACCAGGCCACGCAAAACCAACTCCACAAGATCAAACCGCAATTAGGATACTTCCGCCATGAAGTTATTTTAGCTCGTCTCAGCCTAGGACACACACACACTACTCATGGTCACCTTATGGTTAAATCGCCAGCCCCGCTCTGCCCTACCCCTACCCCTATCACTGTCGTACATCTCCTGGTCGAATGCCCAAACCTGTCCGCTCTTCGTCGCACCTCCTCGGTATGGGCCGCAAGGCCTTTTGAGGTACTTCTTTTCCTTGTAACTCCTTGTAACTCTCTTGTCCAAAATTCCCATACTCGAGCGTCTACAATCCATACTCGCCAAAAGGCCCCCATTTTTCAGCGGAAGCAATTTTCCTTTTACTCACTCATTCCCATCTGCTTCATCGTATCTAAGACCATACCCCTCCTACCCACTCTCCAGCAACTGAACCTTACTCACCCCTTCTAGTCTAACATTCCCAACTCAGTAACACCACCCACCGACTGCCTCGCCGAGATATGTACCACTTTCACTAGGTACGAATCGGCGGTGAATTAAAGAAAGAAAATAATAATAAAAAAATTTCGGCCAATCTAAACCGACCACCTAACCTAGTGTCATCTGGTCTCAGCGAAACTTTATATTAGTCGTTAATTTATGTGATAATTATGCTAAGGTTAGTTTTTTAGGCGAATAATTGTCGGCCTAAATTTTCGTGTACAGACTAGACCCTGGAATGCATAGCGGAGTCCAGTTGGATCCAGTTTGCACGATATAATTTGATTGTCCCACTCAGTCTAGGGTTAAATTGTTTTTTTTTTTTGTGTTGCGGATACGGCGTTTATTCATACGACTGAAAATCTTTTGTTGAAAAAGCTTGGACTGTTTTAACGCGTTCTTCAACCCTGGTCATTACTTTGGTTACGACTTGGTTAGTTAGCAAATACAATAGTTCATTTTCCTTTTTAAAATTCTTTTATTATTTTATTCGGAAATTATTAGTTTCAATTACCACTATACCACCTTATAATTTGTTCAACCCTTTTCCTGTGACAGTTTTCCGTGAAGCTCCAACTTGAGAAATTAAACGAAAATTTGTCCGCCGATAAACAGAGAAACGAAACGGAACGCAAATATTAAACAAAATTGTTTAAAATGTAAATTTGTAAATTTTGATCTAGGGAAACATCGAACTTGAAGATTTTTTTTTTTTATTTAAAAGTTATATTAACTTATTTCTTGGAAATAAGCAATCTTCGGTAACGAAAACGGATAGTACCAATAGTTTGGCAACGAAACGTTTCCGAAACAGTGTCGCCAAGGAAATACTCCCGACCAAACACTGTTTTGGAAACCGAAATTATTGCTAGGCTATTTAGGCTCGGGCAAGAACTTTGAAAGTTTTCTCAAGTTGTCTTTTCACAGAGCCAACCTTAAACTTTTACTTAAGTAGGCCTAGTTTTTTAATCTTCTTATTATTATACCGTATTATTATACTATAATAAGAGCTGTCCGTCCGTCCGTCCGTCACACTTTCAGAAATTGTGAGAAAAAAATTCAGAAATTGTATTACGGGCGGCAATGGGGGAAGGGTGGGGGAGGGGGTTAGCCCCCAAGTTGCATGAATGGGGGTGAGGAGGTTTTGGGAGATACCAGATTCAGAAATGTTGACACAATGTGAAGCTCAAAATTTTCACGGCTGCGTTCTTTTCTGTAGTTTAGCCTGTCTAACCGTCAGCGAAGCGACGGGAACTGTACTAGTTATTATATAATTATAGGGATACTGTTATTTTGTTTTATTGTCTTAAGGGCTAAGTTAAGCTCGTAGTAGCCTGGAAAATTTGTCCAGCCAGACCAGGCCAAATTTGTGAAAAATAATTTAGTCTTATTTTCTGGTCACATATTATTATTTATGGCCTAATTAATGAGCAATAATAACAATAAACACTAAAATGAATTTAGACTAATTTTCTTTAAAGAATTTTTTTTTATTAATATATATTTAAGAAATTAATCGCAATATACTTAATTTAAAATGAAGTATCTGCTGTATAGTAGGGCAGCTAAACAAGTTGAAGTGGACAATCCGGACAAAAGCACCAAACTTTCCCTACTTGTATATTTTGGACCAACAATTAAAAATATCCCCGGAACCACCTTCAGAGACCATTACTTGGCCGCCATGTTGGATTTCAAGATGGCCGCCATAGACAAAATGGAATTTCTGATATAAGTTTCAATAGAGAATTCCCTTGGCATGTTTGGCATCAAACTATATGTTTTTTGGCATGATCAGATCAATAAAACAACTTTTAAGCTGATCAGAAGTATGTTTACTGCAGAAATCACACTTCGTACAACATATACAGTGAAAATCGTGAATATTTTAACACAAAAACCATGTTCAAGAAAACCATGTTTAAGAAAAATCAACGAAACTATAACAATTGAAGATTTCACCCACCAAAAAGTAGACCTTTAGCTCTATAACTGAATGTGGGAGAGGAAAATTGGCAAAATATGTGCATTTTAAAAAATGAAATTCTACAAAGGTCAAAATGCTACCCTTTCATATTTGCACAATTTTCATGCATTATTCGTGGTTCTATAGAAAACTTGTATTAACAACATTTGTAGAGTAAGGGCAGGGCTATTAAATGGGCACCATAAAATGGAAATATCTTGGCATTTAGCATTGCAATGCCTACTGTCCCGTCCCGAACTGTCCCAACTCACCCCGCTCGACGCTATATGTTAAACTGCACAGTTGCAGCTACACAGTTCTGTACACTTCCACCTGGCCTTCTTGCAAGCACACCTGGTGCCACATCCACTCTTGCTCTTGCAGCCGCATTTGACCAATTCGCTGCAAGCTTTAGATGCTACTGGTCTTGTGGTCCAAACTGGTGTCCATGACTGGGACTCTTCGCTAAAGGTCCATCCCCATCCTTCAGGAGTTGGAAGATTCTGTTCACTTCTCTCACAGGTCGACCATATTCCTCCCTGGTATGTGACCCTCCTGGTGTGTTGGAGAAGAGCATCCTGAGTTGGTGGGATAGTCTCCATAGCTTTTCCCTTCTGACAGAACATGACCTTTCTTGCCTCATCTACACGTTCAATGTCACTGGTGTTGTCATAGAGGACAACTGTGTACCGTTCAAGAAGCTTGAAGTGGGGAGTTTCGGCGTCAACATCTGCAAATGGATTTCGTGCCATGAATGTGAATGCTTGTGTTACCTCAGGGTAATGGTGCCATGCTGCCCATGCCGTATTCTTGCCCCTTCCGTAAAAGGATGATGTTGTATCACATCCCGTGAAGCAGTGAAACAGTGGTAGGGATGTGCATCTCTCTTCACCCAAAGAGGCACAGATTGTGTTAATATGATGGTAAGTGAAGTTTTTCCCAGTGCCAAAACCAACCCAAATATTTACTTCAGATCTTATGGACGTCAAGTGATGGAATTTTCCTATTAGAATGACAATAACATCCGTGTCTACAGTTCTGATCATGCAGTTAATGTGCCCTTCCTTTATTGCATCTTGAAGATGAATGAACAGTCTAGTGTCTGCCTCCTCATGGTCGCATCTTGGCATTGTGCGGTCGGCCCCATTGATGATGACTTCAGGTCCTGATGTAATAACAACTTCTTTGTTGTTAGGAACTTCCATTGCAGCAACCTTGTCTGATAGGAAAGCGAACAGTTCTTGCTTGTTTCTAGAGTCTCGAAGGAAGTCATGCCAATTTAGGGGTAATTTGGTTTTTCCTTCAACCTTTCTTCTGATTCCTTTTCCCCGTTTTTCTCTGGTAGTCTCTTTTAAGGTGCTTGCAGTGTAGGTATCCCAGACGATGTCAATTCGCTGGCAAGTTTCTAACTGTTTGATGAGATAAGGGACGAATACACGATCTGCATACTCTTCAAAGTTGGTAACACCTGCAGTAGACAGCAAATGGACGATGGCAGCTCCATCAAGAAGTTTCACATCAAAAGGATCTGGAGGGTTGTCCTTGTTTTCAAATGTAATGATTTTCAGTAGGTCAGACTTTTTCCCAAACCGCAATTTCCCACCATCAGATAGGGAAGAAGGAAAGGGGTGATTCTCGTGTTGGAAGAATGCATCCATGTCACTATGCCGATGTTGCATAACAATATACAGATGAGAGAATAGAGCAACATCGTTCTTCAGTAGTTGGATTCCCCCAACATTCCGTACCTGAGATTTCGGCCGAGGACATCTGAAGAGGGCAAGCGAGTTCTTCTTGATCGGTGTATGAATTGACCTTGTACAATCTGTGACAACTTCTTTGTAGTATCGGCTATATTGCTCCTTACCCAAATCCTTTATAGTTCTCACTGTATGGACCACAGATTCATCCATGACATTCCTTGTGTCTAAGGCCAGTAACTCATTCCCATTATCACAAAATGGATTTCCCATATCACGGAAGACTTCAACGAGATTAGAAACATGATCCTTGAATCTTCTCTGTGTAGATAGTCCTTCTTCGTGGTGGAAGTTGTTGTCTTCAGTTTCTGGAAGGTTTTCGTCTTCATATTCAGTAATCAATCTGGCTTGTTCTGGCCCTGCTACCATCCACTTCTTGAATGCCACTGGATTCTCAGTCAGACCCACCGCGCCTCCTGAACCTTTGACTTTCTCATTGTTTTGTTCATGCGCTTGGTCTAAAGGCATGGCTGAGAATCTCTTCTTGGTCTTGTGTACTACCCAGTGTCCATTTCGTGAAAACTCATTCATAACTGGCTGAGGGAGATTCTTCATGTCCCGGATGTGGAGTGGAAGCCAACGTGCGTAATTCTGGTGGTCAAGAGCAAAGAACCAGGGAACTACTTTCTTCAAGCTTTCTACATACAATGGAAAGTCTCCTGCACGATGTGATCGTATGAATATGAGGCCGTCTATCTCCATCTGAAGAATTGTCTCCCAGTATTGGAATGTTGGACTGACCTGAACCATCTTCTTCTTCCACTCTTCCTTTGTCTTGTCATCATAGGGACCAACAGTTTCCATAAAGGCTTCATGCTGCAGCTTTGCCAATGTCAAAGCTGTTACCTGGTGAGCATGTCTGGTTCTTGTAAGATGAGAGGCTTTAAGAAATGAGTCAACAGTTCCTGCCGAAGCAATGCCTGCTTGTGTCAAGGCATTTGTCCACCCAGATCCCTCTAGATAATCTCCATACGTTCTCCACATGGCCATCTCTGTATGTAGACCTCCAAACATGACGATGACCTTGTCTGGCCACTTCCACTGAATGAATTTACCAAGGGCATATAGGGGTGCATCGAATGCAACAACTGGTATTTGCCCGGGGTTAAGGAATTCAGTAGCAGACCGAACAACATTCATTCCATGCTTGATCATCGCTGGAGTAGCGGCCTTTTCATGGAATAAGGGAAGGAGGTAGGAAAGGGTTTTCATTTGATCTTCATCTTGTTCTTGCCTTGTAGCGTGGTATGCTGACCATGATATAACATCACCCTTCCCTATCGTGTCTTTCTCCAAGATCCTGAACGCTTCTTTCATCCACTCCTTTTCCTGGAAACATGCTTCATGGTAGTGTCCCTCAATAGGGTCAGACACATTAGACAACTTCAGGACTTCTACCTTGGTTTTGTCCATTGCAACAGCTGGTACAATTGAGTAGGACATGAGTAACTCCAAGTCCTTTGAACCTAGAGAAGGTAGCACAAGATCACCTTGTTTGGTTCCACAGTTTGAGACAGTTGGGAACTGAAACAGACTAATCCCTGTACCATGAAATGATCCAACGGCAGTTGTACTAGATGGGTTGTAATCCAGATTGTCAAGTGCCCCAACAATAAATGGTCCATGACGAAACTGAGCTGGTACAACCACTCCTTTGGTCTTGAAGTTCTGGCACACTGCTGTTGCAAGTTGGCTTTCGACTTGAAGAATTCGGTCATAACTCACACTGAGACCCAATTCATATAGTTGTGTAATTAATGATTTTGACCGAATTTCAGTATGAATTTTCAGACCAAGATACAGAGGCAATGGTGGTTCTCTTTCCAAAGAATGGCGAACCTTAGATGATGATGTATGCTTGTTCCTAAAATTAAAAAGGATAAGTTGCGAGACAGTGAGAGTTGCAGGGGAGTCTTCTGGTGTTTGGTCCTTCACGTCAGCACCATTTGTGATCATAGATATAAGGGTTTTCAAGGTTGTAGGTACCGATTCCTGTTGACAACCAGATGGAAAGGCACCTGCAAACTTGAATCCAGTAAAGTTGACGATTTCCTTGCGTATGATTCTAGCAGCTTTTGCAAGAATCATAGTATCTCCTTCAAAATTCTGTCTATTTGTCTCTCTGAGCATTTCCTGAATTCCCTGCTGAAAAACTAAGATTTTGTTCTTGCCATCACTCACTTCCTGGGCATATGGGAAATACTCCAGAATCTTCTCTCTGAATCGTCCTCTGTTCATTTCCTTATTAATACCTAAGTCCCGAAGTCTTTTTTGATACAGATCAAATAGCACAGAAAACTTCATTTGAAAGATTCCTTCTTCCACGCAATTTTCTACATGATTAACGACCTCAACTATTGCCTTTGCTTTCATCAAGTTTTCTTCATAGCCTTCTTCCTTGCTCTGTTTTTGTCTCAAAAGTGAGCGGTAACGGTTCCGATAAAATGTCAAGCATTGCAGATGATACTTGGCTTCAATGGCCATGAGATCACCACCTCCTATTCTAGACATTAGTTCTGTGTCACTGAGTTCTGTAGCCATCATTCGTAAATTGACGTCAGCGCCAAATGTACTGAATTCGTGAAGATGCCCATGTGTTTGTTGACAAAACACACAAGTTGCTTTGTCCATAGGATGCCGCTGAACCCGCTTCCCCGTAGATGAACTGGTTTCACCTTCATCCGCCCTTTCTCTCTTTTTTGTAGCCCTTTCAAGCTTTTCTTTACTAAATTTAACATGGCATGACTTGTGCCACACAGCTTTATTCTGAACCAGATCTTCAACAGTCACCTCTTCATTGAAAAGAAGAGGAACTGGTAGTCTTCCAAGATTCTTGAATGCGTTGACATTCTCCATAAATGTTGCATATGCTTCAGTTTTTTTACCACTCACAGCATTGAGTGGACATTTAAGAGTCTCACCTTTGCTCTCTTGACAAACCATGCATTTGCTCCAATCCATGTTCACAAATCACCTGCAAAACAGAAAAGCACATATTATATAGTTATATTATTAAATATTTTACATTAAATAAACATTTAAGGGTAATTCTGATTATTTTATAGCAATCCTGGCATCGAAATATGTAGGTTTAGGGACTATTTATTTACAATTACTCCTCACAATAGTTTGATGATTTCTAGCTGGCAGCCATCTTGGATTTCCAAAATGGCAGCCAAGATAGGGTTGTGCGTCTTGGTTCCGGGTAAAAATTGGTAGCTAAGGTCCTGAACAACATTTGAGCCAAGTTTGGTGCTTTTGTCCAGAATGTCCACTTACTTCAAAAATCAGGGTCTAAGCTACTGCACTAGTACCTTTCTCGTGAAGGTTGCTTAAAATGTTTAGTCCATTTAAAACTGCACAACAGCGAATGTACAGTTTCTGAAATTTGGTAAAATGTAGTGTGGAAAGCTCGCACCAAAAAATTGCATTCACTTCGTTTCAGTGTTTCCATTTCAGTGTTTGTTTTTTTAAAGAAGCGTAGCGTGAATCCGGTATAATGAGTACGAATAGATACATTTTAAATCCTAAATTTGTTCTCATCTTTCCGTAACATAAATTTGCCTTCGTTAACTGCCAACATTTTGGTAGAATTAGACTTCTTGTAAACTAGTGGCACTACACGATTTTTGCTCTTTCATGTTGGGAAGGTAGGATATTGAAAGAAATGTTTAGTAGTTGCTCTCATAAAATTATAAAGAAAGAAATTTAAATTACAAAATTACCATTCTAATTATTGCAAATTGGTTTTTCTTTGCAAGTATATGTTGGAGTAAAGGGGATTATTTTGTAAAGCATTTGTAGTGAAGGTAGTTTCATATTTACCCCCCCCCCCCCCCCCCCCAAAGATGTACTTTGTTTTTTTCAAGTTAAGTTTGTTATAATGAGTTGTTTTCATTGTCAAGTATTGGTTTGGGTATTAGACTGTGTATTGCATATTTGGAAACTGTTACATTACTACATTTGTAATGAGTGTTCAGTGGGTGAGCCCGTCCTGAAGGCCTTTTAGTTAGTCTTAATTTCACAGCAAATATTTTTTCTTCTTTCAGATCTGATGAAAAGTTCAAGTTAATCGAAGAATTTCTCCTGAAAATATTCGAAAATTTACCGGTCAGTTGACCGCTATTTGTCATAGGTTTGAACTAATTTAGTCTCGTGTATATTTAATTATTTTCCACATTCTTTTTCGTCTCTGATTAACCAAAGTTAAAGATTATAGAAACGTACAAATACGGTGACTTACTTATGTTGAGGTTGATGCTTTTGACGTTATGTTTGGGAAAAATTATATTAGCTGAGACCTACGCAGCGAATGTTTGTACGAGTGTACGGTACATGCCTTATCAAGAATACCTTTTCCATTCTGCATAGTGTGAGGTGCAGCGCTTCAATATTAGACTGGAGATACGCCGTTTAATTAGAACCAATTTTTACACTACTGTGATTTATTAAGGTTCGATCGTAAATATCTCAGGGACCCCATGTTACCTTCAATGGAGTCGGAAAAGTGCCTTCATTGGCGCACGAGGTATCAATGTGGGCCTCCACTCCCTCGCATTTCATCGGATGTATAGTTTATTTAAAAAATAATTCATACCTTTATTCAGTATTTGGGATAAAAACGTAAGCTATTTTTGAGGCTAACATTAAATTAGTTTATCCATTAGTCTAATAAATATTACTCGATTGTGAAAAAAATTTTGCACTTCGATTTCATTTTGTTGGCTTCACTCCTACTGAAATATATTTTAAGTTACTGTACTGTCTTCAAGTAACTCATTTTCGAACAAACTGCAAGAACTTCTGAAAGTACCAAGCTATATATTTGTGTCAATATTCAGCGGCCGAAATGTTGGGTATCACTCTGTTTAAATTAAAAGTTTGCATTTTCGTACTGGAATGAGTGGTTCCATATCCAGTAACATGTGGGAACTTATTTAGAGTTTAAGATCTTGAATTACCGAGTATAAATAAACCTTGTACTACACTTGGGGTCTTTGTTCTCTCCTGTGGTGAAGTATTATAACCAAGTTTTAGCAAAATGAGTGGAGCCTATCAATTTTGTATGTGGATAATGCAGTGCTATTTGCTAAGTGTGTGATATGCGAAGCAGTTTTGTGGCGGTGTGACAGAAAATTGTTAAAAGTGAATGCGAGTAAGGGAAAAGTATGGATTGTGGTAAGGGAAATTCGGACCCGTGCGATGGTGAATGGTAAAACGCTAGAGAAGGTAGTCCTTTATCTACCTGGGATTTACACTGAACAAGAGAGAGAGGAATAAGGATGTTAATAGTGAATCAATGAAGGGAGCGGGTGCGCAGAAAGCGCTTGTAGAAGGCGGAGACTGGGTAGAAAATGCTGAAAAATGTTTACTCGAGTGTATTCGTACCGACACTTTTGTCGGGGTTTGAAACATTGGCATGGCATGAACGTGGTTTGGTTATGTTGAAAGAATGTTTACACAACTGTTATCTTCCAGTGTACAAGTGTTTGCAAAGGTAGGAGGAAAGGAGGGCCGAGATGATGGATGGACATGGTGAATGGTTGCGTGAGGAAGCTATTGTTTTCCTTCGTCGGGACGAAAGCAAGATGGGTCCCCAACCCAATCCTTTCCCTCCTGTATCACGGGAGATGCGGTGCTAGCTGCCCCTTTTGGCAAGTGATGAGGTCGCCACATCCCCACGCCTATAAACGTAAAGTAATCGTAGTAAAGAAGTGATCATTCAATTTATATATGATACATACTAGAATGAATTTGCATCTAGTAATTTCCTGTGGCTCAGCCGATCTCAAAGATAATAATAATGTTTGGGGTTGCTTAACCTTCAGCTTGGCAAGTTATGTGATGGAGGGGACCTTGAGCTTCACGTGAGATCCAAGCCACATCTGAACAGAGAACAGTCACACGCGAAATGTCTTAGCCTAACTGATCTAATGGAAAGGTGTGTTCCATGGCCAAAACCTAGTTCACCATCTCGACAAACAAGATTTGAAGTCCCGAGTGGACAGTGGAAGACTTTGAAAAATGTACCATTCATACTTATTTATTAATCAAGTACGTGTGTTCCAGTTTGTATTTGGGCAGCTGCCTTACCTTCCATCATATTGTATTTTGGTAACCTCAATATGGTGTACTTTTTAAGGCCAATGAGTCTGAAGGAAATGTTACTCTATAAAGAGATGCATATCTATAATCCAGTTAACCTTTTAGCATAATAGATTTAATTATTTCCATCGCAATTAATGGAAGGACCCGGTACCTAGCTCAATCAGTGTCATAACTCGGGATAGTAAAGCTCTGCGTTTACTCCCGGCTGCTGGGACCTGGGTTGGATTGAGCCAGTCACTCGCCGTCAATGAACGGACTCGGGTAACCGTCGGGGCACATTCATCCCAACATGGTGGGGATAAGTTCAGGATGTTGCTTTTTGCCACTGATGGAACACGTTATACTTAAACTGGGTTTATGCAGTAAGACTTAAGTACATAACTGATCAAATAGTCGAGACGTTGCTATGCACCGAGTATTTTCTAACATGGAAACATACAAATTTTTTTTAATGAAAGAGGTAAATTTTCTAGTTTTATTAATATATAGCAGATTAGTTATGATAAATTCAGTTTATAACACTTGAAAGTACCACTCATTCTGTTTCTACTCATTTGGTCTTAGGCCTAGTTTTCCTACGCATAAGAGGCTATGTAACAGTCAAGAAGTTAAATAAACTTTTTTTTCACATAGAAAAATAAATATCTATTGTGCTAAATTCCCAATTACAAAGGAAAAAAATATTTTAAAAACTACAAATTGCTTCACAAATGGAAACCGTATGCATTCAGCATTTAAAATTCAAAAAGATTCTAGTTACATTGATGTGAAGAACAGAAGGGCTATCATAACTTCCCAACTTTCTTTACTTAAAAAAAAAAAAAAAAAAAATCATACAAGTCTCTAAGTTGTTAAAGCAGCCTATTTGTCATTAAAAATACTGGGAGATTTTAATTAAAATATTAAAATTACAACAAACTTCCTTTTTTAAAAAAAATGATTATAGGGAACAGTAATAACTAACACCTGTTATTATGTTCTGTTTACAAACTTTGGAAGAAAAAATGGGCTTAAATGATGCGGGGCAGGGTGATGGGGGGGAGAGCATGCCTTTCTACAAACATCCTTTCAATGACTGATTTAGGGCTTGAATGTAAGCCTCGTGTAACTGCTGGACAAAGTCATTTTTCTTAAGAAGTATTGAGAACGCCTGGACGAGTTGCTCATGCGTAAGTGGTGTGATATTTGACTGCAATTGAGTTGATGATCCATCCTGAAGGCTCTCTCTCGATCCATTCAAAGGTTTAATGTCCATTCCCAGACTCGGGCCGGGAGTAAGAATGTTAGGGTAAGTGGTTGTTGGATCTTCAATACGTATCCAATCTCTATCCTGAAAATGTGATGTTGTGAAGACTTGTGGAGATAACAGTGACGATGCCCCAGGCTGAGCATGGGACTTCAAGAGATTTTGTTCATCTTTATTCTGGGCAATGTGTAGATCCTCTTTTAGTTTTCCTTCTAGCTCTTGCAAAGACATGGGTACTGAAGAAGGTACACTCGATGAAGCTGAAGTAGTGTTGGACTGAATAGGTGCTCCAGAAATAGGGATTGGAGCAGATCCAACAGAAACAGCTACACTCGCTTGACCTCCAACAGCTGCAGCTCCCTGAAAAAGCTTTTGCAAAACAGGATTGGTGGTAGCAGTCGATGCTCCAGGAGAAGCCACAGCAGATGGTGATGGGAAAGATGCTCCTGAGGCTCCCATGCTGGACATTCCTACTTTAGCAAAGAAATTAGCAACATTTGTATTGTTTGGTTCTCCCACACGTAGAGGAGCTGGTTTAGCTAAATCACTACTGGAAGTGGAAGCTGTGGTTACAATACAAGTTGGCTCTAGCCTTTTACTTTCATAAACACCATGGGCTCTTGACAACATACTCATTATATCTCCTCCTCCACCTGACCCACCCACTGGTACACCAACTACAGAAGGATTCATGATATTTGGAGCAGGCTGTGGTGCTGGTTGAGAGTTTTCAATTTTTTGTCTTATGGTTGCAGAGATACGATGAACATTATCATTTGCAGAAAACCATATACCATATATGACTCCTTTGCAATTCTTAAATAAAAGAAATGGTGGGTTTACTTGTATATCACATGCAGAAGTCAGTGGCTCCATAAAGTTCGTTTTGCTTAATCTGTTAATTATAATTATCATGTTATGAGGTGGAGCCTCTCTTGAATAAATCATAAGAGTGCCCTCAACTTCAGTCTTTGACCATAATTCAGTCTCTAGCTCATAGCTGTAAAGAGCTGTTCGCAATGCACTGTCAACAATCTGAACAACATGAGGGTCCTCTCGATGGACAGCATTCAGTCTAATTTCATCCTTGTTTTCCATAATAAAATTTAACTGCAAAATAATGAAAAATCAATTTAAATATGATTAATCTGACCAAATGTAGTGACTAAAATGGAACCTAAGTCCTGATACAAAACAAATATGATTTACAATACAGGTTACAGGCTTAAACTAAAAAATCTGAACTTTGGCCTTAAACATGGTCTAGATAAATATACTACAAACAAATAAAAGGTTGCACCCAAGGTCTACCAATATATATAAAGTTAAAAAAAAAGTTTTCGTGCTTTATTTAACACTCCAACAAAAATAGTAAATACTGCATATTAGTATTACCCTAGTTGTAGACTGAATATTCAAAATAAATAATGGAAGACTTCAACAGAGGATCTAAACCAATGGTTCCCAACACTTTTCAAGCTGTGGCACCCTAAATTGTCCCCACCATTTCTTGCAGCACCCAACCAACTTGGAATTAAACCATGACTTCCTTCCTAAGGTAGACTGTAATATTTATAGTGCATACAAGTTCACAAAATTCCATGTCATTGTAATAAGTCCTATATTAAACAGAACAGAAAAAAGTGGCTGTGCTATATATACATGAATCATATGACAAAAACCCTAACAAGTACATCAAACAGCTACATAATTTCTAGTAATAAAACTTGAAAAACTAAATGTGAAACTAATAGTCCTCTACAGACCTCCAAACACTCCAAGTGCCAAATTCTCTGATGCCACTGCCAGTATCAGAAACCAACTGAAGTCCTTCAATTCTCCAACCCCTAGTATAATGATATGCAGGCACTTTAGTTTCCCATTTCTAAAGTGCAAAAGGGTAGAAAAAAATTATATGGTACAGTATGTAAACTAAGACATCGGGGGGGGGGGGGGGGGGGGGGGAGCATAAGAGGACCAGGAACAAGCAAATACAGGGTATCTCAGAAGTCTGAACTCAGGGAAAATAGACATTTTTAAAGTGAAAAACATTTCTAATGTCAGTTTTACAATATTTTGGGAAAGAAAATACCCTGATGGCTCAGTATACAATCAAGAGAAGATGGAACTGGTATTGCTATATGTTTCTAGAAAAAGCTAGGGGGAGGCATGTTCATGAAATAACTGATGTACCTCCCTCTAGCTTTTTCTGGAAACGTGTAGCAATACCAACTCCACCTTCTCTTGACTGGTATACTGAGTCATCAGGGTATTTTCTTCCCTGAAATATGTAAAACTGACATTAGAAATGTATTTGTTTCACTTTAAAAATATATATTTTTATTTTCCTTACAAGTCCAGACTTCTGGGACACCCTGTATATGCTGATGGCTTTAATGAATGAATGTTACCAAGAAATAAGAGAACACCAGAAAAAAATAACTTTGGATCTGGTATTTACAAACAACAACCTAATTGATCAATGATTGTATTTGACCACATCATCAAAATATCAAATATGACAGCCTCAAAAGAAAATATACTGAAGAAAAGCAAAGCTGAGATTTTTAACCTGAGCTCCAAGACTATGAATTGGGAAGAAATTGGATCAAATATGACTGAGAGAGACTGGAAAACCAGTATTCATAGACAAAATAGCTGAAGAGATGCTAACAACACTGGTATGCAACATATCTGATGTTTCAACAGACAATAAAACCTTTATCTAGCAAGCTCAGGGATTAGGCCATTCTGCTTGTCTAAATTTTCCGTTTATCTGAGGGTACCAATAGACAATAATAGTAAAACTCAAATTTTTACTATACTGCACTGTACACCAAGGTAAACTATATTGTAATCAACATAAACACTATACTAAGTATATATGTATGGGAGAATTGAAACAAGTAAAATTTAGTCTTATTTTATTAAAAATGTTAAGGATGTTCTGGATGGCATCGGAAAGCTTTCTGGTTTCTAGATTGGTGAATTTTATTGACCTAATATGAAATTTGCCAGTTTCTAGTTTTCCAGATAGTTGATTGCAGGATAGCGCAGGTTTTACTGTACATAACATTTTTATCAATTTAGGTGTGCTGAATCCAAAAATCACATCCATTTTTGCTCATCATGTACAGTTTTCTGGCAAATACCTATCACCCAATTATGCAATACATGTGTACAATATATACAAAGAATAATTTATTAATTATATTTTTATGCATATACCATATATTATATATATATATATATATATATATATATATATTATATATATATATATATATATATATATATATATATATATATATATATATATATAATGTGCCTCGATGGTGTAGTGGTTAGCATTGATGACTACGAATCCATCGGCTCTGGGTTCAAGACCTGGTGGCAACCAGCACGCAGCAAAACCCAGCTGTTCATCCTTCCACACAATAAAGAAAGTGGTTGGTAGATAAATGGGTACCCTAGGTGGCCTAGTGGTTAAGATGCTGGGCTGCTGATGGGCGTGGTTCAGATTCCACGTTAAACTGTAGGTCTAAGGTGGAGTGAAAAGCTTGACCTTCATCGAATGAACAATTCGGGCAGAAGCTAACCAAAGGGTATATTATATATATATATATATATATATATATATAATATATATATATATATATACACAGTGTGTCCGTAGTCATGGTGGGATTTTAAATAGCTATATTATTGCAACGAAACATGATAATGAGATGAAAAAAAGGCAAATTGAAGAACAACTCTAAAAGAATAACTTTATTTAACGTAGATCGATATGGGCTCCTCTGGTAGCCCTGCAGACATCTAGGCGGTGATTCAATTCCAGCCACACACGCCCAAGAACATCAGGAGTGACGGATGCGATAGCTTCTGTGATTCGCTCGTGCAAGTGATGAATATCCCTAATGGGTACACTGTACACGCTTTGCTTGACGTAACCCAACAAATAAAAGTCCAAAGGTGTTAGGTCTGGAGAGTGTGGAGGCCATGGCTTCCATCCTCCTCTTCCTATCCATCTCTGTGGAAATTTTTCATTAAGGAATTCTCGAACAACGTTGGCATAGTGCGGAGGAGCACCATCTTGCTGAAAGATGACATTATTGTCAATAAATTGGGGTACTGCAAAATGTTCCAACGTAGCGAGGTAGTTGTGTGACGTCACAGTGGGTTCCGCGAAGAAAAATGGGCCAATCACTCGATCTCATGCTAGAGCACACCACAAATTAATTTTTGGGCTATTATGCTCATGTTCAACATAGGCATGTGGACAGCCTAGACTAACTATGAGATAAAGGTTAAGCTTAGCCTAGACTAACTACAAGATACAACTTTGAGAGTTGTTCTTCAATTTGGCATTGTTTCATCTCATTATCATGTTTCGTTGCAATAATATAGCTATTTAAAATCCCACCATGACTTTACGGACACACTGTATATATATATATATATATATATATATATATATATATATATTATATATATAAATTTGAAAAGCTTGGCTGCAACATGAGTCTAAAGGTTCACTTCATTTATTTGCAAATGGACTATTTTCCTAAAAACTTGGGTAGTATGAGTGAGGAACAGGGAGAAAGGTTCCACCAGGATATAAAGATGATGGAAAAAAGTTACCAAGGAAGGTGGGATGTCAATGATGGCAGACTACTGCTGGTCTCTGAAATGGGAAGGCTCGGAAGAAATTCAGCGCAAGAAGTGAGCAAAAAAAAAAATTGATTTTTCTCTTACTGATCAATGATGTACCAATTAAGTATCAAAGGTGAATTTACTATGAAATGTATTGTCTTTGTATTCCTTATAATTTTGTACTCTTGGAAATTTAGTTGTTTAATACATACTATGAATATATCTGACTTATATTTTGTGAAAAACCCTGACGTGATACATAAAAATGGTTGTGAAATTTGAAATCAGCATGGCAAAATTGTATAAGATCATGTAATAGAAATAAAACATCCTGTACTTTGGTTTGAAATGCAGATTTGTGTACGGTAATCTTAGAAGAAATGATACTGGAAATGTTTGGAAAACATTCCAAAAAAAAAAAGCAGGAAAGAGGCAAACAAAAACAATATTTCAAAATTAATAAACTGCATGGACAATAACAAAAAAAGCTAGAGAATCAATGAGGAAATACAATTTCTCCTTAAGGGGGTCATTCAGAGAGGGATGATGTGGTAGAAGTAATAAAGGAAAACCCAAAATACTTCTACAATTTTGCAAAAAGAAAAAGGAACTCATGCCACTATCAGGCCCTAAAGGAATGAAAATAAATGAACTAACACAATCTAAAGGAACTATTTGAAATACTGAGAATGCAGTGTAAATCAGTTTTCAGTATCCCAAAAAGGGACAAAGTGGTCTCTAATTACAACACGACAATATAACCAATTTTGACTGCCCCAGAAGATATAAGCGGGAGTTTTTGAGCAAATTAAATTTCATTTAGCTGCAGGTCTGGACAAATGGGAAATCTTGATGATTAAAAACTAAGGGTGAAATAAGTATACCCATACTAGATATGGAGAAGATTGCTGGACACAAGAAATACCCAGCATCCTGAAGAGGATGAACATTGTCCTGGCATCTCAAATGCACTCATGAGTTTGATAATACACTGAACCCTCACTAATTTAATATTTCACGATAATTCTATACTTTTTCTGACAAAATTAGTGAGAAAATTTCATGATTTTGGAGAAAAATATCAAATTGGTAAAAAAATCATGAAATTACCCATGTTGATCATTCCTGTACAACAATATACAGGGTGTTCATGAAAGATCTGAATGAGTTCAATCTTTATTAATGTGATAACCCAATAACATACGAAGAAACAAGTTCATCCATGTGACAGCACAGCTAAAAGTTTTACATACATGTTTAATAAACTTCAACATGCACGCCATTGGTCACCCGTACAACATCCAATTGATATTCAATTTCTCACCATGTGTGTTCAAGCATGCCAGCATCGACCATCACTATTGCAAATCTGATCCTGATTCATAGTTCATGGATGTTGACAACCTTGGTCTTGTACAAAAAAAACTTTATTAGTTGCTCTATCACTTACACAGGCTTCATAACTTATTTAGTATGAGAAATATTAATGAATCAAATCATTCAGATCTTTTATGAACACCATGTATTATTTTTTATTTATATACAAGTTTATTATTTCTATTATTTTTGTTATTAAAACCTTGGTAGATTTATTAATTTCCTTCTTTGTCAAACATCAAAATGCATGGGCAGTAAAAATCACAAAATTATCAAATTATGAGGTGAAATGTGGGCATAAATATTGTATTCTGTGGTGAATTTGATATCTCTCATTAATTCAATCAACCTAGAACCTAGTGAGGGTTCAGTGTACCTTCAATTTATATACCTTTATGAGTACAGCAATACCTTGCACAGCGCAGTTAATTGGTTCTGGAATTTGTCAATGCTGTCCAAAACCACACTGTTCAAAGCATTAGAAATTAGAAAACAATAGGAAAATTGCGCGCTAAATTTTAAAAATTGACAAAAATACAAACCATGCTACATCAAAACCTGCACTAATCAAAACCGCGCTGTTCAAGGTATTACTGTAATATCAATATCTGTGACATTATGATAAAAAGACACCTTTGTGTGCCAGTTTTGAAAAAAATATTAAAATATGGCAAAGACCTTATTAAATAGTGAAAAGTTAATGCATAATAATATACCTACCAAAGTATCTTGTTAGGTATTAAAAGAGAGAATAAATTCATTATGTTTATTGAGTATTGCCAATATATTAAACCTCTATCAGACTTTTTAACTCTATATCTTAGTATTTAGTTGGTCTACTATATTAGCCCAGATTACAGTCTCCAATCAATGTGGCATTGAGTTGACAAGCCTCTTGCATTCTTTTGTAGTTATCAATTGCCAGGTTGTCATCAAACACCTCTTCCATTCACTAAGTGTTCTTGGTTTATGCTTTTGGACCTTCTGCTTAGCAATATTCCAAAGATTTTCTACTGGATTAAGATTGAGAGAATTAGCTAGTCATGGTAGGTACAGGTATCCCCTGTTTAGAGTGCTTTCTATAAGCACATGTTCATTTCAAGTACTTCCCTCTTTTAGAGTAGGCCCGAGTAGCAAATTTTGATTTAGCACGGTTTGCCATTGTTTAGGAATAGAAAATGGGAGTCCCCAATGCAACTGTGCATGTGTGAGATGCATCTGACCACATGCTCAGTCTGTTTACCTCATGATCACCTGGTGGAAGCATCATTCTATGCAAATAATGGTAGTTGTGCTTATTTGAAAGTAAGCTGTATGGTATTACAGTGCTATACAGTGATCCCCCAACCTGCATGAGGGGTTCCATTCCTGAAAAAGCTCATGCAGTGCAAAATCATGCAGGTTGGAACTATCTCCCCATAATATAAATGGGGTTTGGGGGATAAAACTTAAAAAATTCATGTATAAAGTATTTTTACCTGAATAAAAGCTTTTAAATCATTGTACAATAAATGTACAGTAATCCCTTGTTTTATGCGGGGGTTCCATGCTTGCGCAACCTGCGTATAACAAAAAAAATGTGTATACAAGGCACGATATATTTACATTCAATTTACCCTAATACATCCGTTTACAAGTTACATGGGCTTGTATAGAGCCTGATTTAACCTTGTTAACAAGTATTAAGCTATAAATACAGTTAGTAAATAATATATAATAATAATATCATAATACATAAATAATACGTAATATAATAAAAGAAATAAAATTTTACTAACCAAAAATAATGATGATGGTGAGGATTGCTGTGCAGTACTATTTATGAGTGATAATTGTAGAGAGAAAATCTTTTCTTAAAATTTTCAAACCAGCCTTTGCTTGCACTAAACTCAGCACTAGCAGCATCATGTAGATCTGCTTGGCCTTTTCACGGATAATTGCACTGCTTAATAGTGCATGTTTTCAATCCATATCCTCAATCCAAATGTTCAAAGCCTTTTCCATTTTCATTAGCACAGGATCTCTAACAATTTGTGCAATTTTGGCACTTATGGGGGCAGATGATTTAACTGAATCTCTTATTTTCTGTTTATTTTTCCTGATTGTTCACACTGTTGATTCATTCACCCCAAACAACCTACCAATTGCTGCTGATGACATGCCTGACTTTAATTTATCTAACAACTCCACTTTTTGCACTAGTCATTACTTTTCTTGATCTTTTAGCCTCACCCTCTGCAGGAGAATTGGCTGGACATTTTGAAGCCATATTAATCAAAAAAGTACAGTGTTTTTAATGAAAAACAGTGATAATCCTGGGGATATAACAAACTGGGTGACCAGCCATGGTGCGTCACTGGCAACTGCGTGGCAGCTGACTCAGTAGGTGCGCTGCAGAGTATGTAATTGTACTACACGTGGAACTGGCGCGCAATATTTATCTATTCAAATTTAGCATTTTAGGTATGGCATGGCTTACCTGCATATATCCAAAACCGTGTAAAACAAGGGATTACTGTATAGTTATAATATTGCATATAAAATAATATATAAGTATAAGTAGTAAAAACTTGTAAAAAACATCACTATAAAAATAATGTAATAATCCAGAGGAATGTGAGAAAAACAACTTGATATAAACTAGCTAGTCGTACAAGAGACTAGCTACTGGGCTTGCTGCTGCCAGCTCCAAATGCTAAAGTATTGTACATGTATCATACTGCATCCATGAAAAATTGTTGTCATATTTTTTAGTATTTATCACAATTTTAAAAAATTCATGCTGATCTATCTTTGAATCTTAGCTCATGCAGATTGGGAAAAAAAAAAAGTGAAATGTCCTTGTCCTACCTCTGAATTCATGCAGGTTGGGGAATCACTGTACTAGGAATTTATATACTGTATGCAATTACTTAAAGCAGTGTTTTGTGTAAATAACAGCTACTGTGAAGCAGACATTGGGCTGAAGCCTTTAGAAAATCATGAAGCTGAAGCCAAAGCCAGCCATTTAGAAAGTTGGGAAGCTGAAACCAAAGCCAAATCTTATAGAACCAGGACCAGAAGATGAGTTCCATGATTAACCTATTCTAAATTAGTATAGGTTAACTATTTTTAGTTATTAATATTACTAATAATAAAAAATAAAACTCCTCAAACTATACAAATAAACAAGTCTTGAAGTTGAAGTTAGCCATTTTCAAGTTCTTGAAAGCCCCATGTCTGCTGTGAAGTACCATAATTGTGATTAGTTACAAAGTATTGATATCATAAATTTAACCCTAATCATGCCCAAGTGAAAAGAGCCTTTCACCAACTCCTGCTTTAGTAGTGAAATTAAATGTGCTTAAGCATCTTGAGCAAGGTGATTGGGTGGTTGATAGTGCTAATTCAGTGGACTTAGCTGAATCTAGCATACATATTATAAGGAAATTTAAAGACAAAATAAAGGGCAGTGGTCAGAGTGTAATGCCTTTAAAAGCTGAGAGAGATTGCAGTATTTGTGTAGTTTGGTGATGGAGAAAATGGAAAACCTACTGAGTATTTGTATTGAAGATCAAACTCAAAGGAGAATTCCTTTAAGTGCAGCAATAATTCAAGAGAAAGCTAGTAGTCAATTTGAAGATTTACGAAATAAAGAGGGTGAATCATCTACCACTGAAGGTTTTAAAGGAAGTTCTGGCTGGTTTGAATGTTTCAAAAGAAGAGCTAATTTACACAATCTGAAACTGACTGGTGAGGGAGCAATGCTGATTCTGAGGCAGTAGTAGTATATATCCTGAAACTCTGAAGGTTATTATTAAGGAAGGAGGCTATTTACCATGCCAGGTCTTTAATGTTGATGAAATTTTTTTTTTTTTAATGCCCAACAGAACTTTCATTTCTTATGAAGAAAAGCATGCATCTTAAGGCAGCAAAAGATAGATTAACTCTTCTTGAGGCTAATGTTGAGGGAGATTTTAGATTAAAGCCTCTGCTTGTGTATCATGGTGAATCTTCAAGGGCTCTAAAGGGTTATGTTAAAGCTTCTCTTCCTGTTGCATAGTGTTTCAAACAAGAAGGCATGAGTAACCAGGCATATTTTTGAAGACTGGTTTACTTATTTCTGCCATGCTGTTGAAAAATACTGTGCCAATAAGAACATTGCTCACAAAACATTGTTGGTTCACAACTGTTGTGCACACTACCTCCTGAAAATAGCAGTGCTGCTGCTACCACTACAGCTACTCATTTGGAAAAGTAGCACACTACCACTACTGGAATAATAATTCCCCAATATGTATGTGTGATTTGTGCAAGTATTAGAAAATAGCATCAATGTACATATCTGTAAATCATAAATTCAGTAGCTAAGTTGTTGCTTTCAGTTACTGAGCAGCTGGGTGAGGAAAAAAAAAAGGTATATACTGTATAGAATAAGGATATGAATAAAGCAGGCAAAAGGCAAAAAAAAAAATCTTATTACATCTTCTACAGTGGTGGAATAGTAAAACTTGCATTGATTCAATTCACAGCTTTTATTTGATTGCTAATAAGGTAGAAATAAGTGCTACTAGTACAACTGGATTATTTCATGCTACTTTTTGACCACACCCGAGTGAAAATTATAAAAACAGTCAAATATGCATTATTTATTTATAAGATGAGTGTGACTATACGTAGCAGCAGCATCAGGAACTTGATGCTGACCAAGCTAAATATAGCCTATTCAAGCTGATAATGCAGGGAGACTTCCAAGCACCACCACAGCATCATGAGGTGGTCAAATATAATTTTTCAATACTTTTTATTTATTGCAATATTATTACCTCGTAAACTATAAGAACAAAAATGGTTTTTATTCACTTTAAAAGTAGAGAGTAGTAGTTGGAATTGTAGCACCCCTACTGCTTTTGCTACTTTTCCTCAAAAGCAGTGGCACTACTACTAACACTGGTTCTACATAATGCCTCCATTCATTCCATCAACTTAAATGTTTCTGATCTCATTAGGGTTATAGTTCTCCCAAAGAATACAACAGCTTCAATAAGCAAGTCTCATGTCATTGGCGAGTGTTAACCTCAACTTTATTAGTATTTGTGTATTTAAAAATAATTTTCCTAGCATTTTTTCTACCAGTACGTTCTCATTTTTAGGTTTATTTAATGTTTTCTAAACTACTTTAATGTTTGAGTGTCACCTAAGTTATACCATGAAACATGATTTAAAAGTTCCTATGTTCAGAAAATTTTTGGTCAGGAACACATCCCCCTTAATTACGCGCATTTCCATGGAAAAATGCTTTTTGCTTAGCACATTTTTATTTAAGATACCATTTTTCAGGAATGCATTAGCTACCCTACTCTAAATGAGGGATGCCTGTACTTCAATTTCACGAGCATCAAACCACACAGATGTTGCGTGAGCTGGAGCTAGTTCATGTTGAAAAATAAATGGTTCATCTCCATACAGTACTCTACAGACTAGCATGAAGTATTCTAAGATTTCTTGATAAACATGACTATTGACAGTTCTGTTTACAAATGCGAGTAACCCAACACCATTTGCATTCATATAACCCACACTAACACACTTGCCACCTTTATGAAATGGGATTTCACTCATCAAAACTGAAAACTAAGCTGATGTTAAATGTGAAGCAAAAGAGAAGATGACTATTCTGGCATAGAGAGAGAGAGAGAGAGTTGCATGGACTGCAAACAGGTGGCAAAAAGGGCTTTTTACGGATGAATCAAACTTTTGTGTGTACTTTGATGGGTCCATGAGTTTGGCAAAGAAAGTCTGAAATGTATCATGAAAGCTGCCTGAAGCAGTCAGTCAAATTTAATAATAACCTAAAAGTGTATCATTAGTCTAATAGCAGCCTAATCAGGCTAAGCTGGTTCTTGGGACAATATGACTTTATACTGTACCAAATTTTAAATTTAGATGTAAATATCAATGAACACAATCAAGGTATTTTCTGATATATCAGTAAGCTACAGATTTTAAATTTTTGTGCATAACTGTGATTTCCTCTGTACCAGCTACAACTAGGTCTAATTTTATATTTAGAGCTTAACAATTACATATACAGTACTTTCATTATTTTGCAAGATTGGGACCAAGAATTGCCACAAAATATCATTCTATATATTACAATGGGAAAAATGGGGTATGGGGACCAGAACCCCCGAAAAATGCCTTTAAGATATTTATTTCACTAAACAGTGATAGAGAAGATTGATAAAATATGAAAATGCAAAAATACAGACTAGACACGGACCAAGTGTGTACTATACAATGTACATATAGGTAGTGTATAACAAACTCTTGTTTTGAGGCAGCTCATACAGCTGACTTGCTGGTGACTGCCCCACTCATCCAGCTGTCAACAGCTTCATCAGGTAGTATGTCTTCTTGGGCATTTTTTCCCATTAGAGTCCAGCTTCATCACAATTCCAAACCTGGTTAGGAGTATAGCCACCTTCCTCAATGTCTTTTTCCAGCCATATCTTCACCTCTTCAGCAGCAGCTTTGTTAACAAGCACCAGTGAAACTAACATTACATAGCCCCAACACACTTGATAAATTTGTGAAGCTATCCTGAACAAGCAGTGAATTTCACCCTCAACACTTCCCCTCTCTTTTATCTAGCTAACTTTAAATTTCTACTGCTTGCAGCTGAATCATGGGGCCACTTAGCAGAAGTTTATGACACTGCACATCTTCTACCCAAACCTTGAGAGCTGCTTCTACTTCTTGATACATCACCAGCCTCAGGTGTAGCTTACTCTTCAATACTTCAGATGAAGTATAGGCTTTTCTAATTTTATCCTCCTTTAACCTGATACTACGAATTGTGCTTTCATTCACATCATAGCAGTGTGCCACAACTGATGAACCTGTCCCCCACCAAATTTGTCTAAAATATTGATGATGATGATGATGAAAGTCTTGTGAGCCTTCTTGCTACTTGGAGTAGCAGGAGAAGCACTTGATGGATGCTTAGACATCTTGATGGTGACTGGCGACTGTTGCAAGTGGTGAAAAATTGTTGAAAGGCAGTGTGTGTATCTGCACAATACAGCCAATTTAGTGCATTTTGTGCTAGACCTAGCGTGTCACCTTTCAATCTGGCACTGAAAATTAGGTCCTAGAACCTAAACACTTAATCTAGAATATTACTCTAGATTAAGTACTAGGACCTAATTTTCAGCACCAGACTGAAAGGTGATATGCTAGAGCTAGTGCAAAATGTGCTAAATTGGCAACAGTGGCTCAGGCGTGCCTGCAGTGCCATCTGTTGAGAAGTGGATGAAACTTTTGTTCATTGTTGGCTGATGAAGCACAAAATAGTGTTTAGACCATACTATATATATATATATATATAAAAATAATTGGGAGTAAGTTGGGGTATTGTGAAATAAAGAGGGTCTACTGCAATACAAAACTTCATTAATTATACTGTATTATATTTCAGGAAATTAAAATTATTAACTAACTGATAAATCCTTTCAGGAAACTTCTTAATTTAAAAACAATGATTTATTAAAATAACTCTTCACTTTAAGGTAACTAATAAAATTACTAAATAGGTCTACTTTAACAAAAACTAGCTAGAAAATTTTTTTCTATTTCTTTTAAATAAATAAGCAATGAAGTTAGTAGGGATGTACCAATATTGCTTTTTAGCTGATAACTGATAGGGTACTGATACCAACAATTAAAAACAGTATCGGCTGATAACCAATACTGATACCAGGGTTTATTAGTTTGTCATATTTTTGTAACATATTCATAATTTATTTTCTGTATTGAAAATGTGGCAACAATGCAATAATCCTTTTCATTAAAGATGGCAACACTGCATTAGATGTCATAGTTTTGTTTGTTAATACAATTGGACTGCAGGCCTATGTTGGGCTTAGTAAATGTGTTTTTAACCAGCTTGCTAGGTTAATATTGTGAGCTATGACTACAAGATAGTTTTTTTGTTTTCTAGGCTTTATACCTATTTCTCAAAGGATTTAACACTCGTTTCATTGGCTGTTTGAAAAGAAAATCAGGTACAACTTGTGTGCTACATTTCTTAGGACCGAGGCTATGATTAGGTTATTACTGAATGTTTCACCAACAGTTTCATAACTTTGTTTCAGTTCATTTGCACAAAATATGAAGGTCATTAATTTCAATGTTAGTGAAACATTCAATAATTACTCCCCCCCCCCAGTTAGCACACACAATTGGAGAACACACAGGTTAAGGTTAAGTTAGGTTATATATATTTAGTGTGTTTGGTTCACATATGACCTTCATTTCTAGGGAAAATGAACCAAAACATAGGAAAACTTTAGGTTCATTTGCGCAAGATATGAAGGTCATATTTGAACAGAACACAACAAAATATATTAGAAAAATGTAGTTTGGATATTAATTTCAGTGTTGGTGAAACATTCAATAATTACCTATGATTAACCTACAGCATTAACCCTTTCACTCACTGGGTAGACAATGGTGTAGCTGAAAAATAAACCATATTGATTCTTATATAACCACACATAAAGGCAAATTTCTTTTTTACCCTGTCATAATTCGTGAGTGAAAGGGTTAAGCCAAACATAGCCTAAGTCCATATCCTGACCTATTTAAAGATGTGTGTAGTAATAGCATAATTTTTATATATAATAGAATATTATGTAATAAACTTTGATTGCACTTGACTTGCAACCATACATACAGAGCGCTGCTATTTTTACATGAGAACTTAACACGTGAAAAAATAACAATTTATGTGAAGTGATAAAACAATAAAATATTGGAAATTTCATCCTCTAAATCAGTGGTTCCCAAACCCGGGGTCGCAAGCCTCATCACAAAGGGTCGCAGGGAGCCAATGTGGTCGATGGGGTCGCAAGTGTCTTTGCAATGACAATGAGGCAAGGGTGAATTTTGATATCTATGATGACGTAGAAAAGTTCTGGATTACTTTAGCAGAGAGACATTCGACTGTTAAAAATCGAGCTATCAAAGTTCTGGTACAATTTGGAACCACCTATATCTGTGAGGCAGCTTTCTCATCAATGGTATTTATGAAAAATGAGTACCGTAACCATATTTCAAACATCAACTTAGAAAATTGTATGCTATGTTCCTTAACCTCATATACCCCCAGGTACAAAAAATTAATCAAATCATAATGTACACATGTCAGATATGAAATATGCCACTGTTATAGCATATCAGACATATGATAGAGTAGGAACTTAGAATATTGATTGATATGTTGTTTTATATTACATATTAAACATGAGAGAGTTGTAAATAGTTTCTGACAATGTTTACTTTTACACTCTTGAGTTATGTAATACATTTCCTTATTTGTTTTTACAGTTAAATAAATACATATAAAAATATCTCTATTTATTTTAAGATTCTTCCTCACTAGATAAAATTTTATATATATATATATATATTAGTGTGTCCCAATTTTTTTTGTTCCTGAAGTTTGTCATGCACACCCCCCTAATTTCTTCCACTCGTGAAAACATGCCAGCAAGATGAATTTCATTCGTGTTCTTTAATTTTAAGGGTCCCCTCAAACCATGTGTTACTATTGCTGAATGGCTACTCTCTACCTTATACTAATTGTAGCATATTCTTTTCAGGTTATGGATACAAGAAAGCAGGAGACTGTGTGGTTGGTGGGGTGTTGCGATATGAACCCCTAGAAACGCTGTGTCAACTCCCGACAGTGGGATGTTCTTCGACGTCTGTTGTTCTTCACTCGGAAGAAAAAACGTCCACGGCGGAAGCTGCCAATGTGGTAGCTGATGAGGTTATGGCGGTGTGGGCTCGGGCATCTATTCCGACCTCCCACAAGCCAAGTGTGTCGAGAGGATCAAGGCCCTCTCCATGGAATATGAGAAGGTTGCCAGAAACCGAAACTGTGGGGGAGAGAAGCAACTGGAGCGGGAAAAGGGATTCCAAGCCAACCTGAATACACTGTTCGAAACAGCTCATGCCAACGCCATGAAACTCATCAAAGTCCCCGAAGATCGAGACTTCTGAATGACCAGCGAACCGTGCGGAAGATGTCATCGGAGAGGACCTGGAGTTTGCTCGCAGGGCAGCGGAGTGGGAGAAACGCCGAGCAGCTGAAGAGAAGAGGAGAAGAAAGCCGCGAAGAGATGGACTCACTGCAAGCAAAAGGAACGGTGAAAAGTGGGTCTTCTTCTTCGGAGTCCATGGCTGAAGCATCCAATGATGATGTCCAATATTCCTCTCCTGGTCCTTCGGCTCCTCGATCCACTCCCAAGATGGCCAAGTGTCGGCAAGGAGGATCATCCAATATCCCAATTTTGCTGCAGCCCTGGATTGAACTGGAACCTCAGTACGCCAAGCGATGCACATTGTGGATCCAGCACTCGCTGCCGCGGGAGTTGAGTTATCTCGGTCACCTTGTCCAAATCAAGTCTTCACTGTTCACGGCAGAAGTCCAGGAAGAACTTGGCAGCCAGAATCAAGACCGAGTTCAATTCTGATACGCCGCTTGTCGTCCACTTTGATGGCAAACTCCTCCCTAATTCGGATGGAGGGAAATCGGATCGCATACCAGTGCTGGTCAGCGGGAAGAATCTTGAGAAGTTGTTGGCGATCCCAAAAATCCCTGACAGCACGGGACAGCGGATGGCTGGAGCTGTTCTGAAGGTGCTGGATGATTGGCCGCAAGTTCAACCATGGATTGCCAGTCTCTGCTTCGACACAACAGCGGCGAATACCAGTATTCACAGCAGTGCTTGTACGATTATCCAGGACCAAATGGACCGCCGCGTTCTTTTCCTGGATTGCAGACACCACATGATGGAATTGGTAATCACCTCAGTCTTTGACATGTTCTTCAGGTCTTCTGGCCCCGAAATTGCGCTGTTCGCTCGCGCTTCAAATCCCAATGGGTTCACGACCAGAAGCAGGCTTCCCGTTCAACGGCAATGGCCCAAGCGACATCCTTTCGGAATGGTGGCGTTGAAAAAAGAGCAGATTGTCCACTTCATTGAAGACCAGCTTGAAGTTGGCCACCCAAGAGACGATTACCGGGAGTTCCTGATCCTCGCTCTGGTCTTCCTCATGGTCATGGCAAACGAGATCTCCGGTACAATCGTCCTGGAGCATACCACCGGGCCAGGTGGATGGCCAAAGGCATTTACTGTCTTAATATGTTCATCTTCCGAAGCCAATTCCACCTGACCACTCACGAGGTCTGGTCACTACACAGGATAAACGTCTTTGCCATCACCATCTACCTCCAGAGGTGGTTCGAGGCTCCATTGACGGCGGACGCGCCCGTCAATGACCTGGAGCTGTTGGAGGACTTAGAGCGGTACAAGGTGGTGGATCATGATGTAGGTACCGCCGCATTGACCTAAGCGAAGATTTAGCCGGACTCGCTATGTTCTCCTCCAAAACCACCGATGCAGAGAAGACGGCCATGCTCCAAAACCTGCACAAGAAGACCGAAAACCCAAAAGATCTGCGTCGGCTGGAGGGAAAGTGTCTTGACCGTGAGACAGTCGGATTTGAGCACCTTGGTCACGAAAAGGACTCAAACCATTTTCATTGCCTGAAGCTGCCGGTTCCAAAACCCCCAAAGATCTCGAAGGATGTGCACCATCGTTGAAGTCTGTGAATGACGCGGCAGAATGGGCGATGAAACTGGCGGAAGATTTCAATGAGGGCCTGACAAAAAACGAGGAGGAATGGCAGCTCGTGTACCAAGTCGTCGAATACCACTGCCAGCAGTTCCCCTCAGCAGACAAAAGATCCTCTGTCCCCCGAAATGAAATGTGCCATTAGGAAGAATTTCCATTTCCTTTAATTTAGTCATTAGAAAGAATTTACATTTCATTCTTCCATTCTAGAATGATTAATGCTGAGCATTTACGTTTGTTCATATAGGGTCGAATAAAACAAGGTCAATGAGGGGACCCTTCCCCTCCTAATAGGCCAATGAAATTTCGCCCATTTTTTCCTTTCTTCAAGTGTAATTAATTAAGGGGTGTGCGATTTGACTCTTGCAATTTTTATTTTCACATGTGAGGCTGGGACACCCTAATATATATATATATATATATATATATATATATATATATATACTTGTTCTTCGTAATGACTTGGGGTCGCACTGGATAGGCAACAGCACTAGAAGGGGTCGCACTGGAAAATGCTTGGGAACCCCTGCTCTAAATAGTCTTTTATTCATAATTTTGGAAAAATCGTACTTTTGAAATATCAGCTGATACCAATACCAATAAAAATCTACCGATATCACCAATACTGATATATCAGTACATCCCTATAAGTTAGGCGTATAAATATTAAGTGTATATAATATATATATATATATATACAGTATATACTTATCCTACTCTAATAAACTTTGGTAATAATCTACTTAAGCTCCCATCTCTCCAATTTTCATAAATTATACATTGGTAGCTTCATTTCTTCATCAGGAATGCAATTTAGTCTCTAGTAGGGGAAATACTTCAAAACCTAACCTAACCTAAAAAAAATCTAGAGAGTATTAAAAACAAAACCTAGCAAGTTTGTAGTTTTACAGGATTTTTAATGAAAATCTAGTTTTTTTTTAGTTAGAAAAAACTCACCAGATTGACAACATTAGTATTTGTGTAAATTCTAATTGGATTCAGTTTGGTGGTGGTTGCGATAGAATTATGTGCCATTCATGCGATTCCGACTTTGAGGACTGGATTCGTTATGTGCCCTAGATGAAGACAAAGCATTGGATATTTTTATCAATTACAGTGTTATTCTCATCTTTAACTTGCCTAAAATGTGACAGAGTGCCTAATACGAAAAGATCAGAAGATATTTAGGTGAAATAACCAATATTAACCTGTTAGGTTGATTGAATTCCCAGTTAAGGGTCATTCCATGTCAGTTCAATGGCAAAAAAAATATGACCATCACTGATTTTTTTGGAAAATTGGCACACTTATAGATCTCTGGGAGAAAAACAGAATGATGCTTGTTTCAACACTCTAGGTCATATGGTTACGGAGATATGGCCCTTCGAATTTTGTAAAAAAAGGTCAATTTTCAAGGTCATACCATATTTCAACATGAAATATCTCAGCTCCTATTGCACTTACAGAGACCATCTAAACACTGTTGTAAAGCTTTCAAGCAGATCTACAACTGTGTTTCTATTCATATTTTACCTCAGTGGCAAAAAAAAAAGTTGATCTTATTTTTTACCTTTGACCTTGTGTAGGTCATTTGATGTCACAACCAATTTTTTTCTCCTTTCACCCAATTTTGGGTACACATGTCTACCTTAACCTAAAATAAGAGTTTGTGTTGATTAAGTTAGTATAGATGCTACAGCCATTTCAGTGGACCATACCCACCTCCATTTTGACCAAGTACCTTTTTCCACCAAACTTTGGAACTATTTGAGCTATCTAGAGTGTTGAGAAAAATACCATTAGATTTTTCGGATCAAATGTAGAATTCGGACCCCAGCCTTCTTTAGTTAGCTTTATAAGGCTAACTAACGAAAATATCGACCTAACCTAACCAATCATTAGGTTTAACTGTACGCCCTTGATGATTGGTTAGGTTAGGTCAGGTCATGGTATTTTCGTTAGTTAGCCTTATAAAGCTAACTAAAGAAGGCTGGGGTCCGAATTCTACATTTGATCCAATTTTTCTTAGAGATATATAATGTCTGCTAATTTTCAAAAAAATTGGTAATTATCTAACCTAACATAACCCAGTTATTTGGTCGAATGAGTATCCGGCCCTATTATAAATTTTTTTTTTTTTGTATATTTCAAAGAATTATATATATATACGTAATATAGGTAATTTAAATTACATAATTAATTAATTTATATGGACATTCAAAAGTGGGAAGAACTTCAAACCTGCTATCCTGTTTAAAGGTAAAGCTATGTACATATATAAGTACCTTATACTAGGCTATAGGTACTACCGTATAGAATAAGTTCAGTTTTAAGAGTTAGACGAGTTTTAATAGAATTACTTAACTTTGTGTATTTATTCATTGTGTACAACAGTATGTACCCATGTGAAAATAAGCTTATTTAAACCTTGGAGCAAGGATTTTTTTGGCATCTGTATTTATTCCAATCTGTAAATCAAACTGCACATTTTTCTTGTTGTAGACCTCTGAAACAAGATCAGTATGTCCCAAATTTTATTTGTGCCATCTAAGCAAAAATAGCTTTTAACAGGGTTTGATACAATGAATAATTATAATTGTATTTTTTAATTAATTAATCCTAATTTCTATTAATTATAATTGATTCAAAATAAAAAAAAAATAAAGGTAATTGCAATTGATTTTTGAGCTATAACTGATGTAATTGATCAATTAATGTCAATTGTTAAAAATTATACCTCTAGATCTGGCAGTCATACATCATCCAATGAAAATAAACCTTTGATAGTTTATTTAGTTATACTTATATATAGATATCTATTTAGATATATAGGATCTACAGATCTACAGAAGCTAAGGCTAACAAAGACCCTAAGATCCACTCTAAGGTTAGCCCGAGAGAAAGGAAAGAGTAGCGGGTTAAGAGAAGAGAAGAGAATAAGGGGTTAAGTAAGAGCAACACCTATCACTCATGGGTTAACATTCATTCAGAAAAAGAGGAAAAGTGTCTCACCATCATCATCCGCCGGCCACTGCCGACAAGTCAGAAAAATAGTCGGAGAGAATAGGAGAGGGGTGAAAGATGAAAAGAAGTAAAATAAGAACGCTTACAAACCATGCAAACACAGTCTTAACTCACTGTCATACCATGCAAACTACAAACATGCAAGAAAAGAGTGAGACATGCAAAGTAAGGAGAGGATAAGGAAAAAAAAAAAGGTAGGTAAAGTTAAACAAAAAGTGGGTTAGTTTATGCTATGAGCTACATCTACATTCGTGTTAGTCTAAATTTTTTTTTTTTTTTTTTTTAATAATTTTATTGCTGGCATCACACGCTAGCATGTCACAAGCTGGCATTCATCGTCAACAGACTCATCCTCGAGCACCACCACCAGAGCTTCTGTTGCTAACTTTGTTTTTTAAATTAAACAACGTTAATACCTTTAAAATGTCTGTCAAGACGGTTCTTAAACATATTAACGCTGGTAGAATGAACGACTGACACGGGAAGATTATTCCATTTATCAATTACTTTAAACATAAAGAAGTTTTTAGCGATATTAGTAATAAAACGCCTGCCACGCAACTTAAATCCGTTATTGCGAGTATTACTATTATCAAAAGTGAACAATTTGTCAAAATTTACATTATCAACGTTATTAACGATTTTGAAAACTTCAATAAGCTCCCCCCTTAATCTCCTAGTTTCGAGTGAATACAGGTCTAACTCATTAATCCTATCTTCATAAGGCTTATTGCGCAATGACGGAATAAGTTTCGTGGCACGACGCTGAACCCTTTCTAACCTATCAATATCCTCACGCAAGTACGGGTACCAAAACTGAACTGCATATTCTAAATGAGGCCTGACTAGGGACTTGTAAAGGGGCAATATAATCTCTTTCGATTTAAATTCGAAATTACGCGCTATGAAGCCTAACATCCTATTAGCTTTTGCGCAAGACTCCAGGCACTGGTTCCTAACCTTTAAATCCTTAGATACGCGTACGCCTAGATCTACTTCCTCATCAACGCTCGCTAACTCCCTATCATCCATCGTATACGCGTAATTATTGTTGCGAGAACCTATATGCAAAACTTTACATTTGTCTACGTTAAATTGCATCTGCCACTTATCTGTCCACTCCATAATCCTATTTCTATCATCCTCGTTAACAACCTTACCGCCTATTTTAGTATCGTCCGCGAATTTTGACACGTTACTAGTCAATCCTACATCTATGTCGTTAATGTAAATTACGAATAGCAATGGGCCTAACACTGAACCCTGTGGGACACCGCTACCTACATCTAACCACCCTGATTCACTACCATTAACTACGACCCTCTGTCTCCTCGCACGAAGCCATTCTTCTAACCAGTTAGCTACCTGATCGCGTATACCATGCGCTTTAACCTTCGCAATTAGTCTCCTATGCGGAACTGTATCAAACGCCTTTTTAAAATCTAAATAAATAACGTCAGCTGCTCTATGCCTATCGTATTCGTGCACTATTTCGTTATAAAATTCTAACAAATTAGTTAAACAAGACCTATGGCGTCGAAACCCATGCTGACTACTATTAATCAAATCTCTACTTTCTAAGTGATCGATAATACGATCCCTAACTACGGATTCCAAAAGTTTACCTACAATTGACGTTAAGCTAATGGGCCTATAATTGCTAGCTACCGCGCGGTCGCCTTTTTAAAAATAGGCTTGATGTTAGCTAATTTAAAGTCTTCAGGAATAATCCCCGTTTTGAGTGACTGATTAAAGATCTTCGTTAAGGGGCCTATGATAACGTCTTTCAAATGTCTGGGATAAAAAGCGTCAGGGCCTGGAGCCTTGCTAACTTTTAGCCTATCGATATAATGCGCAATCTCAGCCTCGTAAACAGTTATTTCATCCAAAATAGTCTCGCTACTAAATGGAACGATATCATCCACGTTGGGGACATTATTTATGTCTTCTACGGTAAAAACTGTTGCAAAAAAGTTATTGAAAATACCCGCCATTGCCTGAGCGTCAGAAGCCAAAGCGCCATTAACATCCACTAGAGGGCCTATGTTATTTTTTACTGGCTTACGATTATTAACGTATTCAAAAAACTTTTTTGGATTATGTTTACTATCCGCAGCTATAAGTATCTCTAAATTACGCTTGGCATTCCTAACTGATCTTTTAACCTGATGTCTAAGCTCGATATATCTATTAAAGTTAGCTACCTGGCCATTACGCTTACTAAGTCTATACGCTCTATTACGCTCGTTTATAAACTCTCCTATTTCCCTACTCCACCACTTCGGTCTACCACGATTACTAGCGCGCTTGGGCCTACGAGGAATAAACTCCCTTTCAATATTCCTAAAACTTTCTTTAAACACCACCCAACGCAAATTTGTGTCATTACCCATAAATAAGTTATCCCAGTCCACTACTCTCATCCTATCCGCGAAACTATCAAAATTAGCCCTACGAAAATCAGGGACTTCTATTACGTTACTATCCTGAGTGTTTTCTATCAATAACTTAAACCTAAGAATTTGATGATCGCTACATCCTAAACTCTCGCCTACTTCTAAACCTTCGACTATATTCTCGCCGTTCGTCATCACCAAATCTAAAATATTATCACCGCGCGTTGGTTCGGTAACTATGTCATAAAAAGTTATCGTCCATAAACTCAACCAATCTCAAACCCTCTTCATTACCCGTAAAATTCTCGTAATTAACATTAGGGCAGTTAAAGTCTCCGACAATTATACTATTCCAATTGTCAATAAAATTACCAAGAAGTGAGGAAAATCTAGTATCTATATCGAGGGGTTGAACGGGAGGTCTATAAACAACAACAAAAATAAAACTAATACTACGCGCCCTAACTTCAACACATATATCGCATTAATTGCTGCCGGAAAATCTAACTTAACCTCGATAGCCCTAAGGGAATTACGAATGTACAGCAAAACGCCACCTCCAAATCTATGTAAAATATCATGTTATATTTGTGTAATTGTAATTAATTCAGACAAAATTAATTGTAATTGATCTTGAAATTGTGAAGTACAATACTAACTAATTAATTTGAAGAAAAATAATTGTACCGTATTTTTCAGTGTATAAGACGCACTTTTTTTTTTTCCAAAATAAGGGGTCTCAAAATAACCCTGCGTCCTATACACTGAAGGTCATAATATTACCTTCATATGGGCTAGAAGAACTGATGGATTTTTACAAAAATTCATCATCTCGTAGTCCCTCCTGACTGTGTATTGGTTTGGCCAATTTTACACAAGTTTCTACTCTTCCCAACCCACTGATAACAAGAAAAACAGTATGTATTGCATATGATTTACTTTTATGTTTCATAAAATATAGTATAGTCTCCTGTATACTTAATACTATTTTCTTATAATGAGTATGGGTGAAAGAAAACGTATCACCATACTTTTGATGGAGGACTTTAACAAAAGTCAGCCTTGCTGGTAGAAAATTACGGACATTTTCTGACAACTAGGCAGTTGGTCATAATTTTTTTCCTGAAAAAAGGGTGTGTCTTATACACTGAAAAATACGGTAATTGTTTCCATTTTGTGTAACTGAACGCAACCCTGGCTTTTAAGCTACATATGTTTTTTTCCTTTTTAGATAAACATGGATTTCAGCAGTTTGAATATGGGCAGGTTCTGTTGTGACCCATTTAAAAAACACAAAGGAAAAGTTAAAAAAGGCATTTGTGCATTGACTAAAAATTTGATTGATCAAAATCCGAATTGAAACTAACAAATAATCATAAAGCATGTGCAACCTGTTGAAATATACTAGCAAATCATCCATCCCCAATGCCTGAATGTGAACCACTTGAAAAATCACCATCCACCTCATCAAGTGCCCCATCTGAGCTAGAAACCGTTGGAGATGTAGTTGAAATGCAGTATGAGTTTAGTAAATTCAATGCTTCATTGGCCACACTTAATGAGACCCCAATAAAACCATGTAAACTCTCTGACAGCACTGGTTACGCAAAGAAAAAGTTGAGGAAAGTAGTAGTAGTTGTGAAAAGAAAGCTTGAACTTGCAACTAAACCAATTTCATGCAGTGACTCAGATGATACAGAACTGGAGATTCTTCAACAACTAAGAGAGAAATTTAATCAAGTGACAAGTCAGTGTAAAACTGACAATTCTTACTATCCTACCAAAAAGATGGACACAAGTAAAGATCAGAGAAGAATTTAACTACTCAGATTACATGGCTAGGCAAGCAGAGAGTTTGGTGAGGGAGAAGGGAGTGCTTTCAACTCCTAATCTGCATTTGGGGAAACACCTGAATAGTGAGTGACACTGTTTATTAAAACCATTATGTTTATTGTACCATTTATTATCTATTAATTATATTTTGTATTTAGGTTAGTATCTTAGCATTCCTATTTAAATTTGAGTCTTATTAGGCAGGACTAAAGTCTCTTCTTATAAGTTTTTCTTAGTTTTTGTCTAAGGTCAAATCTTTGGTAGGATAAATAATTATATACCTTGAAAGGCATATACAAATACTTTATTATTATTATAAATGTAACAATAATGGCTTCCATAAAATATATTGTAAATACCTAATAACTGCCTTTTTCAAATATAAAGTTATGTTGATGCCTCTTTTTTCATGGTTTCACCCAGCTAGAAAAGAATCGGTTCTTATAACTCAATTGGTAAAAATAAAGGAATAGGTTATTTTAATATACATATTAAAAGGCAAATTGTCTTAAAAATAGCAGATATTATAGATCTCAGTGAGACAAATCTAATGGTACGTTTCTCAACACTCTAGCTCAAACAATTCCAAAGAAACGGCACTACAAAGTTTGGTGGAAAAGGGTACTTGGTCAAAATGGAGGTGGGTATGGTCTACTGAAATGGCTGTAGCGTCTATACTAACTTAATCAACACTGAAAATCTTGTTCTAGGTTAAGGTAGACATGTGTACCCAAAATTGGGTAAAAAGAGAAAAAAAATTGTGTGACATCAAATGACCTACACAAGGTCAAAGGTCAACTTTTTTTTTTTTACCACTGAGGTAAAATATGAATAGAAACAAAGTTGTAGATCTGCTTAAAAGCTTTAAAATAGTGTTTAAATGGTCTCTGTAAGTGCAATAGGAGCCGAGATATTTCATGTTGAAATATGGTATGACCATGGAAATTGACCTTTTTTTACAAAATTTGAATAGCCATATCTCCGGAACCATATGACCTAGAGTGTTGAAACAAGTGTCATTCTGTTTTTCTCACCGAGATCTATAAGTGTGCCAATTTTAAAAAAATATTGGTGATGGTCACGTTTTTTCAACCCAAAATTCCGTTGAACTGACATGTATGCCCTTGATGATTGGTTAGGGTTAAGTCATGATATTTTCATTAGTTTAAACAAAAATGACAAGAGCAAACTTTTCTGGTTAATTTTGTGTTGTTTTGCACATTTCCTGTGGTAATGCGTCATTTATGAGATCTTGTAACATGAACATATCTTATACTGTATGTTTATGTTACGATATCTCAAAAACTACTACGCATTTGCACAGGAAACCAATGGCAGATTCGTGCAAAGCACCTCAAAATTGACCAGAAAAGTTTGGTTAAAATGCTCTAGATTTTTTTTAAGGTTAGGTTAGATTTTGAAGTATTTCCCTTACTAGAGACTGTCTAAATCACATTCCTAATGAAGAAACGAAGCTACCGATGTATAATTTATGAAAATCAGAGAGACAGGAGCTTAAGTAGATTATTACCTAAACTTTTTTTATGCACAAAAATAATTCCAACCTTAACTACAATGAGAATAATTTGGGGTTTTAATGGAAAGTAATGCTGTGCTCAACACTTCAGGCAGCCAATCAGCATCTTTATATTAGTAATACTAAAAACCAAAAATAGTTAACCTATATGGTACTAATTTAGAATATGTTAACTATGGAACTCTTCTTCCAGTCCTGATTCTATAAGATTTGGCTTTGGCTTCAGTTTTGGCTTCCTGACTTTCTAAATGGCCAGCTTCAGCTTTGTGATTTTCTAAAGGCTTCAACTTCAGCCCCATGTCTGGATTGTATATACACTTCTATGCCTTCTACTGCTATGAGGATATCTAAATGCCCTAGTCATTTGCCTAATTGTCATTCAGTGTGTTTTGTAGTGTTTAATATGTTTAGTGTTTTGCTCATGTTAGAAATGATGAAACCTTTTCATTTATAATTTATGTTTAATATGTAGTTTTATGGACACCAGATTTTTTACAAAATTAGTGATCTGCAGTAGTGATTTCTGAATGACCTTACTAAATATGAAACCAAATTAAAATGAAATTTTAAAAATTGTTATTAACTGACAGTAGGAAATATGGTTTTCAGTTTTACTTTGAAAATAAAAACAGACAACAAAAACTATAGAGTTAACAACTGTATGAAGAGGAGATATATTCTAAAACTGGTGAAATTCTGGTTTGAAGAGTATCTTCATAGCTTGGTAATACATTAAATTATAAATAGATTAGATTAGGGTTGGTTAGGTTTTCATTTTCTGCCACCAATGTAGCTAATGTAATAAGGCGACTGGTGACTGACCTTGGCCAATCCTCTAGAAGCTGTATTTCCCTTACTGATACGTGCACAATTATTATTTTGGTGTCATTTATTACTTCTTAAAGAGATCTACAACTTTTATTCTATGAAAAAAATTGCCAAACTTTACTATCCACACAATGTTCAGTCTTTAACTGCTTGGCAATAGATTAGATTAGGTTAGTATTTGGAGCCTTATGGACTGACTCTGAACAATGTCTGAATAGTAGTGTTTTAACAAAAATATTAAGTAATAAATAAAAAAGTATAATACTATCATGACCTTTTGACCCTAGCCCATACCCACACTATATAATGAAATGAACAAACCTTATATGCATTTTAAAGGCACATAATTTCTGAACATTTGCTAAGTTTTGTAAGCTATGTTAAATTAGGTTGTTAGTAATTAGGGCCTATGGATTGTCTCTGAACTGCATCTGGATTCTTGAATTTTACCAAGTAGTGATAATACAGTGAAAAAATTGTCACACTGGCAAGCTGGCAATATCCTATTTTGGCATCCCAAATTATTCAACCAACTAAAAATAAATGAATAGCATCCCAAATTATTTACCAGCATTAGCTTTGTTTTGACAAATCATTTTTGTCTTATGAGAAAACATGACTGGAATGCCTGGTTAGGTTAACTATACACCCTTGATGATTGGTTAAATTATGATATTTTTGTTTAAATGGTAAAGATACAGTTTCACAGCTCCTAAATTTTTTCCCCGCAGTCGCGGAGGAATACAAAACACTATTGTTTACATTGCAGATGAGTGTTCTGTATGCTTCCACAACTTTGCAGATCTGTAAAAGTAGCAGAAAAAAATCAAGAATTATCACTAAATAATGCAGAAAAAAATAATAATTATCACCAATTAAATAACTAAGGTTAATTGAATGCCCAGTTAAGTCAATTGAATGGCCAGTTAGGTCAACTGTATGCCCTTGATGATTGGTTAGATTAAGTCATGATATTTTCATTAACTAACAAAAATATCATGACTTAACCTAACCAATTGTCAAGGGTGTACAGTAGGGTGGATCGATTTTACATTTTTTTCGATTTCCATGTTCTAATAGAGACAAAAACTTGAGCATGCATGAGAAAATAGCCTCTGCAAAATCTTAGCTTAATAGGTAATCATCTTCTGCCCCCGGCAGAGCGATGAAAATCATATTTAGTAGTCAAAACGTATTTTTCTTATAATTTTTAAATATTTCAATATGCGTGTGTGTTATTTCATGCCTAAGCAACGATATAAATGCTATGAGAAATATATAAATGCATTATTTAAGACAGAGCCGATCTGAAAATATGTATATAAATTACCTATTTTTTCAATATTTGACGTTGTTGCCGGGGGCAAAAGATATTAACGTAGGACAACGCGCTTAGAAAAACGATCATATGAGGTCTTTTTCATCGACTTTATAGTTATTAGGAATAATTTTGATACATATTGAAATATTTATAAGAATACGTTTTTGACTACTAAAATATGATTTTCATCGCTCTGCCGGGGGCAGAAGATGATTACCTATTAAGCTAAGATTTTGCAGAGGCTATTTTCTCATGCATGCTCAAGTTTTTGTCTCTATTAGAATATGGAAATCGAAAAAAATGCAAAATCAATCCACCCTAGTGTACAGTTAACCTAACCAGGCCTTCAATTGACCTAACCTGGCATTCAATTGGTGATAATTAGTTTTTTTCTATATTATTTGGTGATAATTCTTGATATTTTTCTACTACTTTTACAGATCTGCTACTTTGGCTAAATTTAACACAATCCTCTGTAACTAGTTTAAGCTCACTGACAGAACATCCAGTGCACACATCCACCATCATCAATATTACACTCCAAACTGACGCATTTCCACCTCATTGCTACATTTTGTAGGCAATCATGCAGCGGAATGGCACAAGTAGTTCTTATTAAAAATATTTTATCGGGTTTTACAAAAACTTTACCAATGCCATGGTCTTCAGACAGTCTCCAAATATACATATTTATGGTTTTTATAACTAAAATATTGGTATTCATGGAGCCATGAAACTGCATATTTACCGTTTAAACTAACAAAAATATCATGACTTATCCTAAACAATCATCAAAGGCATACAGTTAACCTAACTAGGCAGTCAATAATTTTCATGTAGGTTTCAATTAATTTTAAGGAATTTAGATAATCTCTAGGAGCGCTCTATTTTTCAATATTAAATATACACTCATAAAACATATACCATTTGAAAGCTCATATTTTTCTGAGTCCAAAAATGTAGTAATCCAAAAGTATCAATAGCAAATAAAAAGTAACGATTTAATTAATTGTTTGACACGTGACATCATTAACTACATTATAAAGGTTGGCTAAATTATAAATCTTCAGTCTGTATTGTAAGATAGTATATTTTTTGGTAATTGTTACGCTAACCTAACATGAATATATTATTACATTATCATTTGTATAATTTAGGTCTCGTGGGTACGGTAAAGATCATGCATCACAAATTGATTGGTATAGGATTTTATATTTAAACCGTTACTTTTTATTTGCTATTGATACTTTTGGATTACTACATTTTTAGACTCAGAAAAATATGAGCTTTCAAATGGTATATGTTTTATGAGTGTATGTTTAATATTAAAAAATGGAGCACTCCTAGAGATTTACCAGAAACTTTTACCAAAAATTTAAACATTTATTTTTAATACATAGACAAGTGTATCAGGATACTGCACTATCATACATGTCAGGAAGTGACTAAATATACACATTTGCCAATTGCTTGTATTTGGGATGTTATTTGTTTATTTTGTAAATGTTAAATAATTTGCGACACCAAAATAGGGCAAACCTATATTTGCCATAGTTTAAGTCAATCTAGTTCTCAGTACGGGCTATGCCATTGATATAGAATAACCTAAATCTCAAAAGTTTGGAATTGGTCTAGGCATCACCACATAGATCTGGTTGAAAAAATAGACAAACTTGACTTGGGTGAAATCATCATCTGTAGACCTAGGCCTACACCCACTATGCCAATTAATTGTGAGTAGTGTATTTCTATTTTGTGCAATTTTTATGCTGGCTCTGCACGGTAGCCAAGCCTAAATTACTTACATTTGTATGGAAAAATAAAGCGACTAGTCAGAGAAATGGACTTTATTATTTTATTATAAAATATAGCTTATGACTTGGATAACCTCAATAGGCTTCATGTTTTCCAAATGAAATGTAATTTAATGCATAGGCCTAATAGGTTTGGCTAGCCTACAATAATCTATTTCATGTTAAAGACAAGTTCATCCAAAAACTGAAGTAGCAAAGATTTTTTTTTCTCCAAAATGAGCCAAGACTATTACTGAAAATTAAAAAAAAAAAAAAAAAAAGTAATGAAAGTCGAACACCATGTCGCATGACGAAATCATCACCAATTTTGCCACCACGTCCACAAATCAACGATCAAATTATAGCATAACTAAGCCATTAATGACCCCTGTGCCCTAGGCCTAGCTGGACTGTGCTACTTGGTTGGTTGCTCTGTTTCATGTTATTCAACCATCCAAGTAAACATTTTGTAAAATATACCCTAAATTTTTTTTTTAAAGATTCATAAAATCCTCCTACTGCAGATTCTATATAAGACAGAGAAATGACAAGGTAAATTTTAATACGAAGAGGGCTCCCAAAATTAACTGAAGCTATGGCGGTTTCAGTTAAATTAATTTTATTGGCTAATCAAACGTAAACGCACATAAAATAATTACTAATTACTAATCATTGTTGTAAACAATTGCTTCACTAATTTCGGTGCAATTTTTACGTCTATGTTTTGTTCGTGAAAAAATGCCTAAAGTTACTAAAAACTTTATAATAGTATGCCTTACTTGAGTCGTTAAATAAAAAATAACCAAAATTAAATGCTAACTGAGTTTAACATTATATATATATGGAGCTATTGAAGAATAGGGGGGTTAATATGAGTTTTATCGTACTCAGAATATCAAAAGCAAATATAATTATAAAATATTAAAGCATAATTTTCTCATCGTTTTCATATAAGTCACTATGCTCGCAGATGCGTCCTTACCAAATTATGTAGATTTGAATATTATGACATTTTTGCGACATTTTTTTCCCACCCTCCCAATATTTGCCTGGTGACGTCATGAAAATATGATATATGAGCTAGGCTTGGGCTATTTTTTTGCTACTCTGCGACTTAATTAGTTGGATGTTTTCTGTTCTGGCTATTTTTGTTTTTGTAATTGGATTCAGTTTGGTCGTGTTTGTGATAGAATTATGACGTGCTGTGCGTGTGGTTTCTGACTTTGAGAACTTGATTCGTCATGTGCCCTAGATGAAGAGAAAGCATTGGATGTTTTTATCAATTACGGCGTTATTCTCTCATCCTTAACTTGCCCGAAATGTGACAGTGAGTGCCTAATACGAAAAGATCAGAAGATATTTAGGTGAAATAACCAGTATTAACCGGTTAGGCCAACTGAATGCCCTTGATGATTGATTAGGTTAAGTAATGATATTTTCGTTAATTTTAGGCGTTTTAGGTTACTATTTCCACTTATGTTAGTTTTAGGGTTAGGTTAAGTAAGGTTAGGTTAATACCAAAATACATTTTTCTAGTAATATTTGATGTGTTTTGCTTAGATTTTGACCTCCATTTCCCTTGAAAATGAGCCAAACTTCAAAGTACTATAACTTTGTTGGATCTCATTTCGGAGGGAAATGGAGGTCATATTTGAACAAATCACATCAAATACTACTAGAAAAATGTATTTTGGTGTGTAAAATGACTGAGTTACTCAATATACATAATTACCCCCTATTCTTCAATAGCTATATATATACAGGGCGTCCCAAAAAAATGTATACACACTTTAACAGCTGATAGCTCAATTGATGTTTCTTTCTTTCCAAGTTAAACCCATTAGAATTAATAATGGCAGTCAGACTAAGCTTTGAACAGGAAATTCATTCTAAAATGCTACTGGAAGTGTGAAAACGCAGTTGAAGTGCAAAGACAGTTTAGGAGGGAGTTTCAAACAGATCCACCAACGCGACTTACCATCACTCGAATTAGAGATAAGTTTGAAGCCGATGGAACTGTTCAGAATGTCCACAAGAAGCGTTCCGGAAGACCACGGACATCGACAAGCCCCACAAAGCAAGAAAGAGTACTGGAAACGTATCACCAAAGTCCAAGAAAATTTGTGCGGCAAGCGAGTCGTGAGGTAGGAATTTCAGAATCGTCTGTCCAACGCATTTTGAAGCGCTGTCAATAGAAAAGTTACATTCCAAGATTAGTCCATGCTATTAATGAAGATGATCCGGACCGAAGAGTGGAGTATTGCGAGTGGTACTTGGCACGATGTGGATGTGGATTGGACGAAGGGGTTTCGTAGAATACCCTCCGCGTTCACCAGACCTCACACCACTAGACTTTTTTATGGGGATACTTAAAACAAAGTCTACGCTATAAAACCTGCAACAGTCGCTGAATTGAGAGCAGCCATTGAACGAGAATGCACACAAATACCAAACGAAATGTTTCGTGATGTTTGCGATTCCATTGCTTCGCGTTATCAGCAGTGCCTGGACCAGAACGGACGTCAGTTTGAAAACAGGCGTTGACAAAACAATTAAATAATGTCTGTAGATTCTATTACATTTTGAAAATGAAATGTATTTTAATAAACACTGCCTTTATAAGTATTTAAAGTGTGTATACATTTTTTTGGGACGCCCTGTATATATATATATGTATATATACTGTATATATATATATATATGTATATATACACACACACGAGGGTACTTCAATAAGTATCCACACTTTTTACTTCAGTAATAATATGAACACATACATGAAAAATAAAGGCATCAACATGAAGACACCAATCAATAATAATGAATATTCTCTAATTTTTCACTACTTGTCTAATTTTGGGAATCCAAAACTGTTGTCTGATCTCTATTATCACTTCTCTAACTCCAGCATATAACAACTTATGATGAGTATCCAGGATCAAAAGTTCCACAAAGTACCCCCCAGAAGGTAGCAAAATTGGATGTCTTTTCTCCTCTGGAAGCCCAAAAAACTATAGTCTACCTCCTACTCTCAATAAATCCTGATCCAAAAACACATCCAAACCCTTGAGAGCAGAATGTGTTGGTAGAACCTGTAATGGACGGCTGGTGAGCAATTCCCTATCTTCACCAAATTTTTCCTTCTGCACATATACCACCCAGTATTGCCTGGCTTGCTGAATCTCCTTACTGTTCAGAATTCCTTCCCTTCTTGTTTCTCCCTTAATATTGTTGGTAAATCTATATACCCATGCTGTCACTCTTAACAACCTTTTCAGACTGTTAATGTCCTCAAGCCTCAATATGGGGTCCTGCTGCATAACTTGACAACTGTTCACAGTGCATTTTCTCATTTCGCTCACCCATTCTTCTTGAGCCTGGCATTCTCCTACAATAGGCTGATTAGGCCAGTTTTCGCTTCCAAGTTTTAGCCACTGGCCCATTCCACCGCAAACTTGACTGTGCACGATCTTTCACTGAAATTCCTCGTGTTGGTAAACCAGCTGGGTTTTGGCTGCCTGGACAATGCTTCCATTGCTTGGGATCTGTGTGTGCTTCAATTTCCTCCACCCTATTGGCAACAAATGGTTTCCATTTCCTTGCCTGGCTTCTTAACCAGTGCCAAACTATAGTGGAGTCTGTCCAATAATAGCTTGGAATTTCATAGAGGGCCAAAGACTTTTGCACTGTAACTGCAAGCCGACTAGCAATAATTGCACCCATCAATTCCAACCTTAGAACAGAAAGCCTTTTCAAAGGTGCTACTCTGCTCTTTGCAGCAACCAACCTGCGACTTACTTCCTCTTTGAATGTGCCTCTTATATAAATACAAGTTGCATAGGCTTCCTCACTTGCATCACAAAAGATGTGCAGCTCCAAATTGTTTAGACTATTGTTCAACTCTCCAAAGTACCATTTTGGGATTTCAATGTCTCCAAGATGTGCCAATTCTTTGAACCAATATTTCCACCTTACCACCATATGATCAGGTAACTCTTGGTCCCAACCAAGTTCAATTTCCCAGAGGCTCTGAAACCAAATTTTTTACTTTATCACAAATGGAGCCAGGAATCCAATAGGATCAAAGACCTTTGAAACCAAACTAAGAGCTGTACGTTTTGTCCACCTTGTCTCATTCTCAGCCAGCTCTACTAAAGATTTCCCATTGAAGGTAAACAAATCCTCTCCTTGCTGCCAAACAATGCCTAGCACCTTTGTGTCTATTGCCCACAACTCCTTAATACCAGAATCCTCAATACTTTCTGCTGCATCAGGTACTACACAGGACTGACTCATAAACTGTTGTAATTGAGAATGATTGGTCTGCCATTTTCTAAGCTCCATGCCAGCCTCCCTCATTATAGCTCTAGCCTCCATGAATATCTGTTTAGCCATATCTGTATTATCCACGGAACGCAGCAAATCATCAACACAAAAATTTTTCCTTATGTGTTCAATAGTGTTAGGATAGACTTCAGAATATTTCTTAAAATGGTACTGCATAGTAGCTGCCAACAGAAATGGACTAGAGCAGAGGCCAAACAACACTGACTTCATTCTATATCATTGAACCTTAGGTTCATTTTCCAACAAGTCTTTCGTATCCACCCACAGATACGTTACTGCATCTCTGTCCTCTGGTTTTAACTTTATCCGCAAAAAGGCTTGCTTCACATCTGCAGTCAATGCTAGTCTACCAAACTTGAATCTCAGTAACAAGGAAAATAAATCCGCATTTAAATTTGGCCCAGCATCCAAACAGTCATTCAAGGACACACCATCTTTGTCCTTGGCTGAGCCATCAAAAACTACCCTCAGTTTGGTGGTAGTTTTGTCTCGCCGTACCACTGCATGGTGTGGCAGATAATGTGCCTCCTGGCTCACCAGCTCACCTTGCACCCTTTCAGCATAGTCCTCCCTTACATAGCTTAGGATGGCCTCATTGTATTCAATTAACAACTCCTCATTTTTTCTTAGCCTGTGCAATGAAGTCTCCAACCTCCGATTAGCTAGCTGAAGGTTTGAACTGGGTTTGCAAGAATCCTTCCAAGGGAGGCCAACTTCATATCAACCATCTCTAAACCCAATCCCTTTTTCAAATTGCTCTAAAACATCACTGTTCACTGTATTTACCTGCTGCTCCTGTTTGTCCTTTATGCCAATGGATTCAAGTTCCCAAAACGCTTTCAAATGCCTTTCCAAACCATGGCTGTTCTCCTCAGTCTTAACAAAAAGAGCTTTAACTTCCATTTCATTGCAGTAGCTACCGTGTAGCATCCAGCCTAGCTTACTTTCAATAGCTACCGGACCTCGAGATGTGCGGACAATATTACCAGTGATGAAGTCCCAATAATAGTCAGCTCCAATCAAAAGACTAATATCTTCTGTTCCTTCAAACTTATTATTGCCCAAATTAATTCCTTTAACTTGCAATTCTTGGACACATGCCATATCTGAACAAGTAGTGACTGGAGCACAATGTTCCTCAATCTCTACAGCTTGGACCTTCATAGTGGGACCTTGTGGTAACAACTCCTTAACCAGAACTTCTACCTTCTTAACTTTGGTTCGGTTTTGAACGGAACCCCCAAACCCAGAAATTCTTAAATTTTCCCTCTTAAGTTCTTTAAACTTCAATTTTCTGGAAGTTCTCGTCTTAATAAAGCTACACTGGCTACCACTATCAAATAACACTCTTACAGTAGCTTCTCCATCATTCCCAATTAATAAGGCTGTAGCTGTTTGCAATAATCCTCCTTTACTTCTACTCCCTTTCATAGCAGTGGCATGTGCCACTGATGTCTCTACTTCTGGTGTAGGCCTACTAGGAGTGTTTTCACACAATAATGGCTGATGCCGGCCACGGCATTTTTTGCTCAAAATTTTAAACTTACAAAACCTTGCTCTGTGACCTTTCAAAAAACATTTAAAACATGCTGTGGACTTAGTTACCTTCCCCTTTCTCTCCTCAAAGGGTAAAGGCTCAGCCACCTCACATTTATAATTATAACTTGTGGTTTGCCTTCGCAAAATATGCATTCCTTGATTCCCTTTAATGTATTCTCAGAGGATGCATGTAGAGCTGACACTGTACCTGGGCATTCCTTTTTGTAGAAACTTTGGTGCCGTGCCTGCCTTTGTCCCCTTGTTTAACATCCCACTGTGCAAACTCAATTCCCTCTCGTCTTGCTAATTCTGTGCCTAAAAGTCTTAACATCTGCTGAAGGGGGATGTACACATTTTCTGTAGTGTCCCCTACTTAATTCAAGCAAAATTGAGCTAGGCAATTTAGACTCCAGTATAGTGACCAACATTATACCATTAGGGTGTGTCAATTTTGTCAACTTTTTTCAAATCAATTTTGGTAGTGAAAATATAGTGTCTTTTCATGTCAAAACTTGAAATTGGCCAACCAAAATGAAATAAAATAACCCTTACCTACATCAATTTTACCTTAAAGTTTCAGAAATTGACTCTTTTACTAAATAATAGGACATAAATTGATTAACTATTCATCTGTCATAGAATTATCCCACTGATCGCATATGGAATGTTTTCAAGGTCATATAGTTGTTGACTTGTTGTACAATGTACAAGTCACAACATGAATAGAACTGTCCCTCACTCTCAGTCCTCAGTTGCCTCTTAGATGTCATAGACGGTGGTTTGCTGTTATTGCTCTTGTACCTACTTCATAGTTATTCTACTAGACGAATACTACAGTTTAACTGTAAGTATGGATCATTGCTCATTACAATTATTTATTATTATCATATTCTTCTGTCTAATTATGTTGTAATCCCATGAAATATTTTTTTATTGAATTTTAGAACATCGAATGACTAAACTTTGAAACATCGTAATTGATATAAAATACTTAAATGTTTTTCTTTCTTTTCAGATATTCCTAAGATGCCAAAATTGAAGACAAGAGGTCAGTCGTCATGGCACTTGAGCCTGTTAGTCGGTACAGGCAAGGAGCTTCCCGTATCAGAACTACCAACAGTGCGAGACATGCTGAGACTAGGGTTACTCCTTCGTGAGCAAAAATACAAAGGATAGAAGGAACTACACAGAGAAAGAGCTCATAAGGGACATGATTCCCCCTCTTTTGCATCAGTGGAAAAAAGCTAATGTGTTATTCAAACCACCTGTACTCAATCAGTATAGAACTATTGAGCTAAAATTAACAAAGCTGTGGCACAAAGCAGTTGAGACATCACTTGGTAAAGGAAAACTAGCAAAGAAAAATAAATTTCTGCACACACTTGATACTCTTCTTAACATTTTTAACTACCAGTGTCCCATAGAGTTGTGTTCTGAAGCCAATTGTTCTCCCTCATGCAGAAGAGAACCTCACCCTCACATTGATTGTCGCTGTCCTCGTGAGAAGAAGATCCCTGTTTTGGAGCTGGCTTTCATAAAGGCGCAGAGAACAAAGGCAGGAGGCCAAGGAAGTATGCAGATTGGTTCGGCAGATTATTCAGAAACCAAAAAAACAGATTGTTATTGCTAAGAAAAAAGAGAAAATCCGAGAGGGAAGAGAGGAAGAAAAAGAGAGTGAAGAAGCTACCCAAAGAGATGAAGAGCTCTATCAAGAGGTTTCTCACTTCTTTGAAAGCTCTTCAGATGAACAGAAAGAAGCAACATCAGATGATAGCTCCAAAATGTCATCTGAACCTTCGCCGAAGAGAATGAAATACAACACTAAAGACATCTCAAACATTGCCCTTGCCAGTATTCGCCACCATACGGGGCTACGAGAGACTGCAGAGATTGCCACTGCCGCTTGGATAGATGCAGGCCTCATCAGCAGAGAGGATACATCCTTAGTGATAGATCATAGTAAGATAAGAGCACAAGAAAAAATAATGAAGGAAATATCTGATCAGCATGAAAAAGATTTGAAGGAGGAAGGTCTCTCTTGCCTTTTGTTTGATGGAAGAAGAGATGGCACAAAAGTTCTCCTAGAGGTAGAGGGAATGGACAGAAAGTTTCCCGGTCTCATCAAAGAAGAACACTACTCTGTGTGTTCCGAACCTGGTGGCCGCTATTTGTTTCACTTTGTTCCTGAAGCAGAAGTAGAAGGCAAGAAACATGCAGAGGCAATTGCTGATCAAATAATATGTTGGCTTCAAGAAAGAAGACTTGACAGTTCACTGCAGGCCGTTGGTAGAGACTCAACTGCGGTGAACACTGGATGGCAGGGCGGTGTTATGACGCATTTAGAGAAAAAACTTGGAAGAAGGCTTGTTTGGATTGTATGTGATTTGCACACAGAGGAACTACCTCTTCGTCGTCTCATCCAGGTACTTGATGGTCCTACAAAGAGCAACAAGTGGTCAGGCCCCCTTGGCAACATGCTAGATGAAGAAACATAATTAGAAATAAATACAAAATTTCCAAAGGTCGAAGTAGGCCCTCCCCTTCCAGTGTTGTCTGAAGAAGTTATCAAAGACCTCAGCACGGATCAATCTTACGCTTATCGTATTGTTCAAGCAATCAGATCAGGAGAGTTGCCTCAAAATCTGGCTCTCTTGGAGATTGGATCCGTAAGTCACAGTCGTTGGTTAACTACAGCGATTCGTTTCTGCAGGATTTGGGTTTCCAAACATGCTGCGAAAAATGCTCTGTATGAATTGGTCCACAATTAACCCACCCCTTATATCTCCAGTCTAACTATAGAGTAGATCAAGTCTAGCCTAGAGGGGTCAGCCTAGAGATTCCGGAAATGGTCCAGAGCGGGCAGATAAATTGAGGTCCACAGTAGGATTCCTCACAAGATTAGGTTAGGGCAATCTACCTTCACCTTTGTTAAGCTATGAGTTGATGCTGTGTCTTAGGCCACAATGTAGGCCTAACTTGTCTGACCCAGCTTAATTTAATGTGATTAACTGTTGGTGTAAAAACTCAATTAGTCACTTACTTTTAGTTATTGGAGTCTCTCCCTTCTCTGGTTGTTTTATTGTCGAGAGCGTACTTTGCTGGTACGTCCTCTCGCCCCGTTCTTCGTTTTCGTTCTTTTTCTTTTGTTCTCCTCTTCGCGGGGCTTCTTGTACCAGCGTTGTCTTGGTTTATTCCTCGGTTGGTTTAGCGGTAATGTATCTCCATTACCGAGCACGCTCCTCCCACACAGTATATAAATACTAGTGTGGAGAATAACTCTGGTGAGCAACCAATTGGTTTCATCCACCCAGTTATTGACATAAAAGGAATTTATTAATTGTTAGATTAACTACCTACCTACTCAGTGAACCATTTTCGTTACCTCCCAACTACCCACTCATCAGTTTTCCATACATGCACTGAACGGCAAAATGCTACAGAATTTGATGTTGATTGTTGAATTTATTATTGGGTTTTATCTTCCTCACTGGTTCAATGTAAAACTTAATCCAATGTGGATGGAGGGGCCCAACCACATCTTGTTTCAATTACAGCTACTGAGAACCCAAAGGAAAGTAGTGGTGAGAATGTCCGCTTGGTATGCTAGGCCAGAGGCAGTTTTGCAAGCAATACTCTGCAGCCAATGTACCAAAGAGCGAACTGAGGCTGAGGAAATCATTCTAAAGCTTAGAGGAACATCACTAGATGATGACCAGCTGGGAGACTGCTCTGTTCAGACAAGGAAGGTACCTCCGATAAACGTCAATGCCACGAAATTGTCAGAATTAGTTAACTTGACTTCGGAAGTTTTGGAGCCACCACTGACATGTATAACAAACAAAGATTTAACACAACTTAGAGAGGCCCCGATGCAAGTGCCAAAGTGGCCTTCTCACACTCAGAGTGTGAGGAGATGTGAAAATGGTCACAGAAGCAGCTAGTCAAGTTTACAGTCATGAGAGGCGAGAAGGCTACATCAAACCGCAAGTAGCAAGCCGAATGCTGATGTCAAGGAACCGCAGCAAAAAAGGACATGACTGCATTGTTTACTTTCAAATAAAGACTCTGAATGATATCTTATTGCCACTTTAAATGTTGATAAGATGTTTGCGCACATTTGTTATTTTGTTACGAATTTATGGAAAAATGGAATTTTTGAATTAAAATTGATGTAGGTAGGAGTTTTTATTGTTTTTGAAGCAAAGATATTATTTTGTATGCCAAATGATTGCATTAAATTGCTACCAAATCACATGATTTTCAATTTAGTCATTTCACCCCCAAAATTGACACCCTATTATACCATACCTTTCCATTCCTACACCCAAGTTGTCCAGGGACCTAGTTCTAACTTCAAATTCATCATATAACTGCCGTAACTCCTTGACACTATTGGGATTAACAGGAGGTATAGCTAAAAGTTCACGGAGGTGGCTTTTAATTAAGATCTCTGGCTTACCAAACCGTTTCTTTAATATATCCCAAGCCACATTATAATTAGCCTCTGTTAATGCTAATCCTGCTATTGTCTTTGCTGCCTCCCCTTCCAAGAGGGACTGCAAATAATTAAACTTCTCCACCGCACTTAACACTTGACTAGAATGAACTGCTGATTGAAAACTGTCTGCCCATCCTTGCCATTCCTGAATACTCCCAGAAAATGTTTTGAGTACAAGCCTCGGTAAATAATTGAACTGCAGATCTGTTAACCTTAACTTCACAAACACCATTTGTTGAGGGTTGTGTCTCATTATTAGACCTGGTCTCTAACTGTACTGAGCTGCTAAACTCTTTGCTCTGTGGCATACTTTAATTATATAATCAATAATCTCTTCAAAGTAAATTATGTTATTTTCTATTTCATCCTCTTCTATAAGAGCCTCAATTTTAACATTTACTTCGCTTAGAGCAACCTTTTTAGTTTCTAATATGGAAAGCTGCGCAGTCACTAAGCTTAAATCCTCTTGCTCTATGGCAGAATCTATAGTGGCAATGACCTTTGTAATTAGACCTTTGTAGGCGCTTCTCCTTTTTTTAAACTTGTTCAATTCAACTGCACTCATCTTTAATGCAAACAACAATTGGGCTCAATGCCAAATAAGCTGAATTGGCAAAAATACTTACCCAAACTGATCAAACTCAAATTTTGCTTTTTTTCAAATAAACTGAATTGCTTGGTTGGGGTACTGACCAACCACCAGTATGGAATACCAAATTTTCCACCCAAGTAACTGGCGCACTGAAGTCTGCAACCTTCCCCTACGAACAATAAACCAAAATTAACCAAACCGATAAAATGTAGACCCAAAACAACGACAGACTAGTGGCCAAGTTTCGCAATTGGGCGACTAAACTTTCTACCCTGGGACCTTAACTCAATTATGCTCAACCCGCCCAGGCCTAATTTGGGCTACAATTTTCACAATCAGAACTTTGCCAAAAATAGTCACTGACTCAGTCGTGGGCTAGAATCCGGTTCCGAAGGACCATGTTATTTTTTTTATTTTATTGGGTTCAAAATCCCAGCTGAGCCGTGAACAGCCAAGCTCTGAAGGGCCAGTTCAACCTACAGCCCAAGTTAAGCTAGACTAAAAACTTACGGACTTGGAGGTCCTATTAGGTCCTATTTCAGGGTTGCTGACTCGATGTGGGCCTACCTTAGGCCTCAGTTGCATAAAATTAAAATAAAAAACAAAAGGGGCACTATTTATGGTCTTTCTAAACCTTGCAACAACAACACAACCTGCACCATTGCACGATGCAACAATCTTGTATCTAAACAACCAAACTGAATTGCAAGAGAGCTCTCTATAAGACCACACCCTGTAAGTGCCGCATTCAACAAACGAGTAGGCAGGACGCGCAGTGCCCCAAAAAAATGATGCCACAAGAGTGCCCAAACAATGATGCCACAAGTGCCCAAAAATGCTAGCTCCAAATTAAGTGAATTTTTCACTAACCTTACAATTATGAGATGGATATATATATATACACCTTAACTTAATATATACAAGCAATGCTGCATCAATCAGCTTAGTCACCATATCGTCTTGGGACAACAATGGCTCTTCCTCTTCTAGATTTTCTAACAGGGGGGGATTAAGGCAGGGGTGTGCTGCCAATTTCTTAACAACCGGTTCTGATACAGGTAGGGTGTAACTCGGCGAGCATAAATGGCGCGAGTCATTAAGCTAGGGGGTCTGGGGTGAGTGGTAGCTCTCCCAGCGGGGTCCGGGGCAGAGCCCTGGAAGCCAACGCATTTTAGCTTTTCCAAACAGCATTTTGTAACATTTTGACAGAAATTATTTAATATATTCTTTATACTCACTAATGACATAATTATCTAAAAATAAACTAATTTTTCATAAAAAAATAAATAAATATTGAAACGTCTACTGCTTGTGATACTAACTATATTTTTCTATAAAATCCTGAAAAATGAAAAAAATTTTAGATATAAATACATTTCTACTGACTTAAATATTTGTTAAAAACAAACAAACAAACGGTTCGGTGATCCAATCAAAATTTGACAACCGGTTCGGGCGAACTGGACCGAACCGGTCCCAGCACACCCCTGGATTAAGGATACTATGGATCCGGATGTTCCCTAATCAGGCCACCATCCCCGTGTGGTCTGAAATGACACTAGCATTATCTATATATAAATATTCAATGTAAATTTCATATTTACATTAAGGATAAACAGTTCTAGTTGTGGCATATGTGCATTAGCGTGTAGCGTCATTGGGCAAAGTGTAACGGATCAAGAGGCACATTTCAGATTTCGTACAATTGACCTCCCTAAATTCAAAAATGAAAACAAAATTTTTTTGTGACAAGTGCAACACCTCCTTTTTCGCATGTGAAAATCGTGAAAATTGCTAGTTACCCATAACTTTCAGACACTTGCTTTCCTAGGGTTTGAGCTATCATTTGACTCCTTACAATGTACTGCTTTTCAGGAAAAATAGAAAAATTTATTTTTGGAATAAACATATACACTGTAGGTAGGTAGGTAGGTAGACTAGATAGTTTTATTTAGTAAATGATACATTAAAATCTTGTTTAGTTTTGAATGACGGCATAAAGTCACGCGATTTAAGTACTGCTCTAATGTAACCATCTCTTGAATCCTTTCCATACACTGCCCCAGACGCTTCAGTTACCATCCTAACAGCGTTCTACACCTTGGGAGTGACATGGTATCCGGACAACAAGGGGCTCTTCAGTGATCTTATCGAGTTGTTCGACAGAGAACTTCTTCGTGAGTGGTGGTTCCATTGTGCACTCCTCCACTGGTGGAAGTAAATCTTTCAAATTATGAGCACTTTGTTTGATCTTTGGGGGCCGAAATTCTCTGACTTGCTGTTGAGCAGGTTTGGGAGCTCATCGAATGGTCTTGATTACATCGATGGCCAATTTCCGGTTTGCTTGATCTGCATCTGCAAGCATTGCCAGTAGAACATTTTCAGGGTGAGCCCAATATGCATTTCTTTGGATCACAGGCCATATGATAGTCTTGCTAGCTGGTGGCAGTAATCGTAGCAGCTTGATTTGCTCCAGGAAATGTTTTGGGCCATCTGTGCACCTTGGATGGCACTTGATGCTAAATCACATGGGTCCATAGTGGCACACGACAAACTGTGTGAGTGAATACAGTTCATCACTTGGCTGCGCCATCGCTACATATAGCCGACAAATTCTGCTGGCAGTTGTAACCCATCTTGCATGGGAGATTGGTCGAGGCTTCTCTCGTAGAAGATCTTCATTAATGACACCAGTCCTTATCGCTTTCATCATTCTGTAGAGGTAGGCTTGGTCACGACTCAATTCAGTAAGGTCAACATCCGGGAGAGTGTGGCCATCAGCAATACATTGAATTGCTCTAGAGGAAAGTGGCAAACTTTCACATGTGGCCAAAGCTTTGCCAATTGGTCCTTTCCATTGAGTTGCAGATTCTGTTTGGCCGATGAGTTCCTTGCACAAGTGGCGCAGTGGGAGTTCATTTAAATGCAGACTACAGATGAACCAGTGCAAAGTGCGACCCAGCCGGCACTCTAGCAGGTGTATTGCTCCACTTCTATGCCCTGTGTTTGTGGCTGTGCTGTCGGCTCCCACTGCAATTATCTTGTCTGCAATACCCATTTCTTCAATCGCATTTTGAAGTCCATCCGCAATGACAGTGTCAGTTCCTCGTTCCAGTGTCAGATGGCTTAGATAGAAGGTTCCAGGCTCTCCGACCAGCACATACTGGTCCTCAACTTTCTTTGTGCTGTACCATTTGTTCCCCTTTTTCTCTTTGACAAGTGTCATGTCTTTCCGCCCATCAAAAAATAAAGCAGTGACTTCCACATCGTGGTAAGTTACTGCTTCCTTCAGATCCCTCCGTACCTTCTGCCGTGCTCTCCATACTTTGTGGTGGTCAATTACATTTATCTGATCATCAGAACTAATGATGCCATAGTCAACCAATGTTGCAGTGCTGATAGCTGCAGCAGCCCTGTTCGATACACCATACCGGTCAGCTTCCAAAGCAACAGTGGGAATCGGTGTGATGTTCCTGTCCTCCTGGGCACTATCACCCATCCACTCATCACCAACACTTTCACCACTGGAGTCTGCTTCTGCTTGAGCTGATTCGACCACATCTGCAGAGGATGCTACCTCTTGCCGTTCCGTTTTTCTTCTATTCTCTTCTTCTTGTCTTTCTTGCATCCGATCCTCTCTTGACTTCCTTCTCCCCATCATCTGAGTCACATTCGTATCCACCCGACTGATCTGCATGATCCGCGTGGTTCTTTGGTCGATCAGAAAGGCATGCTCTCGTCGTGGAACTTTCATTTCTTTTTCACAGTGACATGCAGACAGATCATCGCATTGGCAGACATCTATGTCAAACAATTGATTCAGGCTTTCCTCGAACTTCTTGGTTTTTGTTGCCTGCTTGCCTTGCTTTGATGCTTGTGAGCCTTTTTCCATCAATCGGAGCAGCTTGGTCTTCACATTCTTGATTGGCTGTGATGGAATGTTAGCACGATTCCAAAGGTCAATGAATGTTTGGCATACCTCCGGAAGAATCTCCCTGTTGCTGGTGTACTTGTTCTCCTTCAAGAAGAGGAAATGCCTTGCAACTTGTATACGGGTTGGAAGTTCAGACAGAGGAAGCTCTGATAGTGGAGAACCAAAGACAATGTGGCTGGCAGATCCCCGTGTTCTTTGCGTGCTCATTGTACCAGCAAAACTCAACAAGTATCACACAGGAACACTGAAACAAAAACACAAACGTATAAATAAAAAATATATATGATTACGAGTGTGTATACCGTAAAATTCGGTGTACAAGTCGACGTGGTTATAAGTCGACCCAAGATTTTGGTTAAGAAATTCGTGTTTCAAGATATATCCTTTGTATAAGTCGATCCCCCACTCCTCCACTAACCAACCAACCAACCAAGTTTACAAGTTTAGTTTACCGCCACCGCCTTACCGCCAGGGCCGGATTAACCATTAAGCAAAATAAGCCCGTGCTTAGGGCATCAAGGGAAGGGGGGCACCACAGAAATTTTCCATTGTCGGATTTCCCATGGATTTATTATACTATTATAATCGCGGCTTATAGCCTATAAGCTGTTGAAAACTGAATTATATATATTCATATATAGTATTTATTTTTTTTCATTGTTTGAATTTGTAGTGAACAACCCTTTTGAGAGAATAAATATATTTCGTTGTAATCACACACTTTACGCTTTGCGTTATTATTTTGTTTATATCAAATCTTTGAGCGCCATATTAAAAATACATATAGATTAAATTACATATACAGGGTGGGCGGAAAGTAACTCCCTATTTTGGATTGGTAAAAAAATACATATATTATTCATTTATTTCAGAAAAAATAATATGAAAAGGTAGGCATACATGGTAGGTTTTCTCTAAAATTCAATGTGGGCTCCAACTCTTTCCACCAGCTTCTGGAGCCGCCCAGGAATGGCGTCCACTGACTTTAGCAAGAACTCCGGCGGGATGGAGGACATGACTTCCCGAATTCGGTCCTCCAGTTCTTCCAATGTCCTCGGTTTGGTGCGGTAGACTTCTTCCTTTACCCACCCCCAAAGAAAGAAGTCGCACGGTTACCGCTGAAAAACGGCAGAATCGGTTCAGTGTAACGGTGTGGTGTGGTATGACCTCAGATCAGGTTGTGGGCCCGTTCCTTCTGCGCAACACCATGAATGCTGAGCGGTACCTTGCTATGTTGCGAAACGAGGTCTGGCCGGTTGTCAGCACATGGGAGAACATCGACGATCTGATATTTCTGCAAGATGGCGCCCCTCCGCACTTCGCTCTTGTTGTCCGTGAGTGGCTGGATGCCCACTTCCCTGGGCGTTGGATGGGTCGTCGTGGTCCACATCAATGGCCAGCCAGGAGCCCCGACTTGACACCGTGCGACTTCCTTCTTTGGGGGTGGGTAAAGGAAGAAGTCTACCGCACCAAACCGAGGACATTGGAAGAACTGGAGGACCGAATTCGGGAAGTCATGTCCTCCATCCCGCCGGAGTTCCTGCTAAAGTCAGTGGACGCCATTCCTGGGCGGCTCCAGAAGCTGGTGGAAAGAGTTGGAGCCCACATTGAATTTTAGAGAAAACCTACCATGTATGCCTACCTTTTCATATTATTTCTTCTGAAATAAATGGATAATATACGTATTTTTTTACCAATCCAAAATAGGGAGCTACTTTCCGCCCACCCTGTACATATATGGGGCACCAAAATCTTTTAAGTGCTTAGGGCCTCTAAAGGTCTTAATCCGGCCCTGCTTACCGCATTAGTTTACCCATAAGTTTACCGCTATGGAGCCTCCGTCAAAGCGAATGAAATATGATGCTGGCTTTAAACTGAAAGTAATTGCTTATGCATGTGAGACAAATAACAGTGCTGCAGCAAGAAAATTTGGAATTAATGAAAAGCTAGTGCGAGACTGGAAAAAGAATCAATGTGTTTTAAGTGAAATGCCAAAGTCTAAATGTGCGTTACGAGGCAAAGCTTGTCAATGGCCTGCATTAGAGGATTACTTAGCAGATTGGATAAATGAAAATCGTGAAATTGGGTTAGCTGTAACGCGACCTAGCATACGTATGCAGGCACTTAAGTGGGCCCGATCACACCCAGATGAAAGTGAAGACTTTAGGGCAACAGTGAGTTGGTGTGATCGTTTTATGAATAGGAAGAATTTAGTATTACGGCAGAAAACTAAGATTGCACAAAAATTACCCAGTGACCTAGAGAATAAAATTGTAAATTTCCACAGGTTTATTAGTGGACTGAGAAAACAGCAAAATTTCCAGCTAAGTCAGATTGGTAACATGGATGAGACTCCATGCTTTTTTGATATGCTATCAAAGAGAACAGTACACTCTAAAGGTTCCAAGACAGTTTTAACAAAAAGTACAGGACATGAGAAAACAAAATTTACTGTGGTATTAAGTTGCCTTGCTGATGGCACAAAGTTGAAACCAATGGTGATTTTTAAAAGAAAGACAATGCCACCATTGAAGTTTCCAGCAGGCGTGTTTGTTCACGTTCATGAAAAAGGATGGATGGATGAAAATGGAATTCATTTATGGATTGAAAATGTATGGAATCGGCGCCCAGGCGGATTGCGTGAAAAATCAATGTTAGTATGAGATGCATTTCGAAGCCATTTAACAGATAGTGTTAAAAAACATTTACAGAGCAATAAAACTGAATCTGTTGTTATTCCTGGAGGTCTAACGTCTGTGCTTCAACCTCTTGATGTATGCATCAATAAGCCATTTAAGGACAAAATGCGTATGCAATGGAATAACTGGATGGCTGAGGGCGAAAAGTCTTTCACAAAAGGTGGTAATATGCGTGCCCCATCGCTAGATGCTTTATGCAGATTTGTGATAAATTCTTGGGAAGCCATTGGAATTGAAATTGTTCAAAAATCATTCAAAAAATGTGGGATTAGTAATCAAATGGATGGGATGGAAGATGATTTGTTGTGGAGAGATAGTGATAACGAAGAAGATGCAGTAAATAATTTAAGCGATTCCAATTCAGATTCAGATACATATGGCGACCTTGATCCTAATCCTAACTAAATTTTTAAAGTTTTTTATTGTCTTTTAACCTTTTAACTGTGTTTTTAATAAATAAAGTGTAATTCAATATCTGTATTTGAGCTCATCCTTGATCGATCATGTGCACCAGTTTACCTGTCTTGGATTAAGGTTCCGATTTCATACTTGTTGTATAAGTCGACCCTAAAATTTAAAGATATTTTTTAAGGCTTTAAACATCGACTTATACACGGAATTTTACGGTATATATAAGGCTTGGTTTATTGGTAAACAATAAGTTTACCAATATATATATATAAATATACTGCACACACGTATGTATTATGTATATAAATATCCATAGGTATATATATATATATACCCTAAGACATATAACAAACTTATAAACAATGTAAAACACAACAAAACAAAAAAATGTGTATAATGTATATATCACAAAACGCACCTTTCGTTAGTACCTTGGGGTTTTTGAACACCCCATCCACAGAAAAAACACTTGTTTCCCTCAAGCGAGCTAGCGTAGAACTAAGAAATTCCAGGGGATGACTCACTGAGAATAATTAGAAAGCTGCCAGAAGTACCATGTCAGTCAGTGTTACCAACTGTAATTAACAAGAATTTTGTATTTTTTACATGCGAAAAAGGTGGTGTTCTGCTTGTTGCAGAATTTTTTTTATTTCTTTTCTGAAATCAGCAAGGTTGATTGTACAAAACCTGAAATGTGCCTCCAGATCGCTTATGACGCTACACGCTAATGTGCATGTATTATATGTATTTATATGGCTTCCAAGACAACTCCTAAAACAATTTTATTTTTACAAATTTTGAAAATTCCTTTTTACTGGGCTTGACAGCTGCATTAGGAATGCAGCTGACGAGGAAGCTTCGAACAGTGGCTGTATCCTCCAGCGCGGGACACGTCAACGCGAAGAAGAGGCGACGTCAAACCGAAACATCAACGCGGACAGACGGACAGATATTCGATGAATTATAATGAGACTAGCATACCCGTTCGTCTTACAGACGAGTTTTTTTAGGTAAATATGCCGATGCGTAGAATTATAATCCGTTACATAGCATACCTGTTAGACTGCGGTGCTGAGGTCTTTGAAAATTGTTGCAACAAATTTTCTTTTTTATTATCATTATTACGGGCGGTGTAACGTTGAAAAATGAGGTACACCTCAATTTTCAATGTTGAAACGTTCAACGTTTTTTTTTTTTTTTTTTTTTTCATCATGTCCACATATCCACTATATAGTCCAACGCGCAAGCTCCACAAACAAACAAACTTCCACAAACTTCCAACTATTTTTACAAGGAGTTACAAGGAAAAGAAGTACCTCAAAAGGCCTTGCGGCCCATACCGAGGAGGTACCAATGGCAACGGGTGCCAGGGAAAATTTTGTACACACTCAAATAGTGTGCAAGATTTGGTCTAACCTTTTCTTGAACTGATCCACAGAGGAACTGTTCACAACTTCCGAAGGTAACCTGTTCCATGTGTCACAGATCTTATACGTAAAGTAATTCCCACACACACTAGTCCTAAACCGTTTCAAATCCAACTTCCAACCATTGTTGCGAGTTGGGTTATCATTTAAACTAAACATGCTTCTAAAATCGACATCTTTGAACCCGCGTCACGTAAGCGTCGATTGTAGCCCATATGCGTAACGGAAGGGATTAACCTTGTGGCATTCTTCAGCCGGTTTTCAATCCACCTACCTACTTCCCCACCAATACCCAGCACGCGCACTTTAGCCATTAGCCGGCGGTGAGGTACCTTATCAAAGACTTTCTAATCAATCGCCCTACTCTTATCATACTCACTCAATATGACGTGGAAAAACTCGAGCATGTTGGTGAGACACGACCTATGCCGTCTAAACCCATGTTGGAGTCCCCAAGTAGCTTGTAGGAATCCAAATGGTCAACAATCCTACCCGCTATTATCCCCTCTAATTATTTACCGACAACTGAAGTGAAATGGTTATTTATAGAGGTTCCAAAGCCTCTCTTCCCACGCATGAGGTAGCAGTTGGGTCCTAATCGTAAGAGTAGAGAAAAAGAGTTAATACTAAAAGTTTTTTTTTTTCTGCAGTCAGAGGAGAACATCATTAACCTAAGCTAAAAGGACAGAGTAGGGATGGGAAGGGGTCCTAGTAACCCACGGGACAGGTTTGTACAACAGACTTCACCCGCCCTCCCGAAAGAGAGAGAACCTAAAGGAATTGGCAGCCAATTTCTCTAGAATCCCACGACTCGGGACCGGAGGGCTGTCACACCCCAAGTATAAAGTTTACTACACCCAGAAGGAACGTGCATAACTTTATACCCCCTTTATACAGTATATATAGGGTGAACCAAATGTAGGTGGACAGTAAATGATAACGTTTATTTTGAGAATACATATTTAATTTTTTTGTATACTATAATACAAAATAAAATTTAAATAAATTTAGTTATAATATTTAATATAATATAACACAAACACCATAGTTATAATGAACACCATAGTTATAATATAATATAACACAAACCGTATTCAACCTACTGTCCACCTACTTTTGGTTCACCGTATATATATATATATATATATATATATATATATATATATAGAGAGAGAGAGAGAGAGAGAGAGAGAGAGAGAGAGAGAGAGAGAGAGAGAGAGAGAGAGAGAGAGTATAACAATAGAGGTAACAACACAGTAAATTCAAACAACTTTAAAAAGAAAGAAGACTATTAACGTCAATTACATATTCGTCTTTATTTGTTCTGAGCTTTCTCGTGAGATCTATGTCTTTTAGTCTCGAATGTACGCGCTGTTCCATTTCTTTTATGTAATAATTCTGGAGTATCCCGTTTCAACATCCAGCAGTTCCAAATTTTTTGTTTTAAACTTCACTGAACGGAAAGAAAAACTGAGACCTATTTTCACAAGTGGCTGCGAAACGCCAAGCAACCGTATTGATTTTGAGTGCCCTCAGAAAATAAATTTCAGATTCCTTAAAAAGTTAAAGATTCTATCAACGTAAAAGCTCAACCATTAGGAATGCAGCTGACGAGGAAGCTTCTAACAGTGGCTGTATCCTCCAGCGCGGGACACGTCAACGCGAAGAAGAGGCGACGTCAAACCGAAACATCAACGCGCTGGTGGCCAAACTTCCTCAAATCTCCGTGCAGCGGGCTGTCTACGGTTGGCCAGACTGGCAGTCGACCGCCTGTTGCGTGGCACAATCAGAGTGCCGATCGGCTCCCGGGGCCGGACCTATACCAGCGTGCTATTTTTTCATTTACGGGGAGCAATTGCGTGCTCCCCGGACTACTCTTACTCTCCAGCGACATTAAGACTAATCCTGGCCCCACTACAACTTACACATGTCACCATACACAAAGACATAGACACAATAGGACCATGAGACACATACAGAAGCATAATATTAACATATTACAGTACAACGCAGATGGCCTCTCAAACAAAATCATGCAGCTTAGGGAATTCTCACACAAACAAAACATTCACGTAGCACTTGTACGAGAAACAAAACTAAAAAGCACACACAAAACACCCACCATCCCTGACTTCACGGCGATTCGTTAAGATCGTACTGAGGGTCACGGGGGTGGACTCATCACTTACATACGTAAAAGCATTAGTTACACTGATGCCACCCAAAAACATTACAGACACAATCCAAGCAGATAGCACGATAGAAATACAGGCAGTTAACATTAAAACACATTCAAAACACAACATCACACTCATCAACATTTACATCCCACCAGATAGTTCACCTCAGGTGCCAGCCAATCACAATCCACAGTTACACACTCTTGTCTCTCTCACTAATGTCATCTTAGGAGGAGACTTCAACGCTAAAGACACTAGTTGGTACCTGCACAACCAAAACAACACCAGAGGCGCCAACATAGCCACACAACTAAACAGCCTCTTCATTCTTAACAACACAGAAGAACATACACACATACCACATCAAGCAGGATACTCAAACTCCCCCCCCCCCCAGACATAACATTCTGTTCCCCTCACTAGCAACACATACGTTACACACTGGAGAACAGAAAAACAACTGTCATCAGACCACCTGCCCATCATCATTACCAAAGCTGGGCACTTGCGGTATTTTTTGCGGTACTGCGGTACTACCGCACTACCAAACCGGTACCGCATAACGCAGTACCGCAAAGGATCGCTGAAAGTACAGCAGTACCGCTACCGCATTCAAATTTCCCGCGGTACTTTCCGCGGTACCGACAAACACGACTTTTCAAAAAATTAACACTTTTTTTGAAGTAAACCTTATTACAGGAGTACAGTAAGACGAATGCTGCGTGTGTTGCATCAGCCTAACTCTAGACACGTTAAGTTTTCGTTCAGAACATGTTACGTTGCCATCCTATCACAACGCCTCAGTGCAGTGCTTGCTTTTGAGCCGGTTGCACGTGTGTTACATTTCTGTGACAAAGATCGATTTTTAGCCATTATGGCAGAAAGTTCAGGTGCGAAATCGCCGATATGCAATTTCTGAAAATATGTGCTATTACTTGTGTTGTTCTTGTGTGCAGTACCGCAGTACCGCAGTACCGCGGAACGCACCAGGGGGACCTGAAAAAGTACCGCAGTACCGCGTAACGCACTGGGCATGCTGGGTACCGCAGTACCGCGTAACGCACCCCCAAATTTTGGTACCGCGCCCACCACTGATCATTACAACACATTCTACACTCTGCCCCAACAACCTTAGGCACACTTACAGAAATTACAACAAAGCTGATTGGGACGATAAACAGCATTACCCACTCTAACAGTGGCATTCACACTTCACATGCGGCTATCTGTCCCAGCCAAAATAATATCCCAACATATACACAAGCTAACATTCTAGTTAATCGCTACGCAAAGATAAGTCACTTAAACAGAGACAACAACCAGAAACACGCAGACAGACAAACAACCAGACACAAGAAAACCTACAGACTCGACACGACCATTACACCCTTCAATACAGACCAGACCACCAACATCATCAAAAACATTAAGAATTCGAAGGCTACTGGACCAGACAACATATCTAACATACACCTTAAACACTTGGGCTCCACAGGGAATACTAGCTCTCACAAACAGCACATATTCATACCAACACTGTATTATTCCTGACATATGGAAACAAGGTAAAATTATTACACTACTCAAACCAAACAAAAATCCAACAGAACCAGCTTCCTATAAACCCATTACTTTACTATGCACACCTTCCAAAGTAACAGAAAAACTAATCTTACAAATCACCAACCCACACATACCACTATCGCCTACTCAACATGGATTCAAACCTCACCACTGAACCACGACATTACTCACTAACCTCACGCAGCACATCATGGATGGCACCAACTCCAGACGACCAGCTCAACGTACACTATTAGCAATAATAGACATAAGTAAAGCATTTGATACTATCCCACGTTTCCCTCTCATAAACAAAATACTCAACACAAACATGCACAATAACACCAAAAGGTGGCTGAGCAACTATCTTTCAGGAAGATACTCACATGTCACATTTAATGGCAAGTCATCCAAAAACAAGCTTTTTCCGAACGGGCTCCCTCAAGGTTCTGTTCTCTCACCAACACTGTTCAACTTATACATGCATGACATTCCAACACCCACAGATACCAAGCTTACCTTATCATCATATGCAGATGACATCACTCTAACATCCACCCACAACAACCTCAACACCATTAGAAATAACCTACAAACATACATAAACAGTATACAAGACTGGCTCACAAAAGAACACCAGATAACTCCACAGCTTACACTAAGCAGTATCAACATTCCACACACTCACAGGACCAAAATACTTGGGGTCACATACAACACATCATTATATTTTGCAAACCACATTCAGGACATTAAAAACAAATGTACGTCAAGATTTAACACGCTTAGGGTACTAACAGGCACAAACTTTGGACACCAGCAGGAAATAACATCACTTATATACAAACAATATATTCGCTCAGTTATGGACTATGCTAGCCCCATGCTAGGCACCCATTTTCTCAAACACACACACACAAACACCTTAAAGACAATACAAAACAACGCACTTCGCGTCATTACAGGATGTACTTTACTCAAACAACACCAATAGAATACCTGCACACAGAAACAAAAATACTAAAAGTTAGGGAACATTTAGATATGAGGGTCGAACACAATTCATGGCAGCAGCGACAACTAACCCACAATACCCTTGCTACTACATGCACAATCATGCACCAACATCTCGCACCATTAAGGTAACACCAGAGAGACATTATAACCAAATACTCCATTCCCTACCACACCCCACAGACATCACACAGTACAGAAAACAAACACACACACACCTAACCCACAAAGCACTGATACGACTCGGTCCGAATGCGGTTTTAGGTGCGAAGCCGCCATCCATTGACAGGTCAGAGACCAGCCTGGCAGATCGGATCGAGTTCACTTAGTACGATTCCGATGTGGACATCACCCCAACTTCAGGGCCGTAACTAGGGTTTAGAAATTAGTGAGGTCCAGATTTTTTTCGAGCGCGGCGGGAGGAGCAAAATTCAGACCAAAATGACATCTACAAACACAACCCAAGCTATACACTAAACACAAAACCCTTGTCTATAATTAAATACTGTACAAAGGGACCTGTTAGCAAAAATACTTTTATTAAAGCTGCAGCAATATTTCACGGTTCAATCTTTTTTTTTTTTTTAGGAAATAATTACCGAGGTCCGGACCTCGGTGACCTCATAGGTAGTTACGGCCATGCCCAACTTACAGACATATATACACAGACTAGACAACTCCATAGACGACACCTGCCACCTGTGCCAGGACACACCACAAACAATTGAACACATTATGACGGTGTACCGCTCTAGCACAACATAGAACACAACATCACTAGTGCACTGAACCTCTGGTCCACTCCGGAGAGAGCGATCGGTTACCTGCGTGCCGCCGTCTTGCTCGATCAGGGTGGGCTGATCGGCTAACCAACAACAACAACGTTGAAAAATGAAGTACATTGTTGAAAAATGAGACACTTCGTTGAAAATTGAGTTGAAGTAGGCTATAAGTTAGTAGCCCCTCAGAGCTTGGCCCTTCAAGGCTCAGCTGGGATTCTGAACCCAATCAAAATAATAAAACTAGCGGAGCAACCCGGCGCTAGTTTTATTATTTTGATATATATATATATATATATATATATATATATATACCCGGTTACGTTAAATGAATGCCCGGTTAGGTCCACTGAATGCTCGATTAGATTAATTGAATGTCTGGTTAGGTTAACTGAATGTCCGGTTAGGTTAATTGTACGCCCTTGACGATTGGTTAGGTTAAGTCGTAATACTTTCGTTAGTTTTAACGAAAATATCACGACATAACGTACCCAATCGTCAAGGGCGCACAGTTGACCTAACCGGGCATTCAATAATTATACCGTAGGTTTCGATATATATATATATATATATATATATGCCCGGCATGGCCGGCTCAAAGGGTTGTGGCGCCCTGAACCAATTTTGCTTTGGCGCCCCACCCCCATCCCATTTTTTTTATATAAAGGTTTTTTTAGATAAAAAATAAAAAGAATTTTGATGTAATTTTATTGTTTATTTCATTCAGTAACATTTTATTAAAATCTTAAAGTAAAAAATATATTTTATTAATTTGAATTCAATAACCATTAACCAAGCAGCATTAATAACATACCGGTACTCGTTAAAATTTCGGCTTCAAAGATTAATTTTTCGGGTCTTAGCAGCTGCAAATCTTTGGATTATTTCATCCAGATCTAAATCCGTGTCGATGGCATGTTTTTTAAACTGTTCACCTGTTTCTTGTTGATTGATAGCGATATTTTGTCTTTTTTTCCTGTTGCTCTCGATTTTTGACGCCCCCTAAACTTCGGTGCCCTGAGCCAGTGCCACGTTGCCTCGCCCCTTAAGCCGGCCCTTATGCTCGGTTAGGTTAATTGAATGTCCGGTTACGTCAACTAAATGCCCGATTAGATTAATTGAATGCCTGGTTAGGTTAATTGAATGCCCAGTTAGGTTAATTGTACGCCCTTGACGACTGATTAGGTTAACTCGTGATATTTTCGTTAAAACTAACGAAAAAATCACGACTTAACATAACCAATCGTCAAGGGCGTAGAGTTGACCTCACCGGGCATTCAATTAACCTAACCGGGGATTCAATAATTTTACCATAGGTTTCGATATATATATATATATGAAAATTATTTCACGAAGGTAACACGTGAAAAATATTTATGATGAATAAAACCACGAAGGAAAGGAAACACAAAATGGTGCTCAAGCGCTTTCGTCTAATGACATCCTCAGGAACACTGAAGTATATAAAAAGGTTAAGCCTATATATAGGTTACAGAAAGAAAAAAAGAAAAAATAAATAACATACATACACACAAACACACATATATATATATATATATACATACATATCTATATATACAAATACATACATACATACATACATACATATATATACAACAAACAGAGAAGTAAAAATAATAAAAAAATTAAAAATTAAAACCTTAAAGGATTACCAATGAGGCGTACAGATTGTAAGGAAAAATATCGATTTTTAGCACAAGATCAAATGGATTATAAAAATACAAATTTATACTGGAACTCTGCCGGGTTTTAGCACAATGCTGCCTATGGTCAGGTTTCGATATAAAAAAAAAAAAAAAAAAAAAAAAAATGCAAATTAAAAGTTAATCGATTTTTAGCACAAGATCAAATGGATTATAAAAATACAAATTTATACTAGAACTCTGTCCGGGTTTTAACATATTGCTGCCTATGGTCAGGTTTCGATATATATAAAAAAATAAAATGCAAATTAAAAGTTAATAAAGTAGAAGACAAGTTTACCAAAGATTTAATGTTTTACACTTCTTATCTAAATCTGCTTGAAAGGAATTCAACATAACAGGATCGAGTTGAAAAAGACCTTTGCTTATGTTGAAGTTATTTGAAAGTTGGATAATGGCAGACTCAAGAATATTTCTATTAACAATGTTGCTTGAATGGAATAAAACTGGAGTCTGCCATTATCCAACTTTCAAATAACTTCAACATAAGCAAAGGTCTTTTTCAACTCGATCCTGTTATGTTGAATTCCTTTCAAGCAGATTTAGATAAGAAGTGTAAAACATTAAATCTTTGGTAAACTTGTCTTCTACTTTATTAACTTTTAATTTGCATTTTATTTTTTTATATATATCGAAACCTGACCATAGGCAGCAATATGTTAAAACCCGGACAGAGTTCTAGTATAAATTTGTATTTTTATAATCCATTTGATCTTGTGCTAAAAATCGATTAACTTTTAATTTGCATTTTTTTTTTTTTTTTTTTTTTTTTATATCGAAACCTGACCATAGGCAGCATTGTGCTAAAACCCGGCAGAGTTCCAGTATAAATTTGTATTTTTATAATCCATTTGATCTTGTGCTAAAAATCGATATTTTTCCTTACAATCTGTACGCCTCATTGGTAATCCTTTAAGGTTTTAATTTTTAATTTTTTTATTATTTTTACTTCTCTGTTTGTTGTATATATATGTATGTATGTATGTATGTATGTATTTGTATATATAGATATGTATGTATATATATATATATATATATGTGTGTGTTTGTGTGTATGTATGTTATTTATTTTTTCTTTTTTTTCTTTCTGTAACCTATATATAGGCTTAACCTTTTTATATACTTCAGTGTTCCTGAGGATGTCATTAGACGAAAGCGCTTGAGCACCATTTTGTGTTTCCTTTCCTTCGTGGTTTTATTCATCATATATATATATATATATATATATATATGCCCGATTAGGTTAATTGAATACCCGGGTAGATCAACTGAATGCCCGTTTAGGTTAATTAAGTGCCCTGTTATGTTAATTGTACGCCCTTGACGATTGGTTAGGTTAAGTCGTGATATTTTCGTTAGTTTTAACGAAAATATCACGACTTAACCTAACCAATCGTCAAGGGTGTACAGTTGACCTAATTGGGCATATATATATATAATATATATATATATACACAAACTCAGAATGGTTCCCTGAGAACATTATATGTTAAACACAGACCGTGCATGGAACAAGGAACTCTTCTGGGAAAATTAAATCCACTATAGTCCGAATAAGTAATGGTAAATGACAAATACCATAGTTTTTTTCCTTTTTCATGATTTTAGCCCGAAAAAGGAAAAAACTATGGTATTTGTCATTTACCATTACTTATTCGGACTATAGTGGATTTAATTTTCCCAGAAGAGTTCCTTGTTCCATGCACGGTCTGTGTTTAACATATAATGTTCTCAGGGAACCATTCTGAGTTTGTGTATACTAAACGGACGTGTTTCGTGCCTTGAAAGTGGACGCTCAATGTCCCGGTTGAGGTTTAAGTTTTGGTTTTTTTGGCTAAAAATACAATAGTTACCCCCTTTTTCTTTGATTTATTCAACACGACGTGAATGCAACGAGTCTTTTACTTATATAGAGGTTCTGAGTGTAGGGATCTAGGTTTGCTTTAAACCCTAGATCCACGTCCCAAAGCTGGATCCTGTCTGCTTTGCAGATAGCTGGTGAGGGAAGCTATATTTATGGGATCTCTTTGCGAGAGACCCGTTGCCCACGTCGGGCTAAAATCATGAAAAAGGAAAAAAAACTATGGTATTTGTCATTTACCATTACTTATTCGGACTATAGTGGATTTAATTTTCCCAGAAGAGTTCCTTGTTCCATGCACGGTCTGTGTTTAACATATATATATATATATATATATATATATATATATATAGCGTTCAACTTCCACCCGTGCAACACGGGGTCGCTCCGCTAGTTTTATTTATTTTGATTGGGTTCAGAGTCCCAGCTGAACCTTCAACGACCAAGCTCTGAGCGGCTACTTTAACTTACAGCCTACTTCAACTCAATTTTCAACGAAGTGTCTCATTTTTCAACAATGTACTTCATTTTTCATTAAAGGTGAGGTGACGTGTATGTATATATATATGTATATAGTCTAAAAGTCACTAAAGAGTAAATATCACTAAATCTAAGCTGAATGGCAAGACCAAGCCATAAACGAACCAACAGGCTGTTCGTATTGCTTTGGTCTGGCCTAGACATGTTTTTTCCTATCTGACCTAATCTTTGGTGCTGAGTAAAATTAGGTGATGAATCTAAGGTGACAAATCGGGTAGGAAGTTGTTCGTACTTAAGTATAGTTAGGGGTAATGTCTATAGCTTCTAAATTGGTAATGTAAGAGAGAGTTAGGTAGGCTGTTGTGGGACACAGGAATAAAACGGTAGGCTTCAAGGAATACCTAATTCAACGCACCGGTAAGTGCTTTTGATTGTTTGCTAGAACCTAAGTAACCTAACTGGGGTGTCTACCCCACGCTATCACATTGGCGACGAGGATGGGATTTGGCTCATTTGGTTAAATTTTGTTCATTGGGTTAAATTTGGCTCATTGGGTTAATTTGGCTTATTGGGTTAATTTGGCTTATTGGGTTCAAGTGGTTGTTTGGAAAATTGGATGTAGACTAGTGGGTCGTCGATTTGGTTTGTTTGTGTGGGGAAGCTACCGTACTATAGCGTAGGTCCCGCCGCCCTAATTCTAAAACTAATTCCTACTCAGCCCTAACTCTAAAACTAATTCCTACTCAGCCCTAACTCTAATACAATTCACTATTCAGCCCTAACTCTAATAAAATTCACTATTCAGTAACTAGACCAAATTTAAACCTAACCTAACCTACTTCACGTGAGTTGGCCTAATTCGGTTTTGCTCTAGCATGTCGGTGATTGGCCATATAAGCCCCTACGAAGACAATGGGGAGGACTTCGAAGCTTATGCCACTAGGGTGAGGTTGTTTTTCGAGGCAAATTCCATTCCGGATGCTAAGAAAGTACCTACCTTTTTAACTATAATAGGCCCTAAAACGTTTGGTTTAGTTATGGACCTAGTTTCTCCTAAAGCACCGGAAACTTGCACCTATAATGAATTGGTACAGGCCCTAACCGATCACTACAAACCCCGAGTAGTTCTCATCTATGAACGTTTCAAATTTTATTCAAGGCATCAGACGGGAAATGAAAGCATTGCAGTTTGTTGCAGAAAAAAAGCCATAGCCGTACGTGTAAATTTGGGGACAAATTAGATGAAATGCTAAGAGATAGGTTTGTAATGGGTCTCAAAGAGGAGTCTACCCAGAGAGCCCTATTAGGCATACAGGACCTAACTTTTAGTCAGGCTGTAGAAATAGCTACGGCTAGAGAAGCAGCTGCTAAATGTTAGAGCTTTGGAAATCATAGTAGTAAAGCCCAACACGTAATAGCTTTAAATCTTCTAGGCCTGGCAGACCTAACGAGCCTACTAGACAGGCAAATAAAAGGTATGAGGCGAATACGACTAAGCCTACTAATTCTACTAAGCCTTCCAAGCCATGTACAGGGTGTGGAAAACACCATTGGAAGAAAGATTGCCCTTTTAAAGAAGCAGTTTGCCGAAACTGTAGTAAAATAGGCCACATAGGCTAAAGTGTGTTTTTCAAAGAAAACAAAGGGTGAAAATTCTAATTTTAACATTTCTAGTATAAATCCTCAAAAGGGAAATACTTCGAACATTGGAGTGGAGTACCTATTCTATGAGCAGCAAAGTGGGGAAAATACAGGCCCATATATTGTAGAGGTAGGCCTAAATGGAATTACAGTTCCTCTAGAATTGGATACGGGTGCTGCCCGGACGGTCATGTCCAAGGTAGTTTTTGATAAGATTTTCAAAAACACACCTAAACTACATGCATCTAAAACGATTTTGAAGAAGTACGGGGACATAAAAATACCTATTTGTGGAGAAGCATACGTCACAGTTACACTTAACCAGAAAACTTTGTCTCATCCCTTAACCCTTTTAGTGGTGGATGAGCAAGGGCCTACTCTACTAGGCCGTGATTGGATTGATGCTTTGGAAATGCCAATTGACAAAATCTTGCCAAGGGGTCAGGCAGATGTGCATACACTCTCATATCCATCTGACATAGACTCATTGTTAAGGGAGTTTTCTTCTATTTTTGGGCCTGAAGTAGGCAACCTAAAAGGCCATCAGGTCTGCATAGAAGTAGATCCTAATGTAACTCCGAAATTTTGTAAGGCTCGTTCAATTGCGCATGCACTGCGGAGAAGGTAGATTTAGAAATTGACAGGCTGCTAAAAGATAAAATTATTGAACCAGTCACACACGCTAAGTGGGCTGCCCCAGTAGTTCCTGTACTAAAACCGGACAAGTCCGTGCGGTTATGCGGGGATTACCGTTTAACAGCAAATAGAGCCGTCCTTCTAGATTGCTATCCTATACCCAAGCCTGATGAATTATTTAGCTCTCTTGCTGGGGTAAATATTTTACAAAACTCGATATGTCCCAAGCCTATGCTCAACTAAGTTTAGATGAAAACTCTAAAGAATTAACTATCATAAATACGCACCGAGGCCTATATAAGTACAATAGGCTATGCTATGGAATAGCATCGGCTCCAGGTATTTTTCAGAGGACAATGGACCAAGTTCTAGGTCACATTCCAGGGGTACTTTGCTTTCTAGATGATGTCCTCATTTCAGGTTCGACTAAAAAAGAACACCTAACTAGATTAACCACGGTTCTAAAAAGACTCCGGGATGCTGGACTTAAGCTAAAGAGAGAAAAGTGTTCATGGGTCACTAACGAGGTTTCATATTTAGGGTTCCGCATAGATGCCTCAGGCATTCATCCAACGGTGGATAAACTAGAAGCAATAGAAAAGGCACCACCTCCACAAAACATCACACAGTTACAAGCTTATTTAGGTCTCCTAAACTTTTATAGGAAATTTTTGCCTAATGCATCGACTTTCCTTGAACCCCTAAATAAGCTATTACGATCTGGGGAACAGTGGAGATGGGAGAAAACTCAAAAGGAAGCATTTGAGGCTTCCAAGGACGTACTACTAAAGTCCACTCTCCTGTGCATTATGATCCTAAACTTCCTCTCGTAGTTTCAGCAGACAGCAGTTCTTATGGAATTGGGGCAGTGTTATCTCACCACATTGATGGTGTAGATAGGCCTATCTGTTTTGCTTCTAGAACACTAACGGAGACGGAAAGACGATATGCACAAGTGGAACGTGAAGCATTAGCCTTAGTATTTGCAGTAAAAAAATTTCATTTCTATCTATGGGGTCATGAATTTAAACTAATTACTGACCATAAGCCTCTTTTAGGTTTATTTTCACCTAATAAAATATTCCAGTTATGGCCTCAGGTAGGATTCAACGATGGGCACTGATTCTACAAGCCTATAAATTTGACTTAGTACATCGGTCAGGTAAACTTCTAGGTACGGCTGATGCGCTAAGTAGGTTGCCCTTAGAAAATCCAAATGATTGTGTACCTATACCTACAGAATGGGTTCACTTGGTGGAGTTTTTGGAATCCACTCCAGTATCTGCAGTACAAATAGAGCAGTGGACAAAATCAGACCCTATTCTGTCTAGGGTCATCCATTTCTGCTCAGTTGGTTGGCCTACTAAGGTTGAGAGTGAATTACAGCCTTTTATTCAGCGTCAAGCTGGCCTCTCTATTCAAAATGGCTGTCTCTTATGGGGCCACAGAGTGATTATTCCAAATAAAGGCAGGTCGAATTTAGTGAAGGAACTTCACGCTGAACACATGGGCGCAACAAAAATGAAAGAGCTGGCGAGAGCTTATTTCTGGTGGCCTGGTTTAGATGGAGAACTCGAATCATTGGTTCGTTCCTGTCAAAGCTGCCTAGAGAACAGAGATCTCCCAAGGAAAAGTCCACTTCATCCTTGGGAATGGCCTACTATACCGTGGCATAGGATCCATGTTGACTATGCAGGTCCTATAAATAATACTTATTTCCTAGTCACTGTGGACGCCTACTCTAAGTGGGTGGAAATTTTTCCAACCACTTCCACGACTTCGGGTGTTACTATTCGCTTACTCCGTTCAGTTTTCGCTCGATGGGGTTTACCCGTAGTCCTGGTTTCCGACAATGGTACTTGTTTTACCAGTGAGGAATTTCGTTCCTTCGTCCACCTAAATGGCATTAGACATGTCCGGTCTAGTGTTTTCCACCCGTCTACTAACGGTCTCGCGGAAAACATGTCCGTACTTTCAAGTCGGCCTTGCGTCATTCTCGTGGGGAGGAAATGCAAGTGGTGTTGGATAAATTTTGTTTAAATATCGAATAACACCACACACCACGACAGGGGTGTCTCCCTCTAAACTTCTGATTGGCCGGGGAATTCGTTCAGTTTTGATTTGTACGTCCAAACGAAATGTTACAACAACGAGTTTTACGCCATCAGGAAAAAGAAGTTGTACCACGACACTAAAAGAGGGAGAGTTCTAGAAGCGAAACCTAATGATCCAGTTGTGATTCGCAACTATGGAGCTGGACCAAAATGGGTTCCTGCAACTGTGCAGGAGAGAACGGGCCCTGTTTCCTTCAAGTGCCAACTAGAAGATGGTCGTTCTATTAAACGCCATCAGGACCAGATATGGGAACGGGAAGTGCAGAAGGACCAGAGTCTTCCGGAAGAGAGAACTGATCCTCCGGAAAATGGTTCAACTCGCCCGCCTATACAGGTTGCACCTGATCCTACTACATCAACCCCGCTCCGCGGTCGTCTAGGGTCCCTCATCCCCTGACAGACTAAACTTGTAGGGGAGGAGTGAGGTGACGTGTATGTATATATATGTATATAGTCTAAAAGTCACTAAAGAGTAAATATCACTAAATCTAAGCTGAATGGCAAGACCAAGCCATAAACGAACCAACAGGCTGTTCGTATTGCTTTGGTCTGGCCTAGACATGTTTTTTCCTATCTGACCTAATCTTTGGTGCTGAGTAAAATTAGGTGATGAATCTAAGGTGACAAATCGGGTAGGAAGTTGTTCGGACTTAAGTATAGTTAGGGGTAATGTCTATAGCTTCTAAATTGGTAATGTAAGAGAGAGTTAGGTAGGCTGTTGTGGGACACAGGAATAAAACGGTAGGCTTCAAGGAATACCTAATTCAACGCACCGGTAAGTGCTTTTGATTGTTTGCTAGAACCTAAGTAACCTAACTGGGGTGTCTACCCCACGCTATCACAAAAGGGAATCAAGGAATGCATATTTTGCGAAGGCAAACCACAAGTTATAATTATAAATGTGAGGTGGCTGAGGCTTTACCCTTTGAGGAGAGAAAGGGCAGGGTAACTAAGTCCACACTCCACAGCATGTTTTAAATGTTTTTTGAAAGGTCACAGAGCAAGGTTTTGTAAGTTTAAAATTTTGTGCAAAAAATGTCATGGAAGGCATCAGCCATTATTGTGTGAAAACACTCCTAGTAGGCCTACCCCAGAAGTAGAGACATCAGTGGCACATGCCACTGCTATGAAAGGAGGTAAAATTAAAGGGGGATTATTGCAAACAGCTGCAGCCTTATTAATTGGGAATGATGGAGAAGCTACTGCAAGAGTGTTGTTTGATAGTGGTAGCCAGTGTAGCTTTATTAAGACCAGAACTTCCAGAAAATTGAAGTTTAAAGAACTTAAGAGGGAAAATTTAAGAATTTCTGGGTTTGGGGGTTCCGTTCAAAACCGAACCAAAGTTAAGAAGGTAGAAGTTCTGGTTAAGGGGTTTGCGAAAAATGCTCTGGATGAATTGGTCCACAATTAACCCACCCCTTATATCTCCAGTCTAACTATAGAGTAGATCAAGTCTAGCCTAGAGGGGTCAGCCTAGAGATTCCGGAAATGGTCCAGAGCGGGCAGATAAATTGAGGTACACAGTAGGATTCCTCACCAAGTTAGGTTAGGGCAATCTACCTTCACCTTTGTTAAGCTATGAGTTGATGCTGGGTCTTAGGCCACAATGTAGGCCTAATTTGTCTGACCCAGCTTAATTTAATGTGATTAATTTACTGGGTTAAAAACTCAATTAGTCACTTACTGTTAGTTATTGGAGTCTCTGTTCTCCGGTTGTGTAATTGTCGAGAGCGCACTTGCTGGTGGGGATCTTTTTCGTTGTCTCTTCTCCTCCCTTCCCCTGTTCCGTCCTCTCGCCCCGTTGTTCGTTTTCGTTCTCCTCTGTTCTCCTCTTCGCGGGGCTTTTTCCACCAGCGTTGTCTTGGTTTTTTCCTCGGTTGGTTGAGCGGTAATGTATCTCCATTACCGAGCACGCTCTTCTCACACAGTATATAAATACTAGTGTGGAGAATAACTCTGGTGAGCAACCAATTGGTTTCATCCACCCAGTTATTGACATAAAGGAATTTAATAATTGTTAGATTAACTACCTACCTACTCAGTGAACCATTTTCGTTACCTCCCAACTACCCACTCATCAGTTTTCCATATACTGGGGGCCCCGGGAGATAAAAATTTTGGTGTCATTGTCACCAATTTTTGTCTGTCTGAGTGTAGACTAGCTAACTATTTGACTGTAAATGCCTGTTAATGTGATTAACAGTGCCTATCCTCACCTTCTCATGGAGAAGGTGTAGCATTTAATTAGAAGAGAAAATATACATCCATAGGATGAAACTGTCTATGGTCTTTACCATAAGAAAAGAAAAAAAAATGAAAGTTAGAAGATAAAATTACAACTCCCCAGCATCTATTTTTTTGTTGTAAAAATAGTCGCGCCTTTAATGCTGTTTGTCGCTGAGGTTTGTGTCTGTCAATGTTGTAGTAGGATGCGTTACCACTCCTACTGTCAAAGGAATAGTTACTGGAAGTTCAGTGTCTCCAGTTGTTACTGTCAGTGGAGAAGGTTCTCCAAAGTCCATTGTTTTGGGTCCAGACTCTAAAGGGTACAAAAGAGAAATGTCTCTTGTTGTGTCACCCGTTGAAGTCCTTAATTTGACCACTCTTGTTACCCCCGTCTGCCCCTGGTCTGAGTTCTGAAACTCTAGCCAGAGGCCAGTATTGTCTTGGAGTACTGTCATGTATGAGAACAAGGTCCCCTACCTTTATTGTGTCAGACCAATCCTCTTAGTCATTTGTTTATGTCTCTCCCTTAGACCCATCAAGTACTCAGTTTTCCACTGTTTAATGAAATGAGCTTTAACTCTAGTTAAAGTTGTAACTTAGTCTGGAGCTCATCATGTCGTTGAGTCCAGTTTGGGTCTTCTGAAGAGTATATTGTAGCGGCAGGAGACTAACTTTTTCTCCCCGAATCAAATGATTTGGAGTTAATGGTTCCGGTCATTAATGTTGTCACTCACATAAGTGAGTGGTCTATTGTTAATGATGTTCTCAATCTCAGCCAGGAGAGTGAGCAACCCAAATAAGTGTATCTGTTTTTTGCCAATTGCCTTCTTCAAGCAATTCTTTACTGTTTGTATATTCCCTCCCAGATAGAACCATACCAAGGAGAGGCAACCGGAATATACTTCCACTTTATGTTTGAATTTTGTATATATAATTGTGTGATTTCATCGCTTAACAAGTCGTGGATGACTTGTTCACCAGCCTGAAATATGTAGCATTGTCAGTCCAAACTGTCTTGGGTACTGAATGTCGTGCACAGAATCTCTTAAAGACAGCAACAAAAGATTCTGCTGTAAGGTCCTCCACAACATCCAAATAAACAGCTCGTGAGGCAGCACATGTAAACAGTACAATGTACATTTTTTGTTCAGTGTCACCCACCCTACAGTCAATGCTCCTGTATAGTCAATGCCTACAGTCTCAAAGGGTTGTTGAGAGTAACTCTCTCCTATGGCAAAGCGGAGGATTGGTTTCTATAGGGCTAGCATGAATACGCCTACATGTGACACACTCACTCAGGACTGTTTTAACAGTGATCCTTCCCTTGGGTATCCAATAAGTTTTTCTTAATGTAGTTAGTGTCTGTGGTACCCCCATATGATATACATCATTGTGTGTTTTTCTGATGATTAATGTTGTCAAATAGCTAAATCTAGGTAAAAGGATTGGATGTTTGCTTTTGTATGACAGTTTTGATTTGTCTAATCTCCCTTTACACCTTAGAAGGCCTTCCTCATCTCTGAACAAGTTTAGATCCACAACTACTGATGGTACAGGTTCTTTTGTTTGTTTCCCATTAGTTAAGAATTCTAACTCTTTATTGTACTCTTTTTGTTGTGCATGGCCTATCCAGTATTTGGTTGCAACTTCTGTATAATTATGATTGTTTTTATTTAGCTGTTTGTTAATTGTAGTTAAACAGTTGTGAGCAAACTTCAAACAGTAGGCTGTGACCCTGACAAGTTTAGTGAAATCAGAATACTGTTCATAATTAGTGATTGGTTCAACCTTTTCATTTGAAAAGATTAAATTTAATGTCAAGTTAACTTGTTCCACAGGCCATTGGTCTGTATTACAGAACCACTTAGGTCCCATAAACCAAGTTTTGTTTGACTTCAACAACTTGTAGGATAAACCTCTGGTCAGAAAGTCTGCTGGATTTTGTTTAGTTGGAACATAGTGAAAGTTTACTTGTAGGCTTTCATTAGCTTCAGCTATTTCTTTTAGCCTATTTCTTACAAAGATATTCTTACTATTAATGCTATCATTCCGTATCCAGGCAAGACAAATCTGACTGTCAAGCCAGATGTGGATGTGAGTTATGTTCACATTATGGTAAGCATCCTTAAGCAATGAAATGGTTTTAATGGCTAATGCAGCAGCCAATAGTTCCAATTGAGGTATGGTTCGGGTAGGTTTGAGAGGTGTAACTTTCCCTTTTGCATAAATTAGATGACTTTCTGTACGGCTTACAAGATACGCACAGCACCCATAAGCTTGTGTGCTTGCATCAGCAAACACATGAAGTCTCTGGGGCTTATCCCTAAACCCACAGCACCTTTGAATTTTAATGTTCTGCACTTTTGTTAAATCAGCAGCTAACTTCTTCCAAGATTTTTGATTTTCATTTGTTATTGGATCATCCCACCCAACATTTGTCCTCCAAATTTCTTGGAGGAGAATCTTGATTTTATTGTTGAAGGCAGGAATAGACCCATAGGATCAAAAATTTTGGAAGCCTCTGATAATATTTGTCTTTTAGTATTTGCTTCCTCATCAAGTTTAAAACCTTTAGTACAGATTGAATCATGACTGTTAGAAGTTGCATCCAAATACCAGTTCATACCTAAAGTTTTAACTCTGTCTGATGGCTCAGTAAACCATTATTATCCTTTAAAATCTTTTGTTTAAATCCTCATCATTTGAAATCCACTCTCTAAGTTCAAAGTTACCTTGTTGCATAATGTTTTGAGAGTGTTCATAGACTTCAGATAATTCAGATTTTGTTGTTGTTGAGCCTATTAGATTGTCTACGTAAAAATGTTCCTTAAGGAAGTTCAATGTTAAAGAGTTATTAAACTGGTTTAAATGATGTCTAATTGTCAATGCTAATAGGCTAGGTGAGCAATTGGCTCCAAACAACACAACATTAAATCTATAGGTTATGAACCCTTTATTCAAATCAAATGGATCCTTGAACCATAAGAACCTAAGTTGGTTCTTATCATATTCATTTTTAAGATTTATTCTCAAAAATGCCTTTGAAATGTCACTTTGTACGGCATATTTGTCTAACCTGAACCTCAGTAAGATCTTCACAAGGTCAGAAATGAGATTAGGACCCTCAATCAGGCAATCATTCAAACTGTGTTTATCACTGTCTTTGAGGCTACAGTTATATACTACAATGAGTTTTGTTGTTGGGGCATCTTGTCGATAAACCCCCCTGTGGGTTAAATAATGACAACCATCTTTTTTAAAAGGGTTATTTGTTACTTCTTCAATGAAGCCTTTCTGTAGCTGTTCTTTGAAGACATCATTATATGATGGAATATTATTATCTTGTTTGAGTTTTTTCATTACTTTATATAAATGTCCTTTAGCTACTTTGAGATTGTCTCTTAAAGTTGGACAATTTATTTTCCAAGGTAACTCAACAAAATAACTATTGTCTTTGCACTGAATGGTGTCTTCAAATCTTTCTACCATTAACTGATCTTCTGAAGTTTGATTTGTGTCATGTATACCCACAGATTCTAGCAACCATAAAGTTTGAATTGCCTCATCCAAAGTTTCATTTGATAATGATGAATTAATGTTCTCAGTTGAGATAATATTATTCAAAGTGTTGCTATTCTTACAGGTGTTATGTAGGACTGAGTTGAGGCACATAGTATTTGTTGGTCATGAACTGTTTTGGTTTAGGTCTAGGTTGTATTTTGATAGGTCACCCAAAGGGGCTATCCCTGATGGAGTCTGAATAGCTATACCATTACCTATCTCTACTATGCCCTTATGAATAAGATTAATATAATCTGCCCCTATTAGCATTTCAATGTTAGCTACTGTGTTGTTAGTGATATGTCTATCAGCTATTTTGTAGTGTTTTCCCAAATGATTTATGGTTTGTTCTAGTTTGGGTATAACCAGTTTGTTTGTCCTACTTTAGAAATAATAACTGCTTCAATTTTCTCTAATTTACTTTCTAAATGTAGTTCCAGGTCAATTGTCTTATAGCTATTTTTGTCCGAGTTATCCTTAACAAAGGATGCAATATTGAGTTTTTGTTCATTCGGGTTTGGTGTCAAACCCAATTTATTGACCACATTTTGTGAAACAAATGTTTGTTGAGAACAACAGTCTATAAGACATCTCACTGGAGTGGTGCTACCCTCACTATTCACTAAGTCCAAAGTAATAGTTGGTAAAAGAATCTCAGTGTTTCTTGTTACGTTGTTTGAACAAACAGAATGTCCCATGAAAGTGGCATTTTCTTTGTTACCTTTGTTTGGGGGAGGTATCTTTTTGGTTTGAGTACTATTGTTTGGACACTTTGGTGAATCACACATTGATGAGACATGTCGTAAACTTTTACAAAACTTACACTTGAATCTTAATCTAGATTTACAGTCTTTCTTATAATGTCCCTGGCCAGTACACTTTTTACACAGGTTCAACTGTTCACATCTTTTAGCTCTTTGGTTAAAGTCTGAATATTTGTCACACCCAGTACTACTACTGTGTTCATTACTTGCACAAAATTTGCAATGTGGTGTGTAAGTTGAGGCAGCAGTTACATTAAAGTTCTGTAATGTAGGTGTTCGTGTATTACAGTTGGTCACATATGATTCTACAGTATCAAGTTTTGTCTGTTTGGCTGTAGCTAGTTGGTCTCTGGGAACAGTCTTTGGTTTATCCATAGTCTGGGTCTTATTTTGTGTTGGAAAATCTCTCAATTTGTAATTAGTTAGGATATTGGGGAAGTGTTTTCTTATATCTTCCAGATTAGGATAATTTTCTCCCGTCTTTAGAATTAAAATATCTTTAACCCTCAAAGGAAGGCACCTAAGTACTATGCCTTGTATAATCCAAGATGAAGCTTTAATATCTATCTCATTGCTAACTAGTTGTCCTATAATAGCTTCTAATTTTGTATAAAAATTTTCCATATCACTATGGTTATCTTTTATGGGTGCAAATTCAAAAATTTGTTGAGATAATTCATATACAATCTCATCTTTATTAATGTAATTACGTTTTAAGAGATCAATAGCTACTTCATATGAATTCCCTACGGCTGGTAAATAGGCTATCAGGTTATAGGCTGGGCCTTTAAGGGAACTAGTTAAGTAACTAAACTTTTCAACAGTTGAAATATAAGGTTTATTACCTATTAAATTCTCAAATTTGTCAATGAAAGATGGGAATTGTACCGTGTCCCCTTCAAATGTTGGTACTAGCAAAATGGGTAACTGAGCCCTCAATTCTTGTGACTCGAGATTTAGCATGCCACTTAAATTTTGTTGAAGGTTAGCTCTACTTTGATTAAAATCAGAATTAGGTTTTTTTGGTGTTAAGTCAGTCAAACGAGACCGTAGTCTCCTTATTTGCTGTTCAATTGAGATTACCTGATCATCATTATCAGCGTAAAAGTCTATCAATTGTTCTTCAGCCATTTCGGATTCAACTAACTCTGAAATACTCTCATTAATGGCTATTATTTCCTTCTTTTTAGTTTCCAATTTAAGAATTACACACTCTAAATCTTCCTTACCTGGTTGTGTAATATTGTTAAAAGTGTTCACAGCCTTTGTAACAGCTCCCAACTTTGCCCCCCTTTTCTTTTTTAACTTTTTCAATTCCGCACTGTCCATGTCTAAGTCAAAATTGTTTAACTGGGGATCGTAATGAAATAGAGGACAAAAAGAAATTACCAGAGAAGAAAGAGCACAGACAAACCAGTCAAGTTTAAATTTGGTTTAATCCCCACCAAGTACTTATGTGTCACTCAGGTCTAAGCTTATGAGAATGAGACTCCTTAAATGTAAATGTTTCCTAGTTAGGCCCTAGGTTGTAGACCTAATTAGGCTTGATTAGGTTAGGCATAGGCTAGGCTTAGGCTAGACCATTTAGCCTAATTCTGCAATTTTTGTTAAGTAAGGTTAAGGTTTGTAAATTCCCCACACACGGACCACCAATGCGAAAAATGCTCTGTATGAATTGGTCCACAATTAACCCACCCCTTATATCTCCAGTCTAACTATAGAGTAGATCAAGTCTAGCCTAGAGGGGTCAGCCTAGAGATTCCGGAAATGGTCCAGAGCGGGCAGATAAATTGAGGTCCACAGTAGGATTCCTCACCAAGTTAGGTTAGGGCAATCTACCTTCACCTTTGTTAAGCTATGAGTTGATGCTGGGTCTTAGGCCACAATGTAGGCCTAATTTGTCTGACCCAGCTTAATTTAATGTGATTAATTTACTGGGTTAAAAACTCAATTAGTCACTTACTGTTAGTTATTGGAGTCTCTGTTCTCCGGTTGTGTAATTGTCGAGAGCGCACTTGCTGGTGGGGATCTTTTTCGTTGTCTCTTCTCCTCCCTTCCGCTGTTCCGTCCTCTCGCCCCGTTGTTCGTTTTCGTTCTCCTCTGTTCTCCTCTTCGCGGGGCTTTTTCCACCAGCGTTGTCTTGGTTTTTTCCTCGGTTGGTTGAGCGGTAATGTATCTCCATTACCGAGCACGCTCTTCTCACACAGTATATAAATACTAGTGTGGAGAATAACTCTGGTGAGCAACCAATTGGTTTCATCCACCCAGTTATTGACATAAAAGGAATTTAATAATTGTTAGATTAACTACCTACCTACTCAGTGAACCATTTTCGTTACCTCCCAACTACCCACTCATCAGTTTTCCATAGGGTTGTTACCACAAAGTCCCACTATGAAGGTCCAAGCTGTAGAGATTGAGGAACTTTGTACTCCAGTCACTATTTGTTTAGATATGGCATGTGTCCAAGAATTGCAAGTTAAAGGAATTAATTTGGGCATTAATAAGTTTGAAGGAACAGAAGATATTAGTCTTTTGATTGGAGCTGACTATTATTGGGAATTCATCACTGGTAATATTGTTCGCACATCTCGAGGTCCGGTAGCTATTGAAAGTAAGGTAGGCTGGATGCTACATGGTAGCTATTGCAATGAAATGGAAGTTAAAGCTCTTTTTGTTAAGATTGAGGAGAACAGCTATGGTTTGGAAAGGCATTTGAAAGCGTTTTGGGAACTTGAATCCATTGGCATAAAGGTCAAACAGGAGAAGCAGGCAAATACAGTGAACAGTGATGTTTTAGAGCAATTTGAAAAAGGGATTGGGTTTAGAGATGGTTGCTATGAAGTTGGCCTCCCTTGGAAGGATTCTTGCAAACCCAGTTCAAACCTTCAGCTAGCTAATCGGAGGTTGGAGACTTCATTGCACAGGCTAAGAAAAAATGAGGAGTTGTTAATTGAATACAATGAGGCCATCCTAAGCTATGTAAGGGAGGACTATGCTGAAAGGGTGCAAGGTGAGCTGGTGAGCCAGGAGGCACATTATCTGCCACACCATGCAGTGGTACGGCGAGACAAAACTACCACCAAACTGAGGGTAGTTTTTGATGGCTCAGCCAAGGACAAAGGTGGTGTGTCCTTGAATGACTGTTTGGATGCTGGGCCAAATTTAAATGCGGATTTATTTTCCTTGTTACTGAGATTCAAGTTTGGTAGACTAGCATTGACTGCAGATGTGAAGCAAGCCTTTTTGCGGATAAAGTTAAAACCAGAGGACAGAGATGCAGTAACATATCTGTGGGTGGATACGAAAGACTTGTTGGAAAATGAACCTAAGGTTCAAGGATATAGAATGAAGTCAGTGTTGTTTGGCCTCAGCTCTAGTCCATTTCTGTTGGCAGCTACTATGCAGTACAATTTTAAGAAATATTCTGAAGTCTATCCTAACACTATTGAACACATAAGGAAAAAAATTTATGTTGATGATTTGCTGCGTTCCGTGGATAATACAGAAATGGCTAAACAGATATTCAGGGAGGCTAGAGCTATAATGAGGGAGGCTGGCATGGAGCTTAGAAAATGGCAGACCAATCATTCTCAATTACAACAGTTTATGAGTCAGTCCTGTGTAGTACCTGATGCAGCAGAAAGTATTGAGGATTCTGGTATTAAGGAGTTGTGGGCAATAGACACAAAGGTGCTAGGCATTGTTTGGCAGCAAGGAGAGGATTTGTTTACCTTCAATGGGAAATCTTTAGTAGAGCTGGCTGAGAATGAGACAAGGTGGACAAAACGTACAGCTCTTAGTTTGGCTTCAAAGGTCTTTGATCCTCTTGGATTCCTGGCTCCATTTGTGATAAAGTCAAAAATTTGGTTTCAGAGCCTCTGGGAAATTGGACTTGGTTGGGACCAAGAGTTATCTGATCATATGGTGGTAAGGTGGAAATATTGGTTCAAAGAATTGGCACATCTTGGAGACATTGAAATCCCAAAATGGTACTTTGGAGAGTTGAACAATAGTCCAGAAAATTTGGAGCTGCACATCTTTTGTGATGCAAGTGAGGAAGCCTATGCAACTTGTATTTATATAAGAGGCGCATTGCAAGAGGAAGTAAGTTGCAGGTTGGTTGCTGCAAAGAGCAGAGTAGCACCTTTGAAAAGGCTTTCTGTTCCAAGGTTGGAATTGATGGGTGCAGTTATTGCTAGTCGGCTTGCAATTATAGTGCAAAAGTCTTTGGCCCTCTCTGAAATTCCAAGCTATTATTGGACAGACTCCACTATAGTTTGGCACTGGTTAAGAAGCCAGGCAAGGAAATGGAAACCATTTGTTGCCAATAGGGTGGAGGAAATTCAAGCGCACACAGATCCCAAGCAATGGAAGCATTGTCCAGGCACTCAAAACCCCGCTGATTTACCAACACGAGGAATTTCAGTGAAAGATCTTGCACAGTCAAGTTTGTGGTGGAATGGGCCGGAGTGGCTAAAACTTGGAAGTGAAAACTGGCCTTCTAATCAGCCTATTGTAGGAGAATGCCAGGCTGAAGAAGCATGGGTGAGTGAGGTGAGAAAATGCGTTGTGAACAGTTGTCAAGTTATGCAGCAAGACCCCATATTGAGGCTTGAGGACATTAGAAGTCTGAAAAGATTGTTAAGAGTGACAGCATGGGTATATAGATTTACCAACAACATTAAGGGAGAAACAAGAATGGAAGGAATTCTGAACAGTAATGAGATTCAGCAAGCCAGGAAATACTGGGTGGTATATATGCAGAAGGAAAAATTTGGTGAAGAGAGAGAATTGCTCACCAGACATCCATTACAGGTTCTACCAACACATTCTGCGCTCAAGGGTTTGGATGTGTTTTTGGATCAGGATTTATTAAGAGTAGGAGGTAGACTACAGTTTTCTGGGCTTCCAGAGGAGAAAAGACATCCAATTTTGCTACCTTCTGGGGGCACTTTTGGGCCTTTTGATCCTGGATACTCATCATAAGCTGTTACATGCTGGAGTTAGAGAAGTGATAATAGAGATTAGACAACAATTTTGGATTCCCAAAATTAGACAAGTAGTAAAAAAGGTCTTGCATAAATGTGTGGTTTGCAAGCGTTGGAGTGCAAAGCCTTATTATGAAAAGGTGGCTCCACTTCCAAGAGAACGGTGTGTCTATACTGCCCCATTTGATGTAGTGGGAGTAGACTTTGCAGGGCCAGTCTATGTGTATGAGCGAGTTGAGTCTAACAAAGGTTACATATGTCTTTTCACCTGTGCTACCACCAGAGCAATCCATTTGGAGTTGGTAAGCAACTTAAGTAGTGATGTATTTCTTTTGGCCTTTAAAAGGTTTGTGAACAGAAGGGGTTTCCCAAATAAAATCATATCGGATAATGCAAAAACCTTCAAAAAGGCTGCAAAGGAACTCCAAGAAATTTGGTCCTTGCTAAAAGAGGAAGGATTCCAATCCTACTTTTCACACCAAGGGGTACAGTGGGAGTTTATTGTTGAGAGAGCACCATGGTGGGGAGGATTTTGGGAAAGGCTAGTGAGAAGTGTAAAGTGTCCATTAAAGAAACTTTTAGCTAATGCTCATTTGAGCAAAGAAGAATTCTGCACTGTTTTATGTGAAGTAGAAGCAATGGTGAACAGTAGGCCTATCACTTTTGTTTACAACAGTATGCAGGATGCGGAGCCATTGACACCAAATCATTTTCTTTGTGGTAAACGATTAACATCAAGCCCCAGTGTGCCAGAAGACTTGCAGCCTATCCAGAGCACTCAAGGAGAGTTAACCAGACGGTTCAGATAGTCAAGATGAAACATTTGAGTTACAGCCTCATGGAGAAGGCTTGGCTAACCTTGCAGAAGGTAATGACAACAATGCCTCTTCGGTGGGGAGTGTTAGAAAATCTAGAAGAGGAAGAACCATTGTTGTCCCAAGGCGATATGATGACTAAGCTGATTGATGCAGCATTGCTTGTATATATTAAGTTAAGGTGTATATATATCCATCTCATAATTGTAAGGTTAGTGAAAAATTAACTTAATTTAGAGCTAGCATTTTTGAGCTCTTGTGGCATCATTGTTTGGTCACACTGTTGGCATCATTTTGGGGCGCTGCGCGTTCTTTCTACTCGTTTGTGGGATGTCGTACGTACAGGGTGTGGTCTGTTAGAGAGCTCTCTTGCAATTCAGTTTGGTTGTTTAGATACAAGATTGTTGCATCGTGCAATAGTCCAGGTTGCGTTGTTGTTGCAAGGTTGAGAAAGAAGACCATAAATAGTACCCCTTTTGTTTATATTAAATTCATGTAACAAAGGTTTAAGGTAGGCCCGCATCGAGTCAGCAACCCTGAGGTAGGACCTAATAGGATCTCAAATCCGTAAGTTTTAATTTTAGCTTAACTTGGGCTGTAGGTAGCATTGGCCCTTTAGAATTTGGCCGTTCACGGCTTAGCTGGGATTTTGAACCCAACAAATAAATAAAATTAACACAGCATATCCAGAGCACTCAAGGAGAGTATACCAGAAGGTTCAGGTACCTTGAAGAGCTACAAGATCAGTTATGGAAGAGGTGGCAGATGGAATACTTGCCAGAACTCAATTATTACCCCTCAGGCAATGTAAAGGGCTCCAATGCAAATTGTATCAAGGTGGGAGAAGTGATAATGATTGGGGATGTAAGACCAAGGCAATGCTGGAAGCTAGGCATAATTGAAGAGTTGTTTGTTGGCAAAAACAATTTAGTTAGGTCTGCACTGGTAAATACTTCAGAAGGAAAATTAAAGAGACCTATACAAAAACTCTATGCTTTAGAAATCAGCAAAAACACGGATAGTCAAGATGAAACATTTGAGTTACAGCCTCATGGAGAAGGCTTGGCTAAACTTGCAGAAGGTAATGACAACAATGCCTCTTCGGTGGGGAGTGTTAGAAAATTTAGAAGATGAAGAACCATTGTTGTCCCAAGGCGATATGATGACTAAGTTGACTGATGCAGCATTGCTTGTATATATTAAGTTAAGGTGTATATATATCAATCTCATAATTGTAAGGTTAGTGAAAAATTCACTTAATTTAGAGCTAATATTTTTGGGCTCTTGTTGCATCATTGTTTGGGCACTCTTTTGGCATAATCTTTTGGGGCGCTGCGCGTCTTTTCTACTCGTTTGTTGAATGCTGTACTTACAGGGTGTGGTCTTATAGAGAGCTCTCTTGCAATTCAGTTTGGTTGTTTAGATACAAGATTGTTGCATCGTGCAATGGTGCAGGTTGTGTTGTTGTTGCAAGGTTTAGAAAGAAGACCATAAATAGTGCCCTTTTGTTTTTTATCTTAATTTTATGCAACTGAGGCCTAAGGTAGGCCCACATCGAGTCAGCAACCCTGAGGTAGGACCTAATAGGACCTCCAAGTCCGTAAGTTTTGAATCTAGCTTAACTTGGGCTGTAGGTTGAACTGGCCCTTCGGAGCTTGGCCGTTCACGGCTCAGCTGGGATTTTGAACCCAATAAAAAAATAATAACAGTGGTTCCCTAGAAAATTTTCAACAACATTTTTGAATGATATCCAAACCGCTTCCTCCACATTTGACAGTGAATCAAGAAAGTTGTCAGCTTTCATTAGTTTCCGTATTTGAGGACCATTGAACACCCCGGCTTTTATTTTCTCTTTACTTAGAGAAAAGAGTTGGTCAGAAATGTACTTGAAATAGTTGCCATCTCAATCCCAAAGCCTTTACAAATTGCTTTATTAGCCCCAGTTTAATGTGTAATGGTAGTAGCAACACTGTTGCAAGTGTCACAAGAGGTTCGTTGATAACATCTTTGCTGCCTAGTGCTAAGTTTGTTCTTAGGGGCCAATCCTTCTTTTTCCAATGATCAGCCTTTGCTCTGCTGTCCCACTCACTGTTAGAAAATCTAGATGAGGAAGAACCATTGTTGTCCCAAGGCGATATGATGACTAAGCTGATTGATGCAGCATTGCTTGTATATATTAAGTTAAGGTGTATATATATCCATCTCATAATTGTAAGGTTAGTAAAAAATTCACTTAATTTAGAGCTAGCATTGTTTGAGCTCTCAGGTGGCATCATTTTGGGGCGCTGCGCGTCCTTTCTACTCGTTTGTGGAACGTCGTACTTACAGGGTGTGGTCTTATAGAGAGCTCTCTTGCAATTCAGTTTGGTTGTTTAGATACAAGATTGTTGCATCGTGCAATAGTCCAGGTTGTGTTGTTGTTGCAAGGTTGAGAAAGAAGACCATAAATAGTGGCCCTTTTTTTTTATCTTAAATTCATACAACTGAGGCCTAAGGTAGGCCCATATCGAGTCAGCAACCCTGAGGTAGGACCTAATAAGATCTCAAATCCGTAAGTTTTAATTTTAGCCTAACTTGGGCTGTAGGTTGAACTGGCCCTTTAGAACTTGGCCGTTCACGGCTCAGCTGGGATTTTGAACCCAACAAATAAATAAATAACATGGTCCTTCAGAACCGGATTCTAGCCCAAGACTGAGTCAGTGACTATTTTTCGGCAAAGTTCTGATTGTGCAAATTGTAGCCCAAGTTAGGCCTAGACGGGTTGAGTATTATTGAATTAAGGTCCCAGGGTAGAAAGTTTGGTCGCCCAATTGCGAAACTTGGCCACTCGTCTGTCGTTGTTTTTGGCCTACATTTTACCGGTTTGGTTAATTTTGGTTTATTATTGAATTAAGGTTCCAGGGTAGAAAGTTTGGTCGCCCAATTGCGAAACTTGGCCACTCGTCTGTCGTTGTTTTTGGCCTACATTTTACCTGTTTGGTTAAATTTGGTTTATTATTCGTAGGCGAAGGTTGCAGACTTCGGTGCACTAGTTACTTGGGTGGAAAAATTGGTATTCCATATTGGTGGTTGGTTAGTACCCCACCTAGCAATTCAGTTTATTTGAAAAAAGCAAAATTTACGTTTGATCAGTTTGGTTAAGTATTTCTGCCAATTCAGCTCATTTGGCATTGAGCCCAATTGTTGTTTGCATTGAAGATGAGTGCATCTGAATTGAACAAGTTTAAAAAAAGGAGAAGCGCCTACAAAGGTCTAATTACAAAGGTCATTGCCACTATAGATTCTGACATAGAGCAAGAGGATTTAAGATTAGTGACTGCGCAGCTTTCCATATTAGAAACTAAAAAGGTCGCTCTAAGCGAAGTAAATGTTAAAATTGAGGCTCTTATAGAAGAGGATGAAATAGAAAATAACATAATTTACTTTGAAGAGATTATTGATGATATAATTAAAGTAGGCCACCGAGCAAAAGAGTTTAGCAGCTCATTACAGTTAGAGACCAGGTCTAATAATGAAACCCAACACTCAACAAATGATGTTTGTGAAGTTAAGGTTAACAGATCTGCAGTTCAATTACCGAGGCTTGTACTCAAAACATTTTCTGGGAGTATTCAGGAATGGCAAGGATGGGCAGACAGTTTTCAATCAGCAGTTCATTCTAGTCAAGTGTTAAGTGCGGTGGAGAAGTTTAATTATTTGCAGTCCCTCTTGGAAGGGGAGGCAGCAAAGACAATAGCAGGATTAGCATTAACAGAGGCTAATTATAATGTGGCTTGGGATATATTAAAGAAACGGTTTGGTAAGCCAGAGATCTTAATTAAAAGCCACCTCCGTGAACTTTTAGCTATACCTCCTGTTAATAATCCTAATAGTGTCAAGGAGTTACGGCAGTTATATGATGAATTTGAAGTTAGAACTAGGTCCCTGGACAATTTGGGTGTAGGAATGGAAAGGTATGGTATAATGTTGGTTCCTACACTGGAGTCTAAATTGCCTAGCTCAATTTTGCTTGAATTAAGTAGGGGACACTCTACAGAACATGTGTACATCCCCCTTCAGCAGATGTTAAGTCTTTTAGGTACAGAATTAGCAAGACGAGAGGGAATTGAGTTTGCACAGTGGGATGTTAAACAAGGGGACAAAGGCAGGCACAGCACCAAGGTTTCTACAAAAAGGAATAGCCCAGGTACAGTGTCAGCTCTACATGCATCCTCTGAGAATAAATTAAAGGGAATCAAGGAATGCATATTTTGCGAAGGCAACCACAAGTCATATAAATGTGAGGTGGCTGAGGCTTTACCCCTTGAGGAGAGAAAGGACAGGGTAACTAAGTCCACAGCATGTTTTAAATGTTTTTTGAAAGGTCACAGAGCAAGGTTTTGTAAGTTTAAAATTTTGTGCAAAAAATGTCATGGTAGGCATCAGCCATTATTGTGTGAAAACACTCCTAGTAGGCCTACCCCAGAAGTAGAGACATCAGTGGCACATGCCACTGCTATGCAAGGGAATAAAAGTAAAGGGGGATTATTGCAAACAACTGCAGCCTTATTAATTGGGAATGATGGAGAAGCTACTGTAAGAGTGTTGTTTGATAGTGGTAGCCAGTGTAGTTTTATTAAGACCAGAATTTCCAGAAAATTGAAGTTTAAAGAACTTAAGAGGGAAAATTTAAGAATTTCTGGGTTTGGGGGTTCCGTTCAAAACCGAACCAAATTTAAGAAGGTAGAAGTTCTGGTTAAAGGGTTGTTACCGCAAAGGCCCACTATCAAGGTCCAAGCTGTAGAGATTGAGGAACTTTGTGCTCCAGTCACTACTTGTTTAGATATGGCATGTGTCCAAGAATTGCAAGTTAAAGGAATTAATTTGGGCAATAATAAGTTTGAAGGAACAGAAGATATTAGTCTTTTGATTGGAGCTGACTATTATTGGGAATTCATCACTGGTAATATTGTCGGCACATCTCGAGGCCCGGTAGCTATTGAAAGTAAGCTAGGCTGGATGCTACATGGTAGTTATTGCAATGAAATGGAAGTTAAGGCTCTTTTTGTTAAGATTGAGGAGAACAGCCATGGTCTGGAAAGGCATTTGAAAGCGTTTTGGGAACTTGAATCTATTGGCATAAAGGACAAACAGGCAAGTACAGTGAACAATGATGTTTTAGAGCAATTTGAAAAAGGGATTGGGTTTAGAGATGGTTGCTATGAAGTTGGCCTACCATGGAAGGATTCTTGCAAACCCGGTTCAAACCTTCAGCTAGCTAATCGGAGGTTGGAGACTTCATTGTACAGGCTAAGAAAAAATGAGGAGTTGTTAATTGAATACAATGAGGCCATCCTAAGTTATGTAAGGGAGGGCTATGCTGAAAGGGTGCAAGGTGAGCTGGTGAGCCAGGAGGCACATTATCTGCCACACCATGCAGTGGTACGGCGAGACAAAACTACCACCAAACTGAGGGTAGTTTTTGATGGCTCAGCCAAGGACAAAGGTGGTGTGTCCTTGAATGACTGTTTGGATGCTGGGCCAAATTTAAATGCAGATTTATTTTCCTTGTTACTGAGATTCAGGTTTGGTAGAGTAGCATTGACTGCAGATGTGAAGCAAGCCTTTTTGCGGATAAAGTTAAAACCAGAGGACAGAGATGCAGTAAGGTATCTGTGGGTGGATACGAAAGACTTGTTGGAAAATGAACCTAAGGTTCAAGCATATAGAATGAAGTCAGTGTTGTTTGGCCTCAGCTCTAGTCCATTTCTGTTGGCAGCTACTATGCAGTACCATTTTAAGAAATATTCTGAAGTCTATCCTAACACTATTGAACACATAAGGAAAAATTTTTATGTTGATGATTTGCTGTGTTCCGTGGATAATACAGAAATGGCTAAACAGATATTCATGGAGGCTAGAGCTATAATGAGGGAGGCTGGCATGGAGCTTAGAAAATGGCAGACCAATCATTCGCAATTACAAGAGTTTATGAGTCATTCCTGTGTAGTACCTGATGCAGCAGAAAGTATTGAGGATTCTGGTATTAAGGAGTTGTGGGCAATAGACGCAAAGGTGCTAGGCATTGTTTGGCAGCAAGATGATGATTTGTTTACCTTCAATGGGAAATCTTTAGTAGAGCTGGCTGAGAATGAGACAAGGTGGACAAAACGTACAGCTCTTAGTTTGGCTTCAAAGGTCTTTGATCCTCTTGGATTCCTGGCTCCATTTGTGATAAAGTCAAAAATTTGGTTTCAGAGCCTCTGGGAAATTGGACTTGGTTGGGACCAAGAGTTATCTGATCATATGGTGGTAAGGTGGAAATATTGGTTCAAAGAATTGGCACATCTTGGAGACATTGAAATCCCAAAATGGTACTTTGGAGAGTTGAACAATAGTCCAGATAATTTGGAGCTGCACATCTTTTGTGATGCAAGTGAGGAAGCCTATGCAACTTGTATTTATATAAGAGGCGCATTGCAAGAGGAAGTAAGTTGCAGGTTGGTTGCTGCAAAGAGCAGAGTAGCACCTTTGAAAAGGCTTTCTGTTCCAAGGTTGGAATTGATGGGTGCAGTTATTGCTAGTCGGCTTGCAGTTATAGTGCAAAAGTCTTTGGCCCTCTCTGAAATTCCAAGCTATTATTGGACAGACTCCACTATAGTTTGGCACTGGTTAAGAAGCCAGGCAAGGAAATGGAAACCATTTGTTGCCAATAGGGTGGAGGAAATTCAAGCGCACACAGATCCCAAGCAATGGAAGCATTGTCCAGGCACCAAAACCCCGCTGATTTACCAACACGAGGAATTTCAGTGAAAGATCTTGCACAGTCAAGTTTGTGGTGGAATGGGCCGGAGTGGCTAAAACTTGGAAGTGAAAACTGGCCTTCTAATCAGCCTATTGTAGGAGAATGCCAGGCTGAAGAAGCATGGGTGAGTGAGGTGAGAAAATGCGTTGTGAACAGTTGTCAAGTTATGCAGCAAGACCCCATATTGAGGCTTGAGGACATTAGCAGTCTGAAAAGATTGTTAAGAGTGACAGCATGGGTATATAGATTTACCAACAACATTAAGGGAGAAACAAGAATGGAAGGAATTCTGAACAGTAATGAGATTCAGCAAGCCAGGAAATACTGGGTGGTATATATGCAGAAGGAAAAATTTGGTGAAGAGAGAGAATTGCTCACCAGCCATCCATTACAGGTTCTACCAACACATTCTGCGCTCAAGGGTTTGGATGTGTTTTTGGATCAGGATTTATTGAGAGTAGGAGGTAGACTACAGTTTTCTGGGCTCCCAGAGGAGAAAAGACATCCAATTTTGCTACCTTCTGGGGGGCACTTTGTGGGCCTTTTGATCCTGGATACTCATCATAAGCTGTTACATGCTGGAGTTAGAGAAGTGATAATAGAGATTAGACAACAATTTTGGATTCCCAAAATTAGACAAGTAGTAAAAAAGGTCTTGCATAAATGTGTGGTTTGCAAGCGTTGGAGTGCAAAGCCTTATTATGAAAAGGTGGCTCCACTTCCAAGAGAACGGTGTGCCTATACTGCCCCATTTGATGTAGTGGGAGTAGACTTTGCAGGGCCAGTCTATGTGTATGAGCGAGTTGAGTCTAACAAAGGTTACATATGTCTTTTCACCTGTGCTACCACCAGAGCAATGCATTTGGAGTTGGTAAGCAACTTAAGTAGTGATGTATTTCTTTTGGCCTTTAAAAGGTTTGTGAACAGAAGGGGTTTCCCAAATAAAATCATATCGGATAATGCAAAAACCTTCAAAAAGGCTGCAAAGGAACTCCAAGAAATTTGGTCCTTGCTAAAAGAGGAAGGATTCCAATCCTACTTTTCACACCAAGGGGTACAGTGGGAGTTTATTGTTGAGAGAGCACCATGGTGGGGAGGATTTTGGGAAAGGCTAGTGAGAATGTAAAGTGTCCATTAAAGAAACTTTTAGCTAATGCTCATTTGAGCAAAGAAGAATTCTGCACTGTTTTATGTGAAGTAGAAGCAATGGTGAACAGTAGGCCTATCACTTTTGTTTACAAAGTATGCAGGATGCGGAGCCATTGACACCAAATCATTTCTTTGTGGTAAACGATTAACATCAAGCCCAGTGTGCCAGAAGACTTGCAGCCTATCTAGAGCACTCAAGGAGAGTTAACCAGACGGTTCAGGTACCTTGAAGAGCTACAAGATCAGTTATGGAAGAGGTGGCAGATGGAATACTTGCCAGAACTCAATTATTACCCATCAGGCAAGGTAAAGGGCTCCAATGCAAATTGTATCAAGGTGGGAGAAGTGGTAATGATTGGGGATGAAAGACCAAGGCAATGCTGGAAGCTTGGCATAATTGAAGAGTTGTTTGTTGGCAAAGACAATTTAGTTAGTCGCACTGGTAAAGACTTCAGGAGGAAAGTTAAAGAGACCTATACAAAACTCTATGCTTTAGAAATCAGCAAAAACACAGATAGTCAAGATGAAACATTTGAGTTACAGCCTCATGGAGAAGGCTTGGCTAACCTTGCAGAAGGTAATGACAACAATGCCTCTTCGGTGGGGAGTGTTAGAAAATCTAGAAGAGGAAGAACCATTGTTGTCCCAAGGCGATATGATGACTAAGCTGATTGATGCAGCATTGCTTGTATATATTCAGTTAAGGTGTATATATATCCATCTCATAATTGTAAGGTTAGTGAAAAATTAACTTAATTTAGAGCTAGCATTTTTGAGCTCTTGTGGCATCATTGTTTGGTCACACTGTTGGCATCAATTTGGGGCGCTGCGCGTTCTTTCTACTCGTTTGTGGGATGTCGTACGTACAGGGTGTGGTCTGTTAGAGAGCTCTCTTGCAATTCAGTTTGGTTGTTTAGATACAAGATTGTTGCATCGTGCAATAGTCCAGGTTGCGTTGTTGTTGCAAGGTTGAGAAAGAAGACCATAAATAGTACCCCTTTTGTTTATATTAAATTCATGTAACAAAGGTCTAAGGTAGGCCCGCATCGAGTCAGCAACCCTGAGGTAGGACCTAATAGGATCTCAAATCCGTAAGTTTTAATTTTAGCTTAACTTGGGCTATAGGTAGCACTGGCCCTTTAGAATTTGGCCGTTCACGGCTTAGCTGGGATTTTGAACCCAACAAATAAATAAAATTAACACAGCATATCCAGAGCACTCAAGGAGAGTTAACCAGAAGGTTCAGGTACCTTGAAGAGCTACAAGATCAGTTATGGAAGAGGTGGCAGATGGAATACTTGCCAGAACTCAATTATTACCCCTCAGGCAATGTAAAGGGCTCCAATGCAAATTGTATCAAGGTGGGAGAAGTGGTAATGATTGGGGATGTAAGACCAAGGCAATGCTGGAAGCTTGGCATAATTGAAGAGTTGTTTGTTGGCAAAAACAATTTAGTTATTTCTGCACTGGTAAATACTTCAGGAGGAAAATTAAAGAGACCTATACAAAAACTCTATGCTTTAGAAATCAGCAAAAACACGGATAGTCAAGATGAAACATTTGAGTTACAGCCACATGGAGAAGGCTTGGCTAAACTTGCAGAAGGTAATGACAACAATGCCTCTTCGGTAGGGAGTGTTAGAAAATTTAGAAGATGAAGAACCATTGTTGTCCCAAGGCGATATGATGACTAAGTTGATTGATGCAGCATTGCTTGTATATATTAAGTTAAGGTGTATGGAAAACTGATGAGTGGGTAGTTGGGAGGTAACGAAAATGGTTCACTGAGTAGGTAGGTAGTTAATCTAACAATTATTAAATTCCTTTTATGTCAATAACTGGGTGGATGAAACCAATTGGTTGCTCACCAGAGTTATTCTCCACACTAGTATTTATATACTGTGTGACAAGAGCGTGCTCGGTAATAGATACATTACCGCTCAACCAACCGAGGAAAAAACCACGACTACGCTCGTGGAAAAAGCCCCGCGAAGAGGAGAACAAGGGAGTACGAAAAGGAACAACGGGGCGAGAGGACGCAACGGTGGAGAGAACGAAAACGAACAACGGGGCGAGAGGACGGAACAGGGGAAGGGAGGAGAAGAGACAACGAAAAAGATCCCCACCAGCAAGTGCGCTCTCGACAATTACACAACCGGAGAACAGAGACTCCAATAACTAACAGTAAGTGACTAATTGAGTTTTTAACCCAGTAATTTAATCACATTAAATTAAGCTGGGTCAGACAAGTTAGGCCTACATTGTGGCCTAAGACCCAGCATCAACTCATAGCTTAACAAAGGTGAAGGTAGATTGCCCTAACCTAATTTGGTGAGGAATCCTACTGTGGACCTCAATTTATCTGCCCGCTCTGGACCATTTCCGGAATCTCTAGGCTGACCCCTCTAGGCTAGACTTGATCTACTCTATAGTTAGACTGGAGATATAAGGGGTCAAACGTAAATTTTGCTTTTTTCAAATAAACTGAATTGCTAGGTGGGGTACTAACCAACCACCAATATGGAATACCAATTTTTCCACCCAAGTAACTAGTGCACCGAAGTCTGCAACCTTCGCCTACGAATAATAAACCAAATTTAACCAAACAGGTAAAATGTAGGCCAAAAACAACGACAGACGAGTGGCCAAGTTTCGCAATTGGGCGACCAAACTTTCTACCCTGGAACCTTAATTCAATAATAAACCAAAATTAACCAAACCGGTAAAATGTAGGCCAAAAACAACGACAGACGAGTGGCCAAGTTTCGCAATTGGGCGACCAAACTTTCTACCCTGGGACCTTAATTCAATAATGCTCAACCCGTCTAGGCCTAACTTGGGCTACAATTTGCACAATCAGAACTTTGCCGAAAATAGTCACTGACTCAGTCTTGGGCTAGAATCCGGTTCTGAAGGACCATGTTATTTATTTATTTGTTGGGTTCAAAATCCCAGCTGAGCCGTGAACGGCCAAGTTCTAAAGGGCCAGTTCAACCTACAGCCCAAGTTAGGCTAAAATTAAAACTTAGGGATTTGAGATCTTATTAGGTCCTACCTCAGGGTTGCTGACTCGATATGGGCCTACCTTAGGCCTCAGTTGTATGAATTTAAGATAAAAACAAAAGGGCCACTATTTATGGTCTTCTTTCTCAACCTTGCAACAACAACACAACCTGGACTATTGCACGATGCAACAATCTTGTATCTAAACAACCAAACTGAATTGCAAGAGAGCTCTCTATAAGACCACACCCTGTAAGTACGACGTTCCACAAACGAGTAGAAAGGACGCGCAGCGCCCCAAAATGATGCCACCTGAGAGCTCAAACAATGCTAGCTCTAAATTAAGTGAATTTTTTACTAACCTTACAATTATGAGATGGATATATATACACCTTAACTTAATATATACAAGCAATGCTGCATCAATCAGCTTAGTCATCATATCGCCTTGGGACAACAATGGTTCTTCCTCATCTAGATTTTCTAACAGTGAGTGGGACAGCAGAGCAAAGGCTGATCATTGGAAAAAGAAGGATTGGCCCCTAAGAACAAACTTAGCACTAGGCAGCAAAGATGTTATCAACGAACCTCTTGTGACACTTGCAACAGTGTTGCTACTACCATTACACATTAAACTGGGGCTAATAAAGCAATTTGTAAAGGCTTTGGGATTGAGATGGCAACTATTTCAAGTACATTTCTGACCAACTTTTCTCTAAGTAAAGAGAAAATAAAAGCCGGGGTGTTCAATGGTCCTCAAATACGGAAACTAATGAAAGCTGACAACTTTCTTGATTCACTGTCAAATGTGGAGGAAGCGGTTTGGATATCATTCAAAAATGTTGTTGAAAATTTTCTAGGGAACCACTGTTATTATTTTTTTATTGGGTTCAAAATCCCAGCTGAGCCGTGAACGGCCAAGCTCCGAAGGGCCAGTTCAACCTACAGCCCAAGTTAAGCTAGATTCAAAACTTACGGACTTGGAGGTCCTATTAGGTCCTACCTCAGGGTTGCTGACTCGATGTGGGCCTACCTTAGGCCTCAGTTGCATAAAATTAAGATAAAAAACAAAAGGGCACTATTTATGGTCTTCTTTCTAAACCTTGCAACAACAACACAACCTGCACCATTGCACGATGCAACAATCTTGTATCTAAACAACCAAACTGAATTGCAAGAGAGCTCTCTATAAGACCACACCCTGTAAGTACAGCATTCAACAAACGAGTAGAAAAGACGCGCAGCGCCCCAAAAGATTATGCCAAAAGAGTGCCTAAACAATGATGCAACAAGAGCCCAAAAATATTAGTTCTAAATTAAGTGAATTTTTCACTAACCTTACAATTATGAGATTGATATATATCACCTTAACTTAATATATACAAGCAATGCTGCATCAGTCAACTTAGTCATCATATCGCCTTGGGACAACAATGGTTCTTCATCTTCTAAATTTTCTAACACTCCCCACCGAAGAGGCATTGTTGTCATTACCTTCTGCAAGTTTAGCCAAGCCTTCTCAATGAGGCTGTAACTCAAATGTTTCATCTTGACTATCCGTGTTTTTGCTGATTTCTAAAGCATAGAGTTTTTGTATAGGTCTCTTTAATTTTCCTCCTGAAGTATTTACCAGTGCAGACCTAACTAAATTGTTTTTGCCAACAAACAACTCTTCAATTATGCCAAGCTTCCAGCATTGCCTTGGTCTTACATCCTCAATCATTACCACTTCTCCCACCTTGATACAATTTGCATTGGAGCCCTTTACATTGCCTGAGGGGTAATAATTGAGTTCTGGCAAGTATTCCATCTGCCACCTCTTCCATAACTGATCTTGTAGCTCTTCAAGGTACCTGAACCTTCTGGTTAACTCTCCTTGAGTGCTCTGGATATGCTGTGTTAATTTTATTTATTTGTTGGGTTCAAAATCCCAGCTAAGCCGTGAACGGCCAAATTCTAAAGGGCCAGTGCTACCTACAGCCCAAGTTAAGCTAAAATTAAAACTTAGGGATGAAAGACCAAGGCAATGCTGGAAGCTTGGCATAATTGAAGAGTTGTTTGTTGGCAAAGACAATTTAGTTAGGTCTGCACTGGTAAAGACTTCAGGAGGAAAGTTAAAGAGACCTATACAAAACTCTATGCTTTAGAAATCGGCAAAAACACAGATAGTCAAGATGAAACATTTGAGTTACAGCCTCATGGAGAAGGCTTGGCTAACCTTGCAGAAGGTAATGACAACAATGCCTCTTCGGTGGGGAGTGTTAGAAAATCTAGAAGAGGAAGAACCATTGTTGTCCCAAGGCGATATGATGACTAAGTTGACTGATGCAGCATTGCTTGTATATATTAAGTTAAGGTGTATATATATCAATCTCATAATTGTAAGGTTAGTGAAAAATTTACTTAATTTAGAGCTAATATTTTTGGGCTCTTGTTGCATCATTGTTTGGGCACTCTTTTGGCATAATCTTTTGGGGCGCTGCGCGTCTTTTCTACTCGTTTGTTGAATGCTGTACTTACAGGGTGTGGTCTTATAGAGAGCTCTCTTGCAATTCAGTTTGGTTGTTTAGATACAAGATTGTTGCATCGTGCAATGGTGCAGGTTGTGTTGTTGTTGCAAGGTTTAGAAAGAAGACCATAAATAGTGCCCTTTTGTTTTTATCTTAATTTTATGCAACTGAGGCCTAAGGTAGGCCCACATCGAGTCAGCAACCCTGAGGTAGGACCTAATAGGACCTCCAAGTCCGTAAGTTTTGAATCTAGCTTAACTTGGGCTGTAGGTTGAACTGGCCCTTCGGAGCTTGGCCGTTCACGGCTCAGCTGGGATTTTGAACCCATAAAAAAATAATAACAGTGGTTCCCTAGAAAATTTTCAACAACATTTTTGAATGATATCCAAACCGCTTCCTCCACATTTGACAGTGAATCAAGAAAGTTGTCAGCTTTCATTAGTTTCCGTATTTGAGGACCATTGAACACCCCGGCTTTTATTTTCTCTTTACTTAGAGAAAAGAGTTGGTCAGAAATGTACTTGAAATAGTTGCCATCTCAATCCCAAAGCCTTTACAAATTGCTTTATTAGCCCCAGTTTAATGTGTAATGGTAGTAGCAACACTGTTGCAAGTGTCACAAGAGGTTCGTTGATAACATCTTTGCTGCCTAGTGCTAAGTTTGTTCTTAGGGGCCAATCCTTCTTTTTCCAATGATCAGCCTTTGCTCTGCTGTCCCACTCACTGTTAGAAAATCTAGATGAGGAAGAACCATTGTTGTCCCAAGGCGATATGATGACTAAGCTGATTGATGCAGCATTGCTTGTATATATTAAGTTAAGGTGTATATATCCATCTCATAATTGTAAGGTTAGTAAAAAATTCACTTAATTTAGAGCTAGCATTGTTTGAGCTCTCAGGTGGCATCATTTTGGGGCGCTGCGCGTCCTTTCTACTCGTTTGTGGAACGTCGTACTTACAGGGTGTGGTCTTATAGAGAGCTCTCTTGCAATTCAGTTTGGTTGTTTAGATACAAGATTGTTGCATCGTGCAATAGTCCAGGTTGTGTTGTTGTTGCAAGGTTGAGAAAGAAGACCATAAATAGTGGCCCTTTTTTTTTATCTTAAATTCATACAACTGAGGCCTAAGGTAGGCCCATATCGAGTCAGCAACCCTGAGGTAGGACCTAATAAGATCTCAAATCCGTAAGTTTTAATTTTAGCCTAACTTGGGCTGTAGGTTGAACTGGCCCTTTAGAACTTGGCCGTTCACGGCTCAGCTGGGATTTTGAACCCAACAAATAAATAAATAACATGGTCCTTCAGAACCGGATTCTAGCCCAAGACTGAGTCAGTGACTATTTTCCGGCAAAGTTCTGATTGTGCAAATTGTAGCCCAAGTTAGGCCTAGACGGGTTGAGCATTATTGAATTAAGGTCCCAGGGTAGAAAGTTTGGTCGCCCAATTGCGAAACTTGGCCACTCGTCTGTCGTTGTTTTTGGCCTACATTTTACCGGTTTGGTTAATTTTGGTTTATTATTGAATTAAGGTTCCAGGGTAGAAAGTTTGGTCGCCCAATTGCGAAACTTGGCCACTCGTCTGTCGTTGTTTTTGGCCTACATTTTACCTGTTTGGTTAAATTTGGTTTATTATTCGTAGGCGAAGGTTGCAGACTTCGGTGCACTAGTTACTTGGGTGGAAAAATTGGTATTCCATATTGGTGGTTGGTTAGTACCCCACCTAGCAATTCAGTTTATTTGAAAAAAGCAAAATTTACGTTTGATCAGTTTGGTTAAGTATTTCTGCCAATTCAGCTCATTTGGCATTGAGCCCAATTGTTGTTTGCATTGAAGATGAGTGCATCTGAATTGAACAAGTTTAAAAAAAGGAGAAGCGCCTACAAAGGTCTAATTACAAAGGTCATTGCCACTATAGATTCTGACATAGAGCAAGAGGATTTAAGATTAGTGACTGCGCAGCTTTCCATATTAGAAACTAAAAAGGTCGCTCTAAGCGAAGTAAATGTTAAAATTGAGGCTCTTATAGAAGAGGATGAAATAGAAAATAACATAATTTACTTTGAAGAGATTATTGATGATATAACTAAAGTAGGCCACCGAGCAAAAGAGTTTAGCAGCTCATTACAGTTAGAGACCAGGTCTAATAATGAAACCCAACACTCAACAAATGATGTTTGTGAAGTTAAGGTTAACAGATCTGCAGTTCAATTACCGAGGCTTGTACTCAAAACATTTTCTGGGAGTATTCAGGAATGGCAAGGATGGGCAGACAGTTTTCAATCAGCAGTTCATTCTAGTCAAGTGTTAAGTGCGGTGGAGAAGTTTAATTATTTGCAGTCCCTCTTGGAAGGGGAGGCAGCAAAGACAATAGCAGGATTAGCATTAACAGAGGCTAATTATAATGTGGCTTGGGATATATTAAAGAAACGGTTTGGTAAGCCAGAGATCTTAATTAAAAGCCACCTCCGTGAACTTTTAGCTATACCTCCTGTTAATAATCCTAATAGTGTCAAGGAGTTACGGCAGTTATATGATGAATTTGAAGTTAGAACTAGGTCCCTGGACAATTTGGGTGTAGGAATGGAAAGGTATGGTATAATGTTGGTTCCTACACTGGTTTGAAAAAACTATATAGGGCTATGGGTTGATTGCCTGTGCCCTCATCCGTTGGAAATTTCCAACAGACTTCAATGGAGGGTTACCGACAAAAGCCCTATGCTTTTTCGTTAGAGAGTTATAAATATGTAGGTTGTTAAAGGACCTCTTTATATTTATATTGATTACGGTAATTCTAGCATCGGGAGTTGGGAAAGCCTTATGTTAATAAAAACTGAAATTGCTCACCTTATTTTTGCTGGGTCTTTGTTTGTTTCGATGTAGGGCGTGACGGTCATTTTCGGTGTAGGGTCGCCACGATGGGGTTACGCGGCGAATTTACTTAAGGTAATTAATATAGGCAGTCACTATATAAACCCCTGAAGGAATAGGCCTATCCTTTTATAGTCACTAGGTTTTATATTATAAGGAATTCACTCAGGACTCTAGGGGGACAAAGACATCCTCCGCGTTTAAAGCTTCGCTGTAACATAAACAACCCTGAGAGCCGTTCCTTGGTTCTGGTGTATTATTTGCCGAACTAGCAAAATTTTTGTTTGGGCTACTCCTTTGGTAGACTAAACAATAAGTTGGGTTTTCTTGTTGCTATGTGAGGCTGATTCATACATACAGGTTCTTTGTACGTATGGCAATTCAATTATTTCATTCCCAATAGGCTATGTCGCCAATCCCGAGGCAATTTTGTATAGATATTTAATTCAATTAATTAATAATTTATATTTAATTATGAAATAAATGTACCACATATGATACCATGTTGTGAGCACGTATAGATTTTCCATATACTGGGGGGGGCCGGAGAAAAATTTGTATGTTATAGATCAAATTTTTTGATAAACTGTGTCTTAAACCATGTGAAATGGATTGAAAAGAATAAAGTAGAAATTTAGGGGAGAGAGGTTACTCAAGACCTATTTAAATATTAAAGTTCAAGAGGCCAACTTCTCAAGTTTAGTTAAAGTTATGTCAATCAGTTTGACTCCCTTTAGGTATAGGAAATTTATGGGATTAAAGTAAAGTTATTAAGCATTTTAACTTTGCTCAGTTTGTGTAAGTTTTATAAGTCACCAGTCTTAATTTTTTCTTGTAAAAGTTGTCTGGCTTTCAAAGCAGTCTTTCTTTGAGGCCTGTCTGGTTTAGTCTGAGTTACATCAGGCACATTGAGAGATTCCTCCCCAATAGTATCCTGATCCTTCCTTTGGGGTAATGGTTCTAATTTAGCCCCACACTCCAAAGGATATAGTAATGTGATATCTCTGGTGGTCTCACCAGTTGCTGTTTTCAGTTTTACAACCCTGGTAACTTCGTCTTCACCAGTTTTGAGTTCCAAGACTTTTCCCATTGACCAATGTTGTCTTGGTGTCTTGTCATGTATCAACACAATGTCCCCAATTTTGACTGAATCATTCCAACTTTGTTTTGTTAATTGTTTATGTCTTTCTCTAAGACTTGTTAAGTATTCTTCTCTCCATTTTGTTATAAATTGAGTTTTGATTTGTGTCAAATGTTGGTATTTTGTGTTGAGTCCTTTGTGTCCTATTTCCCAATCTGGATCCTCTGTACTGTTATGTTCAGATTCTGGTAACATGTTTACTGTTTCTCCCTTAATTAGGTGGTTTGGTGTGAGAGGTTCTGGCTCATTAATACCATCTCCCACATAAGTTAATGGTCTGTTGTTGACAACATTTTCAATTTCTGACAGAATAGTCATGAGTTCAAAAAGTTGTAGATGTTTTGTCCCAATAGTCTTTTGAAGGCAGTTCTTTACAGTTTGTATGTTTCTTTCCCAAATTGAACCATACCATGGTGTATTAACAGGAATGTACTTCCTGGTTATGTTGTGTTTGGTTAAATGAGTTTGTACTGTTTCACTGTCACAAATCTGATGAATAATTCTTTCACCAGATTTGAAGTATGTGGCATTGTCTGACCATATAGTTTTGGGTACAGAATTGTGTGCACAAAATCGTCTGAAAGCAGCAATAAAAGCTTCTGCTGTCAGATCTTCTACTATGTCTAGACATATGGCACGTGTGGCAGCACAGGTGAAGAGTACAATGTACACTTTGTATTCCTTTGAATCCATTTTGTCTCCAAAACTCACATTTACCGCTCCAGTGTAGTCAATACCCGTGGTTTCAAATGGCCGAGTAAATGTTACTCGTTCCACAGGTAGGTCTGGAGGGCTTGGGGTCTTAAAGGGTCGTGAATGGATACGTTTACAAGGAATGCATGTGTTTAAAATTTTCTTTGTTTCAGTTCTACCCTTTGGTAGCCAGTAAGTTTTTCTCAGCTCTGTCAGGGTTTGTGGGATCCCTGATGATGAGTTTTGTGAAGTGATTTCTCCTTGGAAGAAGAATTGGGTGCTTAGAGTTGTAAGTCAAAGTTGACTTGTTAAGCCTTCCTTTACACCTTATCAGACCCTCTGTATCCAGGTACAGATTTAGATCCATGACAAGTGAAGGAATACCTTTGTTTAATGTGCTACTGGACCTAAGATACTTCAACTCCTTGTCAAATTCTGAAGCTTGTATCTGTTTGAGCCAGTATTTTGTTGCAGTTTCTGTTAAGTTAGAAAAGGCTTTCTGAGGACAGTGTTTGAGAAGGTAGCTATTGACAAACTTGCAGCAATAGACTGTAATTCTCAAGAGTTTGTTGAGGTCTGAATAAAGGTGTAGTCAAATATAGGTTTGTCCTCAGTGATCTTTTCAGTTGTTGTAGAGTTGAGTGTGAGGTTAACTACTTTGGCTGGCCAAAGATCCTCACATGTTAGCCATTCGGGCCCTTCATACCAGATTTTATTTGTTTTCAACAGCTTGTAAGAGAGCCCTCTTGTCAAAAAGTCTGCAGGATTCTCTTTTGTTTTTATGTACCTAAATTTGATACCAAGGTTTGTGTTTGCAGTTTTGATTTCTGTTAGTCTGTTTTTCACAAATATTTTTGCAAGAAGTTGTATCTGTGTTGGTCACCCATGTTAGACAAATTTGACTGTCTGTCCTTAAGTAAATGTTTGTTATGTCAACTTCTTTATACACTTGTGAAAGAAAGTTGCTGTTTTAACTCCCAATGAGACAGCTAATAATTCAAGTTGTGGTACAGTTTTCTTTTGGTTTAAGGGTGCCACTTTTGCCTTTGAATAAACCAAGTTACTTTCATTTTCACTTGTTAAATAGGCACAACACCCATAAGCTTGTGTGCTGGCATCTGTAAAAATGTGTAGTGTTTGCGATTTCAATCTGTAGCCAGCACATCTTGGTACGTAGATGTCTTGAACTTTGTTCAAGTCTGTGGCTAATTTTTTCCAATGAAGTTGGTCTTCCACTGAAAGTGGTTCATCCCAATCAATTTTCTTTTTCCATAAGTCTTGCAAAAGGATTTTGGATCTTATGGTTGCTGGTAAATATAATCCAATGGGGTCGAAAATTTTGGATGATTCTGAAAGCACTTGTCTTTTTGTATCGGCATTTGGATTTAAGTTATAACTCTTTGTGCAAAGAGTGTCATCGTGTTCGGAATTCTGTTTTAAAAACCAAAGCATTCCAAGTGTTTTCGTGTAATTGTTTGGTTCAATGTTCCCATTGTTGTCTTTTGTTATTTGTTCATTTAATTTAGGAGAATTAGAAAGAGTTTGTACTGTATTCAAACCTCCTACCACTTCAGACTAGTCAATACCCGTAGTTTTAGTGGAGTAAATTTACTCCTCCACAGGTAGATCTGGAGGGCTTGGGGCTTTGAATCCTGTACTGTTTTTGTGTTGTTTGGCCTATGGCCAAGGGGGGCCACAAGACCCTTTTTGTTTGGTATCTGGCCAAAGGAGGCCACAAGACCCTTGTTGTTTCGGCTGTGGCCAAAAGACCCCTGTAGTTTGGGCTGCGGCCACGGGAGGCCACAAGACCCCTGTAGTTTGGGCTGTGGCCAAGGGAGGCCACAAAACCCCTGTAGTTTGGGCTGTGGCCAAGGGATGCCATCATCCCTTTTGATGAATTTGTTGGGCTATGGCCAAGGTAGGCCAAGGCCCTTTGATGATTTGTTGGGCTATGGCCAAGGGTAGGCCATCAGCCCTTTGATGAATTTGTTGGGCTATGGCCAAGGGTAGGCCATCCCTTTGATGAATTTGTTGGGCTATGGCCAAGGTAGGCCAAGGCACTTTGATGATTTGTTGGGCTATGGCCAAGGGTAGGCCATCAGCCCTTTGATGAATTTGTTGGGCTATGGCCAAGGTTGGTCAAGGCCCTTTGATGATTTGTTGGGCTATGGCCAAGGGTAGGCCATCAGCCCTTTGATGAATTTGTTGGGCTATGGCCAAGGTAGGCCAAGGCCCTTTGATGATTTGTTGGGCTATGGCCAAGGGTAGGCCATCAGCCCTTTGATGAATTTGTTGGGCTATGGCCAAGGTAGGCCAAGGCCCTTTGATGATTTGTTGGGCTATGGCCAAGGGTAGGCCATCAGCCCTTTGATGATTTGTTGGGCTATGGCCAAGGTAGGCCATCAGCCCTTTGATGAATTTGTTGGGCTATGGCCAAGGTAGGCCAAGGCCCTTTGATGATTTGTTGAGCTATGGCCAAGGGTAGGCCATCAGCCCTTTGATGAATTTGTTGGGCTATGGCCAAGGTAGGCCAAGGCCCTTTGATGATTTGTTGGGCTATGGCCAAGGGTAGGCCATCAGCCCTTTGATGATTTGTTGGGCTATGGCCAAGGGTAGGCCATCAGCCCTTTGATGAATTTGTTGGGCTATGGCCAAGGGTAGGCCATCAACCCTTTGATGAATTTGTTGGGCTATGGCCAAGGTAGGCCATCAGCCGTTTGATGAATTTGTTGGGCTATGGCCAAAGGTAGGCCAAGGCCCTTTGATGATTTGTTGGGCTATGGCCAAGGGTAGGCCATCAGCCCTTTGATGAATTTGTTGGGCTATGGCCAAGGGTAGGCCATCAACCCTTTGATGAATTTGTTGGGCTATGGCCAAGGTAGGCCAAGGCCCTTTGATGATTTGTTGGGCTATGGCCAAGGGTAGGCCAAGGCCCTTTGATGATTTGTTGGGCTATGGCCAAGGGTAGGCCATCAGCCCTTTGATGAATTTGTTGGGCTATGGCCAAGGGTAGGCCATCAACCCTTTGATGAATTTGTTGGGCTATGGCCAAGGTAGGCCAAGGCCCTTTGGAGTAGAGTAGTTTGTTTGTACGTGTCACTGTCTAACCATATAATTTTTGGCACAAAATTATGTGCACAGAATCAGAGCGCAGCAATAAAAGCTTTTACTCTCCGATCCTTGGTTATGTTTAGACAGGTTGTTGTGTTTGAGACACATGAAAGAGTAGTGTGTGTGTGTGTGTGTGTGTGTATCATTCCTCCGAATCCAGTTGGTCTTCAAAACTTGGATTCACCACTCCAATGAAGTCAATACCCGTAGTTATGAATGAGTAAATGTTGTGTATCCTACAGGTAGGTCTGGAAGGTTTGGGGTTTTGAAGGAATCCAATCTGTTTGCGAGGAATGTTTGTGTCTGTTAATGAAATCTGTTGTGTTTCTTCTTTTAAAAGAAGAATTGGATGTTTGAAGTCGTATGTATATTTTTATATACTGTACCGTACGTATGTGTGTAAATGTGTATTTTGTTATAGGGTTTTATATTTGGGTTTTGGATTAGGTTAATCAATTTGGCTGAGTAAAGATCTTCAAACGTTGCATTTGAGACCCTTATATCAAGCCTTGTCTGTTTTATGCCTATATGTCAAATAGGAATTGGAATAGGTTGGGCCTATATTGGTCAAATAGGAATTGGAATAGGTTGGGCCTATATTGGTCAAATAGGAATTGGAATAGGTTGGGCCTATATGTCAAATAGGACTTGGAATAGGTTGGGCCTATATGTCAAATAGGACTTGGAATAGGTTGGGCCTATGTCAAATAGGACTTGGAATAGGTTGGGCCTATGTCAAATAGGACTTGGAATAGGTTGGGCCTATATGTCAAATAGGACTTGGAATAGGTTGGGCCTATGTGTCAAATAGGACTTCGGAATAGGTTGGGCCTATGTCAAATAGGACTTAGAATAGGTTGGGCCTATATGTCAAATAGGACTTCGAATAGGTAATAGGTTGGGCCTATGTCAAATAGGACTTCGAATAGGTAATAGGTTGGGCCTATATGTCAAATAGGACTTGGTATACCTATATGTCAAATAGGATTTGGAATAGGTTGGGCCTATGTCAAATAGGACTTGGAATAGGTTGGGCCTATATGTCAAATAGGACTTCGAATAGGTAATAGGTTGGCCTATATGTCAAATAGGACTTCGAATAGGTAATAGGTTGGGCCTATATGTCAAATAGGACTTCGAATAGGTAATAGGTTGGGCCTATATGTCAAATAGGATTTGGAATAGGTTGGAATAGGGTCACGAATAGGTGTTAGGTGGGTGTAGGTTTGAATTCGTGCAATTGCTTTAGGTCTTTGTGATGTTACAGTTCGAGTCGAATTTTGTGATGTTACAGGTCTGAGTCGAATTTTGTGATGTTACAGGTCTGAGTCGAATTTTGTGATGTTAATGAGTAAGTTAAATTGCTGAAATAAATTTTATAACCTACACCACAGGTTCAATTTTAAATTTAGTGTTTTTAATTAGGATAGGCCTTGAGTGTAAAGAGTAAGGCCTACTTCAAGAGGTAGGCCTATTATGTAAGGTAAAGTTAGGTGGGCCTACTAAATAGGCCTTTTTGTTGGGCCTACCAAGTAGGCTTATATTTGGGCCTATTATTTTATAGGACCTCAAATGAGTTAAGCCTGTTAAATTAACAAGGCTTAGTTTTGAGTTTGAAGAGTAGGACCTATTAAATAGGCTTAATGTTGCGGGCCTATTTTTTTAGGACCTAAAATAAGTTATGCCTGTTAAATGAACAAGCCTTTGTTTTCGGTTAGTGTAAAGGTAAAGGGATCGGTTCCCAGTTGAATAGGCCACCATATGAAAAACTATAGTGGGGTTACGGTTGAAATTGGGGTTAGGCCTACTGAGTTAAGCCTAGCCACTGCGTGTGTCAGTGTAAATTTTAGAGGGGTTAGTTCCCCATACACAGGGCCACCAATTGAAAAAACTATATAGGGCTATGGGTTGATTGCCTGTGCCCTCATCCGTTGGAAATTTCCAACAGACTTCAATGGAGGGTTACCGACAAAAGCCCTATGCTTTTTCGTTAGAGAGTTATAAATATGTAGGTTGTTAAAGGACCTCTTTATATTTATATTGATTACGGTAATTCTAGCATCGGGAGTTGGGAAAGCCTTATGTTAATAAAAACTGAAATTGCTCACCTTATTTTTGCTGGGTCTTTGTTTGTTTCGATGTAGGGCGTGACGGTCATTTTCGGTGTAGGGTCGCCACGATGGGGTTACGCGGCGAATTTACTTAAGGTAATTAATATAGGCAGTCACTATATAAACCCCTGAAGGAATAGGCCTATCCTTTTATAGTCACTAGGTTTTATATTATAAGGAATTCACTCAGGACTCTAGGGGGACAAAGACATCCTCCGCGTTTAAAGCTTCGCTGTAACATAAACAGCCCTGAGAGCCGTTCCTTGGTTCTGGTGTATTATTTGCCGAACTAGCAAAATTTTTGTTTGGGCTACTCCTTTGGTAGACTAAACAATAAGTTGGGTTTTCTTGTTGCTATGTGAGGCTGATTCATACATACAGGTTCTTTGTACGTATGGCAATTCAATTATTTCATTCCCAATAGGCTATGTCGCCAATCCCGAGGCAATTTTGTATAGATATTTAATTCAATTAATTAATAATTTATATTTAATTATGAAATAAATGTACCACATATGATACCATGTTGTGAGCGCGTATAGTTTTTCCATAACTGGAGTCTAAATTGCCTAGCTCAATTTTGCTTGAATTAAGTAGGGGACACTCTACAGAACATGTGTACATCCCCCTTCAGCAGATGTTAAGTCTTTTAGGTACAGAATTAGCAAGACGAGAGGGAATTGAGTTTGCACAGTGGGATGTTAAACAAGGGGACAAAGGCAGGCACAGCACCAAGGTTTCTACAAAAAGGAATAGCCCAGGTACAGTGTCAGCTCTACATGCATCCTCTGAGAATAAATTAAAGGGAATCAAGGAATGCATATTTTGCGAAGGCAACCACAAGTCATATAAATGTGAAGTGGCTGAGGCTTTACCTTTTGAGGAGAGAAAGGACAGGGTAACTAAGTCCACAGCATGTTTTAAATGTTTTTTGAAAGGTCACAGAGCAAGGTTTTGTAAGTTTAAAATTTTGTGCAAAAAATGTCATGGTAGGCATCAGCCATTATTGTGTGAAAACACTCCTAGTAGGCCTACCCCAGAAGTAGAGACATCAGTGGCACATTCCACTGCTATGCAAGGGAATAAAAGTAAAGGGGGATTATTGCAAACAACTGCAGCCTTATTAATTGGGAATGATGGAGAAGCTACTGTAAGAGTGTTGTTTGATAGTGGTAGCCAGTGTAGTTTTATTAAAACCAGAATTTCCAGAAAATTGAAGTTTAAAGAACTTAAGAGGGAAAATTTAAGAATTTCTGGGTTTGGGGGTTCCGTTCAAAACCGAACCAAATTTAAGAAGGTAGAAGTTCTGGTTAAAGGGTTGTTACCGCAAAGTCCCACTATCAAGGTCCAAGCTGTAGAGATTGAGGAACTTTGTGCTCCAGTCACTACTTGTTTAGATATGGCATGTGTCCAAGAATTGCAAGTTAAAGGAATTAATTTGGGCAATAATAAGTTTGAAGGAACAGAAGATATTAGTCTTTTGATTGGAGCTGACTATTATTGGGACTTCATCACTGGTAATATTGTCCGTACATCTCAAGGCCCGGTAGCTATTGAAAGTAAGCTAGGCTGGATGCTACATGGTAGCTATTGCAATGAAATGGAAATTAAGGCTCTTTTTGTTAAGATTGTGGAGAACAGCCATGGTTTGGAAAGGCATTTGAAAGGGTTTTGGGAACTTGAATCCATTGGCATAAAGGACAAACAGGCAAGTACAGTGAACAATGATGTTTTAGAGCAATTTGAAAAAGGGATTGGGTTTAGAGATGGTTGCTATGAAGGTGGCCTCCCTTGGAAGGATTCTTGCAAACCTGGTTCAAACCTTCAGCTAGCTAATCGGAGGTTGGAGACTTCATTGTACAGGCTAAGAAAAAATGAGGAGTTGTTAATTGAATACAATGAGGCCATCCTAAGCTATGTAAGGGAGGGCTATGCTGAAAGGGTGCAAGGTGAGCTGGTGAGCCAGGAGGCACATTATCTGCCACACCATGCAGTGGTACGGCGAGACAAAACTACCACCAAACTGAGGGTAGTTTTTGATGGCTCAGCCAAGGACAAAGGTGGTGTGTCCTTGAATGACTGTTTGGATGCTGGGCCAAATTTAAATGCAGATTTATTTTCCTTGTTACTGAGATTCAGGTTTGGTAGAGTAGCATTGACTGCAAATGTGAAGCAAGCCTTTTTGCGGATAAAGTTAAAACCAGAGGAGAGAGATGCAGTAAAGTATCTGTGGGTGGATACGAAAGACTTGTTGGAAAATGAACCTAAGGTTCAAGCATATAGAATGAAATCAGTGTTGTTTGGCCTCAGCTCTAGTCCATTTCTGTTGGCAGCTACTATGCAGTACCATTTTAAAAAATATTCTGAAGTCTATCCTAATACTATTGAACACATAAGGAAAATTTTTATGTTGATGATTTGCTGTGTTCCGTGGATAATACAGAAATGGCTAAACAGATATTCATGGAGGCTCGAGGTATAATGAGGGAGGCTGGCATGGAACTTAGAAAATGGCAGACCAATCATTCTCAATTACAAGAGTTTATGAGTCAGTCCTGTGTAGTACCTGATGCAGCAGAAAGTATTGAGGATTCTGGTATTAAGGAGTTGTGGGCAATAGACGCAAAGGTGCTAGGCATTGTTTGGCAGCAAGGAGATGATTTGTTTACCTTCAATGGGAAATCTTTAGTAGAGCTGGCTGAGAATGAGACAAGGTGGACAAAACGTACAGCTCTTAGTTTGGCTTCAAAGGTCTTTGATCCTCTTGGATTCCTGGCTCCATTTGTGATAAAGTCAAAAATTTGGTTTCAGAGCCTCTGGGAAATTGGACTTGGTTTGGACCAAGAGTTACCTGATCATATGGTGGTAAGGTGGAAATATTGGTTCAAAGAACTGGCACATCTTGGAGACATTGAAATCCCAAGATTGTACTTTGGGGAGTTGAACAATAGTCCAGGCAATTTGGAGCTGCACATCTTTTGTGATGCAAGTGAGGAAGCCTATGCAACTTGTATTTATATAAGAGGCGCATTGCAAGAGGAAGTAAGTTGCAAGTTGGTTGCTGCAAAGAGCAGAGTAGCACCTTTGAAAAGGCTTTCTGTTCCAAGGTTGGAATTGATGGGTGCAGTTATTGCTAGTCGGCTTGCAGTTACAGTGCAAAAGTCTTTGGCCCTCTATGAAATTCCAAGCTATTATTGGACAGACTCCACTATAGTTTGGCACTGGTTAAGAAGTCAGGCAAGGAAATGGAAACCATTTGTTGCTAATAGGGTGGAGGAAATTCAAGCGCACACAGATCCCAAGCAATGGAAGCATTGTCCGGGCACCCAAAACCCCGCTGATTTACCAACACGAGGAATTTCAGTGAAAGATCTTGCACAGTCAAGTTTGTGGTGGAATGGGCCAGAGTGGCTAAAACTTGGAAGTGAAAACTGGCCTTCTAATCAGCCTATTGTAGGAGAATGCCAGGCTGAAGAAGCATGGGTGAATGAGGTGAGAAAATGCGCTGTGAACAGTTGTCAAGTTATGCAGCAGGACCCCATATTGAGACTTGAGGACATTAGCAGTCTGAAAAGATTGTTAAGAGTGACAGCATGGGTATATAGATTTACCAACAATATTAAGGGATAAACAAGAAGGGAAGGAATTCTGAACAGTAAGGAGGTTCAGCAAGCCCGGAAATACTGGGTGGTATATGTGCAGAAGGAAAAATTTGGTGAGGAGAGGGAATTGCTCACCAGCCATCCATTACAAGTTCTACCAACACATTCTGCTCTCAAGGGTTTGGATGTGTTTTTGGATCAGGATTTATTGAGAGTAGGAGGTAGACTACAGTTTTCTGGGCTTCCAGAGGAGAAAAGACATCCAATTTTGCTACCTTCTGGGGGGCACTTTGTGGACCTTTTGATCCTGGATACTCATCATAAGCTGTTACATGCTGGAGTTAGGGAAGTGATAATAGAGATCAGACAACAGTTTTGGATTCCCAAAATTAGACAAGTAGTAAAAAAGGTCTTGCATAAATGTGTGGTTTGCAAGCGTTGGAGTGCAAAGCCTTATTATGAAAAGCTGGCTCCACTTCCAAGAGAACGGTGTGTCTATACTGCCCCATTTGATGTAGTGGGAGTAGACTTTGCAGGTCCAGTCTATGTGTATGAGAGAGGGGAGTCTAACAAAGGTTATATGTCTTTTCACATGTGCTACCACCAGAGCAATCCATTTGGAGTTGGTAAGCAACTTAAGTAGTGATGTATTTCTTTTGGCCTTTAAAATGTTTGTGAACAGAAGGGGCTTCCCAAATAAAATCATATCGGATAATGCAAAAACCTTCAAAAAGGCTGCAAAGGAACTCCAAGAAATTTGGTCCTTGCTAAAAGAGGAAGGATTCCAATCCTACTTTTCACACCAAGGGGTACAGTGGGAGTTTATTGTTGAGGGAGCACCATGGTGGGGAGGATTTTGGGAAAGGCTAGTGAGAAGTGTAAAGTGTCCATCAAAGAAACTTTTAGCTAATGCTCATTTGAGCAAAGAAGAATTCTGCACTGTTTTATGTGAAGTAGAAGCAATGGTGAACAGTAGGCCTATCACTTTTGTTTATAACAGTATGCAGGATGCGGAGCCATTGACACCAAATCATTTTCTTTGTGGTAAACGATTAACATCAAGCCTCAGTGTGCCAGAAGACTTGCAGCCTATCCAGAGCACTCAAGGAGAGTTAACCAGACGGTTCAGGTACCTTGAAGAGCTACAAGATCAGTTATGGAAGAGGTGGCAGATGGAATACTTGCCAGAACTCAATTATTCCCCATCAGGCAAGGTAAAGGGCTCCACTGCAAATTGTATCAAGGTGGGAGAAGTGGTAATGATTGGGGATGAAAGACCAAGGCAATGCTGGAAGCTCGGCATAATTGAAGAGTTGTTTGTTGGCAAAGACAATTTAGTTAGGTCTGCACTGGTAAAGACTTCAGGAGGAAAGTTAAAGAGACCTATACAAAAACTCTATGATTTAGAAATCAGCAAAAACGCAGATAGTCAAGATGAAACATTTGAGTTACAGCCTCATGGAGAAGGCTTGGCTAACCTTGCAGAAGGTAATGACAACAATGCCTCTTCGGTGGGGAGTGTTAGAAAATCTAGATGAGGAAGAACCATTGTTGTCCCAAGGCGATATGATGACTAAGCTGATTGATGCAGCATTGCTTGTATATATTAAGTTAAGGTGTATATATATCCATCTCATAATTGTAAGGTTAGTGAAAAATTCACTTAATTTAGAGCTAGCATTGTTTGAGCTCTCAGGTGGCATCATTTTGGGGCGCTGCGCGTCCTTTCTACTCGTTTGTGGAACGTCGTACTTACAGGGTGTGGTCTTATAGAGAGCTCTCTTGCAATTCAGTTTGGTTGTTTAGATACAAGATTGTTGCATCGTGCAATAGTCCAGGTTGTGTTGTTGTTGCAAGGTTGAGAAAGAAGACCATAAATAGTGGCCCTTTTGTTTTTATCTTAAATTCATACAACTGAGGCTTAAGGTAGGCCCACATCGAGTCAGCAACCCTGAGGTAGGACCTAATAGGATCTCAAATTCGTAAGTTTTAATTTTAGCCTAACTTGGGCTGTAGGTTGAACTGGCCCTTTAGAACTTGGCCGTTCACGGCTCAGCTAGGATTTTGAACCCAACAAATAAATAAAATAACACTCACACATGAAGCAAGGTATCTTTGTGAATCAAGATTGTTGGCCAAGAAGCATGGATATCACCTTCAAATCTCCACAAATGATCCATTTATGATCATTATATTTCATTTTAGCTAGAAGGAATTTCATGTCATAATTTTCTTTCATGTGGACAGAGTGGACAATGGGGGTGGACGCCAGTTGATTGCCATTATGCAGCAAAACAACTTTTAGACTTGACTTTGAACTATCAATGAACAATCTCCACTCTTTTGGATCATAGTCTGTGCCCATAGTATTCATAAGACCAGGTATGCCAGTACAGAACACTAGAGAACCATCCATAGAGAAGAATTGAACAAATTCTTGTTCTCTGCTCTTGTACCAGGAATATGAAGTTCCAGCAGCCAGTAAATTTCTTTCATTCAGCCTGGATCCCAAGAGTTGGGCAGCATCTTTCGGTAGGTCAAGATCTTGTACAAGATCATTCAGTTCTGCCCGAGTGAATAATTGTGGGTCTTTAGAACTCTTATCATCAATTTCAAAGTCACTGTGATGGCTAAGTTCAGTGTCAGATTCAGAAACTTCAAGTTCTTTGGGGCATGCAGGAATCGGAACATCATCACTGTGTGGAACAGGACGGATGGCAGATGGCAATGATGGATACACAATGGATGATTTATTCTTGGAGTTGAATCCCTTGATATTACACAAACAGAACTAACAGTATTGGGTATGATCTTTGGGCTCACGTCAAACCATAGGTATACGAAAAGGTAAGGACTCCTTTTTGCCTTGAACCCATTGCCTCAAATTCTCCACACATTATCGGCATACACTATGCGGAGCCCATGACTTATCCTGATCACCAAGCTTTACACCAAAATAAACGAGATATGATTTTCTTGCAAATTATGTGATATTCTGCTTTGTTTTACTGATTGGAAATTACCACAAATATTAACAACACAAATACCACAAACTAAAAATTAAAAATTGAAACGATCATGAAAATATAAAATTAAGTAATACAATTAAAATATAAAGTATTATAAAAGAAACCCATAAAAGGAGTTTACCTTTACGATGAAATTAAATTTAAGTAAAAACATTATAAATAATTTAGGGGAACACTATGGAAAAGTTTTGTCATTGAAAGGTAATGAGGTTATGGGATGAGGTATCTACAGATCTACAGAACCTAAGGTTAACAAAGACCCTAAGATCCACTATGGAAAACTGATGAGTGGGTAGTTGGGAGGTAACGAAAATGGTTCACTGAGTAGGTAGGTAGTTAATCTAACAATTATTAAATTCCTTTTATGTCAATAACTGGGTGGATGAAACCAATTGGTTGCTCACCAGAGTTATTCTCCACACTAGTATTTATATACTGTGTGAGAAGAGCGTGCTCGGTAATAGATATACATTACCGATCAACCAACCGGGGAAAAAAACCAAGACAACGCTGGTGGAAAAAGCCCCGCGAAGAGGAGAACAAAGGAGAACGAAAATGGAGAACGGGGCGAAAGGACGGAACGGGAGAAGGGACGAGAACAGACACCGAAGAAAGATCCCCACCAGCAAGTGCGCTCTCGACAATTATACAAGGAGAAAAGAGACTCTATAATAACTAGCAGTAAGTGACTAATTGTGTTTTTAACCCAGGTTTACATAGATTCATTAAATTAAGCTGGGTCAGACAACTTAGGCCTACATTGTGGCCTAAGACCCAGCATCAACTCATAGCTTAACAAAGGTGAAGGTAGATTGCCCTAACCTAATTTGGTGAGGAATCCTACTGTGGACCTCAATTTATCTGCCCGCTCTGGACCATTTCCGGAATCTCTAGGCTGACCCCTCTAGGCTAGACTTGATCTACTCTATAGTTAGACTGGAGATATAAGGGGTGGGTTAATTGTGGACCAATTCATACAGAGCATTTTTCGCACCACTCTAAAGTTAGCCCGAGAGAAAGGAAAGCGTAGGGGGTTAAGAGAAGAGAATAAGGGGTTAAGTAAGTAGCAACACCTATCATTCGTCGGTTAACATTCATTCAGAAAAAGAGAAAAAGACTCACCATTATCATCCGCCGGTCACTGCCGACAAGTCGGAAAAATAGTCGAAGAGAATAGGAAAGGGGTGAAAGATGAAAAGAAGTAAAATAAGAACGCCTACAAACCATGCAAACACAGTCTTAACTCACTGTCATACCATGCAAACTACAGACATGCACGTAAGGAGAAGATAAGAAAAAAAAGTAGGTAAAGTTAAACAAAAAGTGGGTTAGTTTACGCTACGAGCTACATCTACGTTCGTGTTAGTCTAATTTTTTTTTTTTAATAATTTCATTGCTGGCATCACACGCTGGCATGTCACAAGCTGGCATTATCGTCAACAGACTCATCCTCGACCACCACCACCACCAGAGCTCCTGTTGCTAATTTTTTTTTTAAATTTTAAACAACGTTAATATTTTTAAAATGCCCATCTAAACGGTTCTTAAACATATTAACGCTGGTAGAGTTAACGACTGACGCGGGAAGATTATTCCATCTATCAATTACTTTAAACGTAAAGAAGTTTTTAGCGATATTAGTAATGAAACGTCTGCCACGCAACTTAAATCCGTTATTACAAGTATTGCTATTATCGAAAGTGAACAGTTTGTCAAAATTTACGTTATCGATGTTATTAACGATTTTGAAAACTTCAATAAGCTCCCCCCTTAATCTCCTAGTTTCGAGTGAATGCAAGTCTGACTCTTTTATCCTATATTCATAAGGCTTGTTGCACAATGACGGAATTAGTTTCGTGGCACGACGCTGAACCCTTTCTAACCTATCAATATTCTCACGCAAATATGGGCACCAAAACTGAACGGCATATTCTAAATGAGGCCTGACTAGGGACTTGTAAAGGGGCAATATAATATCCGTCGATTTAGATTCGAAATTACGCGCTATGAAGCCTAACATCCTATTAGCTTTTGCGCAAAACTCCAGGCACTGGTTCCTAACCTTTAAATCCTTAGATACGCGTACGCCTAAATCTACTTCCTCGTCAACGCTCGCTAACTCTCTATCATCCATCGTGTACGTGTAATTATTGTTACGAGAACCTATATGCAAAACTTTACATTTGTCTACGTTAAATTGCATCTGCCACTTATCCGTCCACTCCATAATCCTATTTACATCGTCTTGGAGCCTATTTCTATCGTTCTCGTTAACAACCTTACCGCCTATTTTAGTATCGTCCATGAATTTTGACGATTTATATCTGGTTTATGTTTGAAAATGAGTATTGTTTCTAAGAGAGGTAGAGGTTTATTAGCTTTTGTAATTAATGAAAGGTTATTAGATCTAATTGAGTGGTCTAACTGATGGGAATGGGAATGTATGATACATGTGATTGTGAGGGATTTGTAAGTCTATTTTTAGTGCGACTCCTAGTACCCTTGTGTTCATCGATACGAACTTAAAGTTGGTGTGTGGTCAGCCAACGTACGATGATGTGCAGTCGCCACATGTACAGTATATCTGTAGATAACCGATGAGCATAAGGACCCTGGAATTTTATCTTTAAATTTAAAGAAAGAGTGCAATTTACATTCCAATGTGAAAATATTTCAACAGAAACTTGTGGATAAAATCTAATAATTAGTTTACTAATTTTCCTTTTTAACACAAGACTTACAGGTCGACAACAGGGAAGTTTAAAATAGTATACATTTTTCTTCCGTACTGCAATTACGACGGTTTTGGTTTTATTAGAAAATTTGAAATTGATGAATCTTTAAATTGATAAAACTCTCAATAAATTTGGAAGGAAAACCATTACCCAGCAAAAGCCTTTTTAATGAATTCCAGTTCGGTATGAAGGAGATGGTAGTTAGAGCAAATCTCGTATGAACGGTTTAAGAGAGTAAGGATAAGATTACGTTTGTACCTCGTGGTGCGAAACTCAAATTTTATTCCAAAATCTGTGAAAGTGAGCTTACGAAGAACTGTTGTTACGAGGTGATTATTGCTACACATAATATTTATGCCTAAGAATGGTAGAGTTATCATCCGTTTCAGAAGTGAAGGTATTATTATAGTATTACACCCGTCTAACGTCCAGCAATTATTATATGTTTATTGGTAGATTTTTTAATTCTAAGACACTTTTCTTCTATAGCGTTTCCATCGCAAATGCTTCGTTTTCGAGATATAAAATTTTTTTGATGTGTATCTAATGTGTGTTCGTACATTCGTTTGGTGTGCGTGCGCGGCTGACCGTTACATGTCTGTCCAATCACTTCGCTCCATTCATTTCGAATTTGAATTACTTTGCTACCAGAATGGCTTTGTGTGACACGTGCTCGTTCGATTATTACCGCTGTATTGTCGCTTTCTACGAAAATTTAGAAAAAAGTGTTGAGTTTCTGCGTGCTCACGGTGTTCTACCGACAGTAGTGAAGTGTAGTGGTTAGGATAGGTTAGGATAGGTTAGGTTAGGTTACGTTAGGATAGGTTAGGTGGTTAGGATAGGTTAGGTTAAGTCAATTTTGAAGGTGAAATTTGTTTTTCCTATGGTTTTTGATGTGTTTTGAACGAATCTGACCTTCAAAACCGTCGGAAATGACTCGTTTTCTGTGATTTCCCCCACCCGAGAACTCCCGGTTCCCACCAGGGTCCCAATAGATTGCCGGCTGGGGGGAGGGGGGTTATCTCAAAAACGAGTCATTTCCGACGGTTTTGAAGGTCAGATTCGTTCAAAACACATCAAAAATCATAGGAAAAACATAAATTTCACCTTCAGAGGGAGACGGGTGTAATACTATAAATTTACCGAAGTGAATTTAATGTTATGTTTTGAATTTAAGTATTTACGAAAAAGTTTAATGTGATCGGGAGATTTAAGAACAAAGCAATCGTCTACGTAACAGCGAAGAAAGTTGGTTTAAAGTGCTGGGGACAGTCCTCCAACCATTTTTACGCATGGTAAGAAAGGAATAAATTTGCAAAGGTGAGTCCGCGGCAGTGGCGTAGCGAGGACCCAGGGGCGGATTTAGGGGAGGCGAGTGGGGTGATCGCCCCCCAAATCATGAGGCCTCTAAACCTTAAAGAGAAAGAAAGTGAAAGAAAGGAGAGCAGAAGCATAAAGAAGTAACAATACAAAATTAGAGTGAAGCATCTGATAAAAATAATCGCTGTTGCTTTCCTTTGGACAATTTTAGTAAGTGTAATATATAAAGGAACGGTCTCTCTGAACGTGCACACTGCGTGTAGAATGGTGGACTCAATTTGTTGATACTGCTCGCCACCACACTTGTCAGCTGGGGAAAAACTGGTCAAGGCTTCGGCGTGAAAAATAAGCAGATCAGAATTTTGATATTACGTTTGGTACTTTAATAAAGTTGTAAGTGTACCCCTTTCGTGGTTACTTTTCAAGCAATGTGCACTTGTTTCGGAGGTATTTGTAAGCCGTCATCTGGTAACAGTGCGCCAGCTGTGAGCTGGACAGAGTATATGCAACATTTTACGCGGGAGAGTAGAACAGAACAGAACTATGTGAACTTTTGTGATATTTTTCTTTTACTTTGAAACCACTACACTTAATATGGTATTATATTATATTAAGCGTACAAGGGCGGATCTAGGCATTTCAGTAAGGGGGTCTAAAGAAAAAAAGGGCACCCTCTAAACTGAAAAGGGTACAATGCTAATTTTTTTTCCTAAAACAGACCACCAATGAGCGAGTGTAAAATGAACTGTATTATTTTATTAGATCAGTCTTATTCAAATATGATACAAAATAAAAATCTAATTTGGGTACAACAGTTATTACAGAAAAATGTTCAAACAATTACAAATGTCTTGCCAATTAAAAGAACTATGGTAATAAGATGAAGATAAAAATAGTGATATGGCTGCACCAGTACCAAGGGCACCTATGAAACCATTACAACTACAAATTTGGAAGTACAATGTATACGGATAAAGATTCAAAATATAATTTGAATAAAATAAAATAACCATGATCTATTTACGAAAACAAAATTTGTTTTCAGAGGCATACACATCATTCAAATAGGTTACTTGCACTTGAAAAAAGGGCACGTTTAAGAAATTAAGAGGGGGTCTAGACGTAGCCGACTCACCCTCCCCCCCTAGATCCGCCCTTGGCGTAGTAGGAAAGTGCCAAATGTCCCAACTTTAATGCATATTAAACTTGATAAACACCACAGTACTATTCCAGTGCTATAGCTTATTTCTGCAGGTGCTGCCATTCATAACAAAAACAAACAAACAAAACATCTTTATTGCGGATCATTGACAATCCATAGCCACTTAACCTAACATACAAGTACAATCTTACATATTACACTGAACTGTATACAAAAATAAGGCCAACATAACTGGCATACTGTTTGATTGATTATCTGACAATTTTATGTATCTTATTATTACACGAGGCATCATTAACTGAAAAAGATTATTTGCCTACGTAGGAGAAAATAATTGTAGCTTAATGAAAAAATCAGAGAAATTATGAAAATAAAAAAGAGTTTAATAAAAATGCTGATGAATTATGGGAAGCTGAGTTCGGATATGATTTTGTGGAAACTATATTTTAAGTTATTAATTATACAACAAACAAAACATCTTTGTTGCGGATCATTCACAATCCATAGCCACTTAACCTAAATACAAATTCATCTGCAAATTTAGAAATTTTAGAACCTACTCCTTTCTCTAAATCATTTAGATATAAAATAAGGAGTAATGGACCCAAAACTGATACCCGTGGTACCCCACTTTTCACTTTCTGCCACCCAGATTCATGACCATTTAGAATTACTCTCTGTTCTGTTTCTAACCATTTTTCTACCCAATTTAAAACTGACCCTAATATACCATGAGCTTTTAATTCATATAGGAGTCTTCTATGTGGAACTTTGTCATTAGGTCATTCGGCTAGGCCAAAATTGGCGCATTGAATTTAAGTATTATATGTGTTACACTATACAGTACATACTATTTTGATTGTAATAGGTAGATTTTGGTTGGACAATAAGAAAATGGCTTAATTAAAAACAACCTACCAACCAATTTCAGAACTGAATACAGTGTTGCCAGATGGAATTTTTTAAAATCTGATAAATCTGATTAAAAAATCTGTAGAAATCTGTAGATTTATAATATTTATCTAAATAATAATTTTGACATATTTTTATTTAATTTACTGTCTTAAGGTATTATCAATGATAAAATCTTGTATAATATTTTCTTTATTTTTATAAACTTATATAAATATGGCAGTTTAACATAAAAAAAGTAAAGTAAATGAAAGTAAACAAATTGAATTCCGTTACTTTGTGACAAAGAGAATACCTTTTGGTTATTGCTGTAATAACTATAAGAACACCGGAATACTTCTTTAATTCATACACATAAATGAAACAAAAAAAATCCTTTTTAGATTTAAACAGATAAATATCATTTTTTTCAACAAAAACAAAAACATTCCATGCTACCATGACGTAGAGGGAATATCAACCAATCAGCGCCGATTAAATGATTTAATCGGCATGTATATCGTAGTCAGAAGCGAGTCGACTCGACTTCTGAAACTGAATACCGAGAACATTTGTGTCCTATTGATTGAGACTGTAGGCCTAATATTTCCTTGTTGTAAATTTTGGAAGTAAATAATAATGACTGCTTGCTGGATTAAAAATCTGTAGATTATGCATAAATTATTGAAAAAATCTGAAAATCTGAATTGCTTCATAAAATCTGTAGATCTACAGATATATCTGTAGATCTGGCAACACTGACTGAATATTTAATTTTTCAAATTATGGCGGAGTGACCTACTCTTTTGGGCGAAGGCCTATTTGTTGGCATTGGTCTACTTTTTTTGTATTTTGAAATGTTTTGGGTCGATTAATTTACAAAAATGCAGAGTGTGAATGCTATGTAAGGCAAATTATTGTGTTGTGTTTGGCCCAATAGCTCAAGGCCTAAGCCTAGATAGCCAGTTAGGCTAATTTATTAAAAAATATTCCAGAATATTTTCATTACAAAATATTAAACTCAATGAGCTCGGTAGCTAGCTTTACATAAGCTCTGTTATATATCAGTAGCGGATACACGGGGGGGTGGCTAGCCACTCCCCTTATAAGTACTGATTGTAAAAAATGTGTATATATATAAGAATTCTGTTTAAAAGTAGGGTATAGCCCTCTTGCTCTTCTGTCAATGCATTTCCAGTATCAAACATGTCTAAACTTTAAATCAGTAGCAAATTCTAAATTTAATTGCTAAGCATAAGTATCCCTTGCTACTTTTTCTAACTTTTATTCATTTTTGAGTGTTACAAAAAAAAGCACTTTAAATTTTGTTTGTACTGATTTCATAACGAGTTCTACTTGTACTTTCTTGGGTAATTATTCGTTTTTTGACCCAGTCTCTTTTTATAATGAGAGCAAACGTTTCTGGTCAATTTTGAGGTGTTCTGCATGAATCTGCCATCTGTTTCCTGTGCAAATGCGTAGTTTTTGAGATATCGTCATCTTGAATACGCATTTGCACAGGAAATGGATGGCAGTTTCGTACAAAACACCTCAAAATTAACCTGAAAAGTTTGCACTCGTCATTTTCGTTTAAACTAATGAATTTAAACGAAAATATCATGACAACTTAATTAATCATCAAGGGTGTACAGTTGACATAACTGGTGTAATGTACTGAACTGTCCGCAAAACATTAGGACTGATCAATTTGTGATTCATGATCTTTACGGGGCTCCGCCCCTGTACCCCCGAGACCTAAATTATACAAATGATAATGTAATAACATGTGCCAACCTTGCATGGGTAGTCCGCTAAATTTCGCATGCCCTTAAACTGAAATATTACATGGTTATTTTTAAGATTTTTTTACGGCACTTAAAGACCTTCTGGTCTTTTGTTAAAATATAAGCACTATTTCATTTAGGGCAGGTCACGGATGTCTTAATTATTCTGTGATTGAAAAAAAGGTCTAAACTCGTCTTCATCGAGGGCAATATGGCGGATCACGTCTTAAAAATCAAATATGCATAACAGATGAAAAATTGCTAAAAATGATTTACTTGTAAAACAGGATAAATTGAATTATGAAGAAGTAGCCAGAATCACCAAATATACCAAAAAAGGTAGCCAAAATAAACAAATTAACCGAACTTTATATACATATATATTAGAAAGTAGAAAATATTTTTTTATAAAAAAGTATATTTTATATAAATTTGCACAAGATAATATATATATTTTCAGTTTTGATTGGTTATTCAATATATATTGCTGTTATAGCTGGGTGTGACTGGGTCAAAAAACGAATATTAACCTTTTCTTGGGTTAATACAAGTTTTATTGTACTCAGAATATCAAAAGCAAGTATAATTATAAAATATTAAAGCATAATTTTCTCATCATTTTCATATAAGTCACTATGCTCGCAAATGCGTCCTTACTAAATTATGTAGATTTGAATATTATGACATTTTTGCATTTTTTCCCCGCCCTTCCAATATTTGATTAGTGATGTCATGAGAACATGATATATGAGCTAGGCTTTTTAAGTTGTTAGGCTTTTCAAGTTGCTAGTTCCACTTCTGTTAGTTTTTCATAGATGTTGGTTGCGATGACATTTGAAGGGTGCGAATATTATTTTGAGGATTTAATATACGAAGTGCATTCTAATGACTCCCGAGCAATAGAAATATTGAGTATGTTATTACATTATCATTTGTATAATTAGGTCTCGGGGGGGGGTATGGGGGCAGAGCCCCCGTAAAGATCACGCATCATAAATTGATCGGTATAGGGTTTTACATTTTGTATTTTTGAATTTCCGACGCTAAAATGTCGATCAATATCGATCAATTTGTTATGCGTGATCTTTACGGGGGCTCTACTCCCGTACCCCCGAGATCTAAATTATACAAATGATAATGTAATAACATATTCATGTTAGGTTAGGTTAATTAATACCAAAATACATTTTTCTAGTAATTTTTGATGTTTTACTTAAATTTTGACCTCCATTTCCCTTGAAAATGAGCCAAACTTCAAAGTACTATAACTTTGTTGGATCTCATTTCCGAGGGAAATGGAGGTCAGATTTGAACAAATCGCATCAAATACTACTAGAAAAATATATTTTGGTGTGTAAAATGACTGAGTTACTCAATATACATAATTACCTTTTTCTTGTCAAGAAATTTAAGTTTACCATAAATAATATGGGTAATGGGTATCTAAGTAGAAAAATCCAATATCAGATTTAAGATCATGTTTACTCACTACTAAGTTTGGTAACAGTTCAGAATAGGGGTGCCACCTCAATTTTTGTTTTTTCAACCAAAACATGCTAAAACCATTGGTTTCCTATTGTTTAGGATGAATGTGGCCATCGCCATTACAGTAAATTATTGCTTGAAGTGATTTCACCCCCCCAACCCCTCCTACAATCTGGAGGGACCACTGTGAGAACCGGGGGTTTTGGGTGGGGGAACACAGCACAAGCAATAATTTACTCTAATAGCGATGGTCAGATTTATCCTAAACAACAGGAAACCAATGGTTTTAGCATGTTTTGGAGGAAAAAACATGTGTCATGAAACATCAAAAACTATGAGAAAAACCTAACCTAACTAACCTAAAAAACATAAAACCCTATACCGATCAATTTGTGATGTGTGATCTTTACGGGGGCTCCACCCCCATACCCCGAGACTTAAATTATACAAATTGGACACACTACATTTAAAGGGAGAACATCATGCAAGCTCTACTAGCATCACCGTACATCCGTCATAGACCAAAGTCATTTTCAAACTGAAGTGAATGAATGATACAATAGTAGGGTTGCCAACTCAAAATTTCCTAGATTCATACCCAAAAATATATGTTTTTCGTAATTTTTTAACTTCGTTTTTTTTTATTATGCGACACATGCAATCAATGTATTTTAATGAGAGAAACAACTTTGTCTCTATGGTATTTTTCGAAATTTTGCTTAATTAAGTGGCGTCCATATTCTGAGCCATTACCCTAAGTTTTACTAAGTGTGATTGTCCCATTTTCTGTTTACCATTTTCTTAGTTTTTCAGGGTGACTATAATGAAAATGCTCATTTCATGTAGGGGTGCACTGGATATGAATTTTTCATATCCCCGGATACGGCCATATCTATCCGGCTGGATATATATTATTAGGTACTGTATTATTTTTACACTCATATTGCTATGTTTTGTTTTGCATTGGGGCGCAAGTGCCCCCCCAAATATAAGATAAATAATTTAAGTATATTCAGATGTTTAATTGTTTTGTTCTCTTTCAGGTTCTTATGTTGTATTAAACTACTGTACAGTACACGTATTAAGTATTAATCATGACAAATTTTGTGTGGTCACTGTATGGGTAATTCCAGGACAAATAGACAAATGAAAGTGCCAAATGTACACTCCTACCATCTCCAAAATTCCTGAAACTTGGTGTGAGGGTTGGTTTTGGTCCAAATTACAAAAATCTGAATTTTTTTTGAAAATTGGTCAAATTGGTCAAGTTGGTCAAATTTTATGGCTTGACCAAATTTTGGCCAAATGAAAAAAACAACAATTTTCAAACGTAAATATCTCAGCTGCTAATTGTGGTAGCATAATAAGTCTTAAATGATAAAATATGTAAAATTAACTGTAGTTTCTAAATATGTATCATTTTTTTAGGGTAACAAAAATAAAATTGATTTTTTAGAAAAAATGTGAATTTTTTTTTTTTTTTTTTTTGCGATTTTGCAGTGAAGATATTTTTTGAAAAAAAAGACCAAGAATAAAAAATGTTTATTTGATGTATGTGCACCATAATAAGTAATAAAAAGTCAGCTTATAGTTTATTATAAGGCTCAAAACTGAGTTTGAAATTAAGTAATAAATTTTTTTTTCAGATGACAAAGATTTATTACAGACTTGTTGGTCCAAAAAAAGACAATTTTCAATTCATATAAAAAATACATGTAGATAAACCAAAGGAGAAAAAATCTTTTAAAATATATGTACAATGTACATTAGGGTGGTCCTTAAAATTCAAAGTTGGGAAGTTTCAGCTCCCACCCCCGGAAATCATTCGATTGGTTGAGAAAACTCTCTAGTTGAATTTTTTGTTAAATCGGACAACGTTTACCCCTCCCTCATCGACCTTGAACTTTTACCCCCGGAGTTGTTGCCCGGTTAGCGATCCTGGGTCTGTAGGGTTCGCTTCCGAGAGTCCGGAAACTGGCAGCGGTGGCGAGCGACGACTTGCAGGAGGAACTGGAGTTGCTCCTCATCGTGGGTCAGCATCCGGTTGTACTCTTGGACGAGGGCAACTCCTCGCTTGGCATGGTCGTTGATTACGGCGAGCCCTCCCACACGTGCTGCCGCTGTCTTGAAGTCTTCCCGCTTCGGCCAGGTCTCCGGGTCAACCTCGAGGAAGCCGTCCTCCAGTCGAAGTTTCTCGAAGAAACCTCGTGTGTTGGACGACGCCAGGTCTTCCAACTGAAGCCCGGCGAGTACTCGGTTTGGCAGCGTGGGCCGCTTCACCAGGGGACTCCTCACCGACCCGGTCATGGAGAGAGGCGATGATCTTCCTCTTCTGATCGACGGCGATCCCCGGATCGAACAGCGCCAGCGCCACCAGCTCCTCCAACAGGTACCAGAGGTGGTTCTGGAATTTGGTCAGTGCCGCCTTGGCCACCGCAGGGTTGATGTCAGAGTAGGCCAGCAGGTCCTTGAGGAGGGCGAAGTCATTTCAGGGGGCAGTTGCGGCGATCGGAGCCTCCGTCCATGCCTTGGCGTAGACCCGACAGACGAAGATGCAGATGCTCCAGAGGCCACTCTCCTCCCTCGCTGTGAGTTTGAACTGCTGTCGGAACATCCAGACCTTTAAGGCGTAGATTGCCTTCGCCATCCAGCGGGCGTGGTGAATCGGCCCGGGAGCTCGGAAACGCACTCCTCGCGGTGGGACGTGACCGACGAAGAGGAGGGTGAGCTCGAGCAGCTCACGGTAATCGTCGCGCAGGTCCTTGCGCTCGACTATCGCCTTCTCAAACCACTCCGTGTCGACAGTGGTGAGCAGAGGAGCGACATCGGGGTGCGCAGCGCCGGACTCGTACTGGCTTCTGTCCAGGAAATCCCAGCGCTCCTGAAAATGCTTGAAGAGGGTCACATCAGGACCGGATGTGGGGCCCATCACAGCCGTGAACGCCGCACCGAGGAGGAGCTCCAGCACATGATGGCGGCACACGAAGTAGAGCAAGTCTTTCGCAAGGTGTTGCTCGATGAGGACGCACGCTCCGTTGTTCCGGCCAGTGTTCGAGGCGGTGGTATCGAATGACAAGCCACTCACTTGCTCAGTGAGCTCCCACTCCTCCAACGCGTTGAGGACGGCCTTGGCCATCTCAGAGCCCGTTCCACTCAGCAGCTTCGGGACGCCCAGGAGCTGCACCGCGCCGTTACTGGAGACCAAGATGGGAAGCCGATCGACTTGCTCCTTGCTCGTCAAGTCCTGCATGAGCTTGCCGGCCCTCAGCTCTTCCTTGAGCGCCAGGTTTAGCCTGGAGCGGTGCCTGTGCCGGTGTTGGTGGATGGAGCTGCGGTTGATATTGAGCTCTGCGACATCGTGCCCAAGCGACCGGGCAACCTCTGTCAGGACGTAGACAGCTCCTCGGTCGGTCACCTTCGTGCGATCCAGCGACGACGCCACAGCCGCCGAAACGATGTTCGTTCGTCGTGCCCTGCCTGGAGCGCTTCGGAGCCCGAGGGCTCCCTTCTTCTCCATGGTCGTCGCTCTCCGCTGCGCTTGCGGCACCACTGGAAGAGGACGAAGACCACTCGAGCTCCACTCGGGCCGTAGATGTCGTCGCTTCTTCCTCGGCTCGCTGCCTCCGTCGGTCTTCTTCCCCTTGGCATTGAGATGCGCGGGCATCGACAGCGGCTAGCGTCGAGTCGACGGACCCCAGCTTGCCACGCCGACGGGGTTCGCGCTGAGCGAGGAGGAATGCCTTGTCCTCCTCGTTCTTGAGCAGCTCCATGGCATTAGCGGCAGCGACGTCGAACAGGTTCATCATCCGCTCGCTGAACTCGTCCTCCCGCTTCGCTTGAGCAACAGCTCGCCCCTTGTTCCTCTTCACATCGTTGAATTCCTTGTGGAGCTTCTCAATCTTGGTGACGATGTGGTCCTTCCGGTGGAGGGGGATTCGCGCCTTGGACCACACCTCGGTGACGAGCTCGACGACCTGGTTGGCGGCCTCTCGAAGTGATTTCTTCTGGACGTCGATCCTGTAGACCGTCAGGGCCAAGACCTCTTTTTGCGAAGGAAGTTGCGACCTGGCGATCGATTCCTGCGGGGCAACCAGGTAGCGCAGCTTCGCTGCCATGATCCAGGTTATCTACTTAAAGGTTGAAGGAGTTATTCACTATTCAGTTTAAATTATAATCATTAGAATTTACAGTTTTACACACATTAGTTATCCAACCACTGATGGGTAGCTTGACTTATGGGTCATTCTCTGTCAGATCAACCAGTGCCTAACACCCTCATCTCTCAGATTTTGCTGAAATTTGGTTTATAGGGAGTTTGTGAGCCCTGAATCCATTTCTGAAATTATAAGGTCAATCCGACCAATGGTTCAAGAGATATGACCTCGGGAAATTTGAGGTCACTAACATTTGGCGACCCATAACTTGGGTAATAATGGTCACAATTATATAAAAGTATATATATTTAGAATCAGAAAATGACAAGGAATCCAAATATGCAAGTTTTAGAACTCTAGGTTGAAAAATAAAAAAGTTACACTGTAACCAAAATTTGAGGTCACGATTTGACCTCTGGGGTATCAAATGAGAATTTTTTTTTTTAAATGTAAAAAATGAAGGCATAGGCATTGGCTATTAGAATCAGCAAAAAAAAGTTTGTTTGTTAGTATTTTTCATGTAACTAACATATAAGTAAACACCATATTCATAAGTTGTGCGTCAATTCTACCTATTTTTTCACACTTAAGCTCATAATTTGACCTATAGAAATTAAAATTACATTTTTTTATAGATATAAAAACAAAGGCAAAAAATGTAAAATTGTATTTCACTGCTAATCTACACTGGCAATAATAGTTATAATAGTGAAAGGGGAAGACCTACTTAGAGGATTCATGTGCTAGCCTAATACAATTTTTGCATGCTCGATGCTCTCATCAATTTCTTTTTGTGGAAAAATGTATTGAATTCTGCTGCCTCCTCTTAGGGTAGGACAACTCATTACAGTTAATATATGATGTCCTGGCACTGCACATGAATCCTTGTTTGATGGATAATAATATGCACTTGATCCTGATGACCCAGAGGGATGTAGAAAGTTCACAGTGAAATCATCAAACTCTTCACAATATTCCTCCACAATTCCATACCAAACTTGCATGTCATAAATGCAGCCAACATACTCTCCTGGTTTGACACATTTTAGGTTACCAAGCATTGCAGGTTCATTAGTAAAATGACTTTTCCTTATTCTTTTCTTTTCTCCAATGCCACTTGAAATGGGATACACCATCAGTTCTTCCTTGTTTAGGGGAACAAATCTATGATATTTCTGAGTTCCAGGAATAGCCCTACTATCCTTGAATCGATGTTCCAACTGTTCTTCTGCATCTTTCAAATCAGCTGTAGTTACAAAGAAAAAATTTATCTTCTTGCTCAAGTTTTCTTCACAAAACTGAAACACGTGTTCTGGTGTAAGAATTTGCCTCTCTGTAGTTCTCTGCAAACTGGCACGAGCAGTAGCTCTTTTCACTGTTCCTCCAATCCCATCACATGCATTTTTGCCATGGGATGTAGCAAAGAAGTACCATTCACAAGACAGACCAAAATCCTCTTCATGGTAACAGAGATTTGTGAAGTTGTATCTGTTCTTATATTGGCCAGCACATCCATTTGAGAAATAGTGCACCTTCTTCAATTGTGGGCATCTGAATTTAACATATGTCATAAGCTTCAATATGAATGAGTAAACCATTATAGTGTTGTGTTTTAGTGATGCAGATAAGAAACAGACACTAAAATGGCTAAGTTCCTGGTCTGCAGATGATCTATAATAGATGACAAAAGGGTGAACTGTACACTGTGAATTGTCCCAGTGAAACCCTTGGGCAGCATCCTGGACAATGAAAGAATAATTCTCAGAGAAATCACCTACTATAACTACCTCGCTCTGAGGTGGTAGTGTTTCTTTCAACTGCTTGAAGTACTGTGATTGTTGCTGAGCAACAAAGTGATGACGAACCATGCGGGATATTTTCATGCTTAGGGATGATAAGTATTCATGAAGTGGCTCCACCTTATCAACCATTGTACAACGGTCAACAGTCACCCATTGCTTGTAAGATATTTCATTTGGAGCTGATTTCACACTGTCAAGTAACTCAAGAAAATCCAGGACACCCTCTTCTCTTGGGCAATCATTGCAAAGTTGCATCATGCAAGTCTCTCTTTCTGTACTGCAGACACTGTAATCCATAAGATCCTTGTATGAAAGACCTCTTTCTCCCAATGCAGCCAGCTGCAATTTTGGATTTTGATGGTATGTGCAGACACAGACAGAATGAGTCCCACCACTACCGGCAAGCACACAATATGATGGCCGTAATTTTGCAAATGTGGAAAATCCTATTTTGGGATTCTTTTCATCATTTTTATATAGTTCAAACATCTCTCTTAAATTCCCGAGGACCAATCGTTTTTGCACCTTCATTGCACCTTCAGCACTGATAACTTTCACGCAATCCTTTTGGCCAGGACACATACGACTAACCTCTTCTGACTCATAGAATCTTCTAACTATATCTTTGTGTTCTTCAGATATCACTTTTCCTTTGCTCATTAGTGGAATCTTCGGAAGGATTCTATGTTCTGATTTAAGTGAACGGCTTCTTTTCACCATGTATGTTGTTGAAAGAACCTAGCTGTTTTTTCAATTGTGTATGGTGAGAGTGTCAATATTTGTAGTTTGTGATGGTGACATTTGCTCTCCAGGAATGACTGTTTCAATTCATTCATTAATTTGTCGATGTTTTTCAGATTTAGTTTCAGGTTTTGAAGTATCACTTACCTCCTCGGTAATTTGAGCACCATAACTGAGTTCTAGCCTCTCCTTCAGGTGTTTCTGAGCAGATGATAGCTTACCACGAGCCTTGCGCTTTTTCTGGCTTAATGACAGCCCTTCTGAAAAGAACAGAAAAAAAGGTTTCACACACCTGAATATTAGTAATTAAATATTAATTATAGTACCTTAAATGCTATATAATTGGCTATATAGTAGATCAAACAGACCTTGTAGTAAAGTATAAGTTATTATATTAATTTATTACTTACTTTTTTTAACTGGTGTTTGGTCCAGAAATGCTAGAACTGGTTCAACTGAAGTTGAAGGATTTTCCTTTATCAAGCAATCACTGTCATTGTCCAGATCTTGAATTGAAGAGATGTTACTCAAGCCACTGATAGTAGATGATTCATTTGAATCCTGCTCAGACTCGTTGTTTTCAGTGGTACTAAGTATAGTGGGGTTTTTCATTATCAGTGTCCAGCAGTTCACACACAACAATGAGTCTTTTTTCACTCTTCCAGCACATTTTTCAACAAGTACATCAGTCACTTTTCTAAGATTGATTGTTATGCGTTTCTTGTGTTTTTGAATAGGGTCCTGGCAGTATTTCAAGTGCCGAACCATTGTATTTTGATCTGTAAAGATATAGGATTTACAATTAGGTAATATATATTTTTTAGAAAATATATAGCTATACACACTTAATATTTTAGGCCTTGATAGTCTCTGAGGCTCATTAAAACACCATACCCACCAGCCACCCACAGTGCTGGCTGGAACTGTACTAACCTGTAGACAAGGAATTTTGCAACTATCTGTGTTGATTCTGCACTTAGACAAGTAGCAACATGTTTCAACAGGTTTGTTTAGGCTACATGTGAGCTTAGTCTTCCCCTTTCACTATTATAACTATTATTGCCAGTGTAGATTAGCAGTGAAATACAATTTTTATTAAATTCTTGGAGCTTGAGGTCAAATTGATAGCTAAGATATAAAAATTCCTTGAAATGACAAGCAATTTATAAATATGGTGTTCACTTATAAGTTAGTTACATGAAAAGTACCAACATAAACAAACTTTTTATGATTGTTTCTATTAGTCAAGAACTCTGACTTTGTTTTTTATATCTATAAAAAATGTAATTTTAATTTCTATAGGTCAAATTATGAGCTTAAGTGTGAAAAAATAGGTAGAATTGACGCACAACTTATGAATATGGTGTTCACTTATATGTTAGTTACATGAAAAATACTAACATAAACAAACTTTTTTTTGCTGATTCTAATAGCCAATGCCTATGCCTTCATTTTTTACATTTAAAAAAAGAATTCTCATTTGATACCCCAGAGGTCAAATCGTGACCTCAAATTTTGGTTACAGTGTAACTTTTTTATTTTTCAACCTAGAGTTCTAAAACTTGCATAATTGGATTCCTTGTTGTTTTCTGATTCTAAATATATATACTTTTATATAATTATGACAATTATTACCCAAGTTATGGCTCGCCAAATGTTAGTAACCTCGCGAGTGACCTCAAATTGCCCGAGGTCATATCTCTTGAACCGTTGGTTGGATTGACCTTATAATTTCAGAAATGGATTCAGAGCTCACAAACTCCCTATAAACCAAATTTCAGCAAAATATGAGAGATGAGGGTGTTAATTTCAATTTTTTTTGGTTGATCTGACAGAGAATGACCCTTATGGTTAAAGGAGTTATTCAGTTTAAATTATAATCATTAGAATTTACAGTTTTACACATATTAGTTATCCAACCACTGAAAATCTGGAAAGAATGAAAAAAACAAACTACAAATTATGTAACATTTACTTGAAAGTCAAAAAATTAGCTTAATGGTAATGCTCAATGAGGGAGGGGTAAACGTTGTCCGATTAAAAAAATAAATCACCTAGAGAGTTTTCTCGACCATTCGAATGATTTCGGCGGGTGGTAGCTGAAAAATGTTCAACTTGAAATTTCACCCCCTAAGCAAGGACCACCCTAATGTACATACATAACCTCTCTTATATCTAGGGACAGAATATATTGACAATAATGATGTTTAATTTATAAAGCACTTATCAGAGTATAAAATACTCTTCCTAATACTACACGTACACAAGTCTTTGAGAATGAATTAAGAGACAGTATTCTCATCCAGTGAATCCAAATTTTAGACACTAATAATATAATAATAAGAAAAAAGAATTTGAAAAGATTTTTATAACTATTAAGTAGATACACAAATCTTAGATAAAATTTTTAGAAATATTATATAGACAATCTTAAATAGTATACATTCGATAGAATTTATTTTATCTTTGAAAAGTTATTTAATTCTTGAAGCGGAAAAATGTATTGTATTCTTGTTCCTCCTCGTAAACTTGCTTCAATACTCCCAAATATATTTTCTGTTGGAACGTGACAAACATCATCTTGTGCAGGAAAAACGTATGAGGGACATACGCCCGAAGGATGGAGAAATTTTATCAGAAAATCATCATATTCACAGTCAAAGGACTGGACTAATCTGAGCCATAGTTTATTTTCATACATACAACCCACAAAAGAGCCTGTTTCAATTTTGCATTGAGAGACAGTATTATGTTCTTGAACCGAAGCAGAAACTCTAATGAGCTCTCTTATTTCGACTGACTGTGCACTCTGAGAGAGTGGATAAACCTTCAATGAATTCTTGGAAATTGGGACGAAGCGATGTAATTGTTGAGTACCTTTGATAGAAGTAATAGGTTCACTCAGACGTTTTTGCAAAGAAAGCTCTACATCTACAACTTCGTAGAAGCCTTTATCTGTTTTTGTCCCGGCTTCAATCCAGCTGTAAAACAAATTCATAAATTTAGGTTGCGTGAAATAATCAAATATCAAATATTTTGTATATATGTATTCAAGTGTTGATGCTAATATTTAAAAACAGAAAACTACGAATTTGGCATTAAGAAACAAATGCCTTGAACAGTCTCTATTGTTTTATTACCTGTTTTAATAATGCTTTCATCAAATAAAGGTAAAATATTGTCACTGAGCAAATCTTTATTGAATTGCCTGTCTTGAACGACAAATTCTTCCAATGGTGGTGGATTCGTGGAATCGCTACTGCTTCGCTCCATAGATTCGTTAAGTATGTCTGGCTCAGGTATTGGCGCAGGTTCTGGCTCTCTGGATGAACATTGAACATGTTCTAATACAATTGGCTTCTTTTTAATTGTGACAGCAATTGCTGCATAGTAATTGATTTTCTTCCAAAATTCCATAGCTTGCAGCTGCCATGGCAGAGTTTACTTTTTTGATGTTACAGAAAATTGTTCTTGTGTTTTTTCATAGGATCACAACAAAATTTTGTGTTTTGAGGCATTTTAAGGGTTAGGTAAATTTACGTATACTAGAAAATTAGGTATCCAGTATACTGAAAATCTGGAAAGAAAGCAAAAAATTTAGAATTTGGAGGTTTTTTTTTTTAGTAATTTTTTTTTCATAATAATCGTCGATAAGCTGACTTTTTATTACTTATTATGGTGTACATACATCAAATAAACATTTTTTATTCCTAGTCTTTTTTTCGAAAATTATATCTTCGCTGCCAAATCAAAAAAAAAAAAACATTTTTTCTAAAAAATCAATTTTATTTTTGTTACCCTAAAAAAATGATACATATTTAGAAACTACAGTTAATTTTACATATTTTATCGTTTAAGACTTACTACACTACCACAATTAGGAGCTGAGATATTTATGTTTGAAAATTATTGGTTTTTTCATTTGACCAAAATTTGGTCAAGCCATAAAATTTGACCAACTTGACCAATTTCCAAAAAAAATTCAGAAATTTGTAATTTGGGCCTAAACCAACCTCACACGAAGTTTCATGAATTTTGAAGAGGTGACTGTGTACTTCATTTGTCTATTTCTCATAGAATTACCCTGATTGAATACCCTGGGGTTTTCCAAATGATAAACAAGCATTGGTTTCAGCTTAGTCACCTGAAGCATTACCACCAAGCAACAAAGTCAGCCTGCTCTTCACAGCAAAGCAGCTTCATCTTTGGCGATGTAAGTTCTCCTTGGCATCATCTTCCAAAAGAGGCCAGTCTCATCCACATTGAAGACTTGCTGAGGAAGGTAGTCTTCCACAAACTCAACAAATTCAGTTTTAAAATCTTCAGCTGCTGTTTTGTCTGCACTTGCAGCTTCCCCATGCGTCACAACATTTTTAATTTCTGATCTTTTCTTGAACTTCTCAAACCACCCCTTACTGGCCTTGAAGTCTTCAAATTGTGTATCAGATGTTTGGGAGGAATCATGTTTTAGGCGCTCATAGATTTCTCTAGCCCTTTCACAAATAAACTGGCCACTTGCTATCTCCCCTTTCATTTGCTTTTCCCTGATCCAAATCATTAAGTTTTTCTCCATTTCCACAATTAGTGATCTACCTTTGAACACACTCATTGATGCATCCTTAACTTTGGCTGCTTTAAATTTATGTTTTTGTTTTAGGATGGTAGAAATAGTCGATGGTGGTATCCCATAGTCAGTAGCTAGCATGCCAATCTGTCTTAACACCATCCTCATGTTTGGTTATTATTTCTAATTTTGTTTGCACAGAAATCACTTTTCTGCTCCTTTTGGCTTTATTAACATTCACTTTAGGAGCCATTTTTAATAAATTTATAAAAATTGCACAGAAATTTGTTAAAATCACAAATAAGTCACAGCGAGTATGATTGGATATGTTATCAGCATACTGCCAAGATGTAAACAAAGCCAGCATATATGAATATGTCTGCTCTCTGGTGTGGGTCAGTGATTAAGAGATGCACTATGATTGGCTAAGACCATGGGTGAGATGCTTCTGAGTGCCGTGATTGGCCAAAAAGTTGGGCTGCGTGTCATTCTCACTAGGGTATCACGTGATATCCACATTTTTTGTGATTTCATAAATTTTTTGCTATATGAAATTTTTTCATTAAAAGAAATAATGGGAGCTTTTGAGGGTATTTTACTAAGCAAGATTTTGCTAAAAGATCCTTTCATTAAAGGAAGGTCCACTGTACTCGGATAATGAGGACTCCCTGTATTTATCAGGAAGAAAAAAAAACATTTGTCTTCCATACACTTTTACTCCAGACATGACGCCCCCATCAAGAAAGCCATATTTTCTTCAATGTTTTTCCGTGCTCTTAGGATTGCCAGTCTGGAATACATGGATACCAAATTAGAAAAAATCAACAGTATTGGAAGTGATTTGTTATCCACCTGCTTTTTTTGAATCTTGTCTTGACAAGGCAAAATGAACTTTCTATCGTGTGAATAATAACCCTCACACTTGGTTGAAGAATATTTTAGTGCTTCCATTTTTCCCGGGCTTTTTAGGTATTGGTAATGTACTTAAACTTTTGAATATTAATGTAGTATCAGGTCATCCCATAAGTAATATCATTTTTTAGATCGGAATTTGAAGGACAAAAAACTCACTTTTTATTCTAGTATATATTTTCCATTGGAATCAATGACACTGCCAATGTCCTACAAGCTTTTCAATGCCATGTTATAAAATTCAGGCAGTTTTGAGGCTAAAAATGTACAAAGACTGGTGTGCAGGGCATCTAAAGAAGTATACTGTTTCTTGTCAAGATAGTTTTGCAGACTCCTGAAGAGATGATAATTAATCTGAAGGTGCAAGGTCTGGAGAATATGGAAGTTTTTCCCATCCAAGTGCCTCAATTTTTGTAGAAGTGATCCGAGTGGTATGAGGATGTGCATTGTCGTGGTGGAACATGACTCCTTTCCGATTAATCAAAGAAGGTCTCTTTTCTTTTAGTGCAGTGTTCAATTGATCCAGTTGTTGACAGTAGACTTGAGCGGTGATTGTTTGGTTGTGTGGTAAGGTTTCAAAGTGTATTACACCACCTTTATCCCACCAAACACTAAGCAACACCTTCTGAGGGTGAAGATTTGGTTTTGGCTGTGGTGTCGCTGGTTCTCTGGCACAAACCCACTGTCGATGGCGCTTAACATTCTGGTACAGTATCCACTTTTCATCACCAGTCACTAAATGGTGCAAAAATGGATCTTGGAGTTCATGGGAATGAAGAGCTGTGCTAATGTTTACCCACACCCTCAGATTGTCGACTGACAATTCATGTAGCACCCATTTTCCTAACTTAGGCACTTTCCCGAGTTGTTGCAAATGTCGATGGATGGTGGATGGGGATGAATTGAGTTTCTGGGCCAATTCTTCGACAGTTGTTGAACAGTCTTTTTCAAGTGCGGCTAACAGCAGGTCATCATCAAACTCAGCAGGGTGTCCAGAGCATGCTGCATCTGTCAAACAGCAGTCACCATTCCTAAACTTTTGAAACATCTTGACATTTCTTCACATGCAAAATACCATTGCCATAAACATCCTGAATGTTTCGCGTTGCTTCAGTAGTACTATTCCCTTTTTTGAACTCGTAAAGCATTATATGCCTGATATGCTCTTCTGATACTGCCATGTTTACGAGGGGTTCACATAAAACAAAACACACATCTTCACTGGTCAAGGTCTGTAAAGTATGTAGTGAAACATGATAGATCCCCTCTTAGATATAACCTTCGGAAAATTTATGCTTGAACTGAGTAGGACTAGTTTAAACTTAATCTATCGTAAGAAACGACATTACTTATGGTATGACCTGATATATTCATATGACAATATTGTGAAAAATATCATAGTAAAAAATAGTCCTACCAATAATTCAGGCATTATCTATAAAATTGGTTGTAAACAATGTGATTCCTTTTACATTGGACAGACAGGAAAGATTTGCACGCGCTGTAAAATGGCATCAATATTCTGTTAGAATGGGACAATCATCCAGTGCCCTTTTTGTCCATTTGTCAGAGTTATCCCACTGGTATAATATTGATTAGAATAATGCTTCAATTTTGTTTCACTCAAGCAATTGAGCATTGTTAATAGAAATATTCTTGAGTCTGCCATTATTCAACTTACAAATAATTTCAACATTATCCAGGGCCTTTTTTTGCTTGATCCTGTTGTTTTTTAATTCATTCAGAATGGATTTAGGGAAGAGGGGCAAAGTGCTAAAACTCTTGTAGCTTTTCCTTATAAATTTGTACAGTAGACTCGCAACTTATGCAGATTTTTCTTACGCGGTTTCAATTATACGCGGGTTATAATTTTACAATAGTGAGAGTGGACGAAGAAGGCGGCAACGGTGGTGGCGATGATGATGAAGAACAAGAAGAGTCAGCATGTTGGGATATACACAAGTTTAATGAATTGTTCCAGGTGGCTGAGCACTTGAAAAACTTAGTGTCTGAGTATGACCCCTCTATGGAACGCATCATCAATTTCTCACGAGGTCTTACGAGCCTTATGGCTCAATATATGATGATGTTCCAGTAGCTTAAGAAACAAAAACGACAGCTTCCCATCACCATGTTCTTGAAGAAAACCTCACCATCAACATCGTCAGCAGATCAGCCAATGCCCTCAACTTCTCGCAGTGACCTTGAGCTGCCCACATACTCCCCTGCATCATTATCTGAGCTTGATGATCCCCCGACGGTGATGTGGGAAGGGGATGAATAAGCTCAAAGCAACAACAACCAGAAACACTTGTCTCCATAAGCTCATCATTCATAATTGTACAGGTATGTTATAGTGTATATGTACGTATAACAGAGTTAGAATATATAGTGATTTAAGGGCGATTTAGGGGATTTTTTTGGTTTCTGACTTTATGCAGTTTTTGGCTTTATGCAGGGTCCCAGGAATGTAACCCCCGTGTAAATTGCGAGAGTACTGTATGCTCCTACAATTTTTTTTTTTTTTCTGTGACCCATATATAGGTAGTCTTGAACTTATTTATTTCAGTGTTCCTGAGGATGTCATTAGACGAAAGTGCTTGAGCACCATTCTGTGTTTCATTTTTCCTTTGTGGTTATTTTCATCATATATTTTATTTTTTTGCAGCAGCAGTATCCATTCTATTATTTAAAAAAAAATGGAATAGCATAGGATGACATTATAGCTTCTATCCTGTTTAACTTCTCAAGGTCATCCTATTTGAATCATTATATTTGGGTACTTGAAATTTGTTCAATTGTCTTACTGAAGCTATGGATTCACCAGAGAAAGATAATGATGAGGAGATTAATAGTGCACCTACTTTTGATGAAATTATATCAAGTGTTCTACAGGTTAAAAGGTAAAATTAACACACTGAATGTGTCTTAGCTTAATATTAGTACTCATAGTACGTATAGTTTTGGGTTATCAGCTGATCTTTCATTTTTCAGTTAATCATAGCTATAGTTATTTTTCTCATATTTTCTTTCAACTTAGTTTTGGGGTTGTACTAAATACCCTTTTGAATTGACCTATTTACAATTAAAGAAAAAGGGCTATGTTGTAGCCAATGTCATAACACTGCTTCCCATTGATCACTGAAGTTAAGCAACATTGGGTCAGGTAGTAGTTGGATGGGAGACCATCCTCTGTGTCCAGACTATGTAGTGACCCATGGTTTGGATCCCACATAAATTTGTTGGTCCCCCTCATCATATGACTTTAGATGTTGAGGGAGGAGGTTAAACAATTCCTTCATTACCTTTACAGACCCACCCAGATTTATGAATGGGTTCCGTTCTTGAAAAACTTTTCATAAATCAAAACTGTAAATCAAAGCTCATTTTCCAATTGACTTCCATTATAAAAGCCAAGATAAGTTCTTACAAAAAAAAAAAAACCTTTCCCAGAACATCATAAAATGCTATAAAACATGTTTATTGGCAATGCTTGGTGTACACAATGATTATAAAATGCTACAGTAATAAACATAAGTGAAATATGTACAGTACATGCAATAAAGTAATAATTTTATACTTACGAGAAATGAGAGAATTGAGACTTGGTGATGGTGTGGCTGGAGGGTAGTGTATGAGGCTACTTGGAGGTGTATATCTACAGTATCCATCCATCCATCCATTGTGTTCTGCCTATCAGGCAGGTCCAACTTATATGTCCTGCCAAAGTGTTCTATCCTGAGCTATCCTTTTCATCTCATGATAGCTCCTGCTGCCTTCAAATCATCCAGCATTGCTTTCCTTTTCCTTCCCCTCAGCCTTCTACCTTCATATCTATCCTCTATCACCTTCAACAATCCTTCTCCTCTCAACACATGTCCGATCCATTTCTTATGTCTTTCTCTTATCACCTTAATGAATCTTCTTTCCTCCCTCACCTGTTGCAATACTTTCTCATTACTTTGGTGTTCCCTCCAGCTTATCTTTAGCATTCTTCTCCAAATACACATTTCAAAACTTTCCAGGAGTTTCTTTTCAGTGTCCATATTTCTGCTCCATATGGTACCACACTCCATATCAAGCTTTTTACTAACCCTTTCTTCAGCTTCAAGTTGAGTTTACCCATAAGTAGTCTTCTCTGTCTCTCAAAAGCTACCTTACCCATACCAATTCTAGATCTTACTTCCTTATTGCAATCTCCATTGTTGGTTAAACTTTCCAGATATTTAAACTGCTCAGCTTCTTCTAAGGTCTGATTTCCTATCATTAGGTTCATTTGTGCTCCTTTCCTTCTTGCAATTTTCATTACCTATGTCTTGGCCTCATTAATTCTCATTCTGAATTCTTCCACTGTTGTCATGAAGCTATTGACCATTCTTTGCACTCCTTCCTCAGTACTACAAACAAATGCCTTGTCATATGCAAACCTTACAGATTTGACCAATTTACCTCCCACTCTGATTCCCTCTAACTAGGCTATTATTATACAGTATATGCAAACATATTTCATCACTTACCTTCAGATGCCTTCTGATGCAACAAAAAAATTATGAAAATAACAAAAATTTGGTTTGTAAATTTGGGGTTTCATTTGTAAATGTAATGATGGTACCAAGTTTTTTTTTCATAACTTTAAAAATTTGTAAACTGGTGCTTCATAAATTGGGGTGGGTCTGTACTTTATTTACAATTAAATATGTGTTACTTAGCCCGAGATTAGCTTTTAGTGATGATAAAATATGCTTTATGAACAAGTTCCTTTTGCAGGTGTTTTTAACTTTTTTTAATATGAAGAATGGGTATGCTTGATTTATAAATTTGCTAAATTCAGATGCAAGTTCATGATTGCAGGAGTGTTTTCAGTAAATATGGTAAATAAGTAGGGCTTATTGCACTTGTGTAGAATCATTGTAGAAAGATGCCTAATGACTCAGATTTCTTATGAATCAATCATCGTGTCACTTGAATTTGCAGTCCATTTGCAAAGCAATATTTTTAAATTAAAAAACATTACAAAAAATTTGAGTGAGTGAGTGAGTGAGTGAGTGAGTGAGCTTAGCCAGGATGAAGCTGACTAAATATCATGTATTTGTAGTACTGTACTAAATATAGGCTATTTAAAAAATGGTAGAAGCGAAGCTAATTTGATAAATTTAATAAAATTGATTAGAAGGCTATAAGCATGAAACAATACCTCTTACTACAGTGATCCCCTGACCGACACAAGGGTTCTGGTCCTGAAAAAGTTTGTGCAGTGCAAAATTGTGTAGGTTGGAACTCTCCCCCCGTAATATAAATAGGGTTAGGGGGATAAAAGTTTAAAAAATCATGTATAAAGTAATTTTTACCTGAATAAAAGCTTTTAAATCATTGTACAATGAAATGTATAGCTAATAATAATAATAATAATGCATGTAAAATAATATACAAGAAATATAAATAGTAAAAAAAAAAAAAAAAAAAAAAATTCAAAAACATCATTATAAAAATAATGTAATGATCCAGAGGAGCATGAGAAAGATGACTTTGATATAAACTAGCTGGTTGTACAAGAGATGTGCTACCAGGCATGTTACTGCCAGCTGCAAATGCTTAAGTATTGTACAGATCATACACGTAAATATTGTATTGTATCATATGCATAAGTATCATACTGCATACGCAAAAAAGTGTTGTAATTTTTTGTATTTACCACAATTTTTAAAGATTTGTGCTGATCTATCTTTGAATCTTAGCTCATGCAGATCAAAAAAAGGGTAATGAAATGTCCTCTTCCTATCTCTCAATTTGTGCAGGTTGGGGGAGCACTGTACTAGGCTATTATTTGGTTATCTTTATACAGTAGCCCCTTGTGCAATGCAGGGGTTATGTTCCTGGAAAAAGCTGTGATGGGCAGAACTGTGTTGCACAAACTTAATACTGTAGGGTACCTTATGGAGAAAATGAAAATGCGGAAGCATGACCTTGGAATATAACATATGGAAACATAATTAGATGTTTTTTCATAATAAAAACCAGTGTGTAAATACTTGTACATATATATATGTATATATGGAATAAAGAAATCATAAAACAAGAATGAATGATAATGATGCACATGTGCTGATGATCATGAGTTTGGAGGGTGGGGGTTAATTATTTTGAGGCTGAGGGATCATTGGCATCAAACTCCATTGAAGTAGATGCTTGAGGAGAGCAAGGAGTCAAAGTAGATGCTTGAGAGGATGCAACAACAGGTTTAAAGAAAAGTTATTGTTTGCTATTTTGCCTTCCTCTGTAAATCTTTCATGAACTCCCTGTAAGGTGTTAAGAGATCCTTGAGTCCTCTCTTAAATTTAAATCTCCTCTCCATTATCAGGTCATATACATACATAAAATGTGGTGCATGCCCAATTCAAGACTGCATATAATTAATTTTGTTTGTTGGGTAAATGTCACATTTATTTAAGCATGTAAGCACACCGGACAAAAAATTAGTCACCCCTCTCAGAATGTACCTAATAACGTGTGACGGCGCCTCTGGCCTTGATAACCGCACGAATCCGGCGAGGCAGAGACTCTACGAGGTTGTGCATGTACTGAACATTGATTTGCTGCCACTCGTTCATCAGCCAGTCCCAAAGTTCCGCCAGAGTCCGTGGGTGTCTATTCCTGCGCTTCACATTCTGTTCCAAATAATCCCACAGATTTTCAATAGGATTTAAATCAGGGGATTTGGCGGGCCATTCGAGGTGAGACAGTGTTGCAGAATGTTCGTCGTGCCACTCAGACACACTTCTTGCCCTGTGCACACGGCAATTGTCGTCTTGGAAGACAGGAGTGGCAATGTGATGCTGCTCCTGGAGATGTAGGGCAAAGGGTACCAATTCATCATTTAGTATGCGGAGGTACGCCTGCTGGTTCAAATTCATCGTCACTGGAACGAGAGGGCCCATTTCGTGGTAAGAAAAACATCCCCAGAACATCACGGAACCACCTCCAGCCTGAACAACACCTTCGACGCATTCAGGATTAAAGGCTTCATTGGACCTGCGATGTACTCGTCGCCTCCCATCATTGGAGAACAAACAAAAACGGGACTCATCGGACCAAATTACACGTTTCCAATCTGCCGCAGTCCAGTTTTTGTGCCTCTGAGCCCATTTATAACGTGCCAATTTGTGACCTGCTGTTAACAGCAGCCTCTTCCGTGGTACCCTGCTCCAGATGTCCATTGCATGCAGTTCTCGTCGCAATGTCCGTTCGGAAATTGGTCGCTGGAGAACCTCATTGGTTTCTTGGAGCAATTGTTCTCTGGTTTGAAAACGATTTGCAGTTACTAGACGAGAAACATGGCGGTGGTCCCTATTGTCGAGAATTGTTTTCCAGCCACAGTTACGCCGTCGATTTTCAGTTGATTGCAAACTACACCACTCTGTAAACTCGCTGGACAGTACGCGTTGACACACCAACAAATTGGGCTACTTCAGACATTTTGTGTTTGTGGGCTCTGCCAAACACGATTGCTCCTTTTTGCCACTGAGTAACGTCTGCCTCACGACCCATTTTGCAGACTATATCCAACATACTTTGTTCTTCACCTCATGAAACAGATCTGATCCTGTGTGCTACGTCACTGCTACTTGTCACTTACCAATGCTACATCAGTGCCCTCTGTGTGACCTTGAACTTCCTACTATCAGTGCTATTAGGGGTGACTAATTTTTTGTCCGGTGTGCTTATAATCAAATTTGCATTGGGGAAACCTGCACTGGATAAGGGTTTACTGTATTGTGCTTTTTGGGCCTCATACCTTTTATTGAAAAACTTTACTCAAGAGGACTGATAAAATAGGCTAGGCTATCCTAAGCCTAAGCTAAGTCAAGTCTGATTGTGAAGATGTCATAGTGAAAGACTGAAAGGCAAATTTAATTTTAATTACTTACAGCCAACAATACCTTGCCAATACTTCCTAATTTGTATTACCCCTTTTTTTTTTATCATTATTCCCATGATATTTTCTTCCTAATTAATAAGTTAACATTTTATCTTGGATTTGCCAGTACAGATGTTACCAAACAAAAAGTCCTATAATTTCATTTTGTCACTATAAAACAGACTGACTGACTCGTTAAATTTCTATGCAATTGAATAGGAGCTAGCCCTAAATGTAATGAGCTTTAAGGTAGTTATTTTATATAACTAAACTAAATTAGTGAGTCACTATTAGGGGCATTCCAGGACAAATCACCCAAAAATTTAAAAATTTGTCACCACTCCGACCCAAATTTTAATGAAAATTGACATGTGGGGTTCTTCCAGGTGCTAATTTCACTGGTTCAAATAAAAAAGTTCTATGACCCATAGTTTTTGAGATATGGGCCCCCAAAATCTTGGGGGCGGGGGGGCCCCACTTTACCACCTAACTTTAATGGGCAATAACTCAAACATCTTGTTGTAGACCTATAAAACCATACATTTTTAGAATCAGCATGAAGAGATCTATTAAATGATACCACATTCAAATGTGTAGAACAATAATGAAAATCCTCCCCCCCCCCCCTTTTTAATTATTTTTCTTTTTGACCCTCACATCCCCAAGACAGTGAAATCCAAAAAAATTTTTTTCATTTATTAAACTTCCATTAATTGTTAAAAGATACAAACAATAAAAAATGTGGGTATCAAGTTGCAAGATATTTTTAAAATTATTGAAAAAATATGTACATTGACATTTGTACATTGTACATTGAAATGTTGACATTTTTACGCAGACTAAAATAGAGAACTACAAATGATATATTTACACCATATGTATAACTCATATTCATGCAGTCTCTCTCTCAAATGTTTGTTAATTATGCTTATTTTTATTACAGATGTGCTTATTTTGAGTCAAATCATATCTTATTTTTGAGATTTACAATTGTGTATTTTTAGTAATGAAAAATGGTTAGATACTGTGATGATCCTTTACAAAAACATAAGAAAAAAATACATAAGGATATAAGAACCATCAGCCAATCAGTTTATGATTGATGTAAATGGAAACTACAAAGGAATAGTGTACTATGTAGCAACTGTAGAAAATTATTGACCCATAGACCAGAGTTGCTATCAACATCACAGTGAAAAGTCTGATCACAATCAGTCTTCTGAAAATGTTATTTCGGAAAGCAATGAATATGATCCAAGTATATCAAGTAATGCCAAAGAAGAGGTTTCTCAAGTTCTAGAAAGTCTTGCTGTGACTTCAGTGAAGAAACATAAGTATTTAATGATAGGTACTTTTTATATTTATAATATTTTTATTTATATTATTTATTTATAATGAATTTACTTTCAAGACAGTTTTTCAGCAGTTGCTGAAAAACTTAATGAAATTAATATGTTGACATATTAAATTTATTAAACTTATGAAATTAATATGTTGACATATTAATTATTATTGTCCATATATATCAAATGGAGTCAAATATTTATTAATTCAAAAATTTCAGATGGTTTGGGTTCCTCAAGAAAAGAAGCAAAAGCTATTCAAACAATAGAAAAAGCACATCGTTCTTTAAAACAAAAGCTGGAAACAAGTTTAGAAATTGAGATCCCAAGCCCATCAAAAGCTACAAAGTTGGATCATGAAACTCAAAGGTATGAATTTTAAAATGATACACTATTATTAAGTAGAAATATACCTAAACTAAAACTGAAGCATAAAACAAAATGTAGGTATTCACCTTTGATAGCAGAAACTAGAAGCACAACTCCCTAAAGATTGGTGATCAATGGGCCCATTAAATCATTTGGAATTCATTTGGTCACAAAATAATTTTTGATTTAATTTGACTATCTCAAAGAATGCTCATTTTGTTACACTTGAAATCAATATTATAATCCAAAAAATTTAATATGCACATTAGGGTTATGACATTTTTATAACCTCATGTTCCTGTATCATAAATCGATGAACTTTTGCCCCCTGACAATGAAAATAACAGTTTTTTCGATATATTTTGAAAAAACCACCCCAAAATAAAAAATAAAAAATTAATAAAATAATAAATATTGGTTGCTCCTTGGTATAGCTATTGCAGATGGGTCTCTGTTCCAGTGATTTTCCAGAGTATTTAGTGCTTTTTGGTATTGTTGCAAGATATTGGACAATTTATGATAATCATCAGGTAACCAATCTAGAATGGTGCAATGCAGCTGTCTCAAATATACTAATATACTATATTTGCTTTCGGGGTGACATTTTTTTTTAATTCTGAAGAATTAGGCCCTTTTTTATTGTTTTCAAGCAAAAGTTCATCGATTGATGATACAGGAAACAATATTTATGACAAAAAATTAAAAAGTCATAACCCTAATTGCACATATAATGTTTTGTTTATAGCTATTATACATTCATGAATTTGTTTCAGGTCAATGATTCATCTCATGAATGAACTGGTTGAAGCTTTCCATTCTACTGACAGTTATGAGAGGAAACTCAAAATATTGACATTATCTCCATTTACCTTATCAAAAACTGTAAATCTATTTCAGCCCCCTCCCCGCTGGCGTCTTTCTGGGGTGGATCGCCCGCGGGCTCCTGCCTACATGTGGCGAGGGGGGTCAGCCGCGGCTGGGGGCCCTGCCGGGTCCCCGCCCGGTTGCGAAGTGGACTTTTAGCATACCCTGCTATCCTACAGCCCCCTCTTTCCTGTCTTCCCCTCTTTCCTGTCTTCCCCTCTTTACCCTCTTCCTTGCCCCCTCTGTTTTTTCTGCTTTCTCTGTTCACTTCGCGCGCCCCGTGGGCTGCCGGGGCTGGTCGCTGGGGGTCTCGCCCCCATGGCCGGGGCCGGACTAAGTTGGCTGGTAGGGTGCCCAGGCCTGGGACCCTGGGGGGCCTTGGTCTTTGCTGCCGGCGGGGGAGAACTCTCGACGCTGCAAGGGCCCCTTTTGAAACGGGGGTACCTGCATGGGATGAGGCACCCATCCCCCGCCGGCGTGCGCTTGGTCCCCTTGGGCCCCGGGTAATCGGTTCCCTGCGGCCCCGGGCGCGAAACTACAATAAAAATTTTCTATGGAAACACTTACAACTCTAATGGACCTCGTTGACGACCTGGCTTGTGCATCTGACCTCCCTCTGACTACCTCTTTGGACCGTGGGTCTGGTAAGGGCAGTCGGCAGCCCTCGCCCACCCCGTCTGCTCTTCTTGCCGACGCCTCCTCTCCCTCTTTTCCCCAGGCTCGTGGCGCCGCTGCCCGACCCCCGCCAGTAGCGGATGGACCTGCAGTGGACCCCCCGACCCCTGGATCCCCCCATATTCCACGTCCCGATAGGGACCCACCTGCTGTTTCGCCCTCAGGTGGGAGGCCCGCGGCCCCAGTCGCCTCCCACTCCGGTCGGGCCTCATCGCCCCCGGCCCCCTCGGCCCCTGGGGGACGTGGGACCCGACGTCGCCGTCCGCCTTTCTCGTCTTCTCGCCCCCTCGAAGTTCCGGTGGTGTTTGGCCAGACGGCTTCACTCGGCCTTAGGACGATGGACAAGTTCCTCGTCCTCCGCCCCTCCTCCTCCAAGCCCCTCCCCACTAACCACGAACGTCTCTTTCGAGCGATCCATGGGAAGACGGGGACGGCGCGTTTTGACCTTCGGCCTCAGAGGGATGGCTCCATTTTGATAAGGTCGCGTTCCTCTGCCGAAACCTCCTCTCTGCTCGCTATCCCCGATGTCCTGGGCTGCGGGATCACGGTGACTCCCCACCCCCGCCTCAATCAGTGCCAGGGCACAATTTACGCTGCTCGTCTTCTACCCATCCCGGTGGAAGACCTCCAGATTGACCTCGCCTCCCAGGGTGTTGTGAGGGTGTACCGCTTTCCCGACAGATCGCGGTCCCCAACTGCCCCTTCTCCTCACTTTCGACTCACTGGTGCCCCCCGTTTCGGTATTCTGGGGCTTTGGTGAGAGACGAGCGTGCGAATTCTCAGTACGACCATACATGCCAGATCCTACGCGCTGTTTTCAGTGTAATAGGTTTGGCCACGTGAGCAGCTCCTGCCGTCAGCCGGCCCCGTTGTGTGTCCGCTGCGGCGGCCCTCCCCACCCCTTGCCCTGTACTGCTCCGCCTTCCTGCACCAACTGCCATGGACCACACCCTGCTTCATCCCGCTCTTGCCCGTCCTTCCTCTTTGAAAGGGAGGTTCGGGCCCTCTGTTCATCAGAGTTTCTCAGCGCTCGGGAGGCGCGGGAGCGGTTGCGTGGCGGCGAGGCCCGGCGTGGTGCCTCGTACGCCGAGGCTCTCCGTTCCCGGACCCCGTCCTCACCGGCGGTTCCCAACGCGCCTCCACCCGCCGTGTCCGCTACTCCCAGTCCATCCTCTGCCGCCCAGCGGACTCCTACCGCGGCTCCCCGTACTACCAGCGCGTCCCCACGTGCTCCCTCCGCGAACGCCGATGCTTCGTCGGCAACCCCCCCTGCCCTTCTACGCCCTCTCCACCGGCGCCTTCGGCCACCCCCATTCCGGATCGTGACCCGCCGTCACCCACGCGGGCCGCACGACGGAGGGATAGGGGCCGCAAGCGCCGCGCCAGTGGTGACCCCGAAAGGTTCGACGCCATAAGCCTCGCATCACCTTCCTCTCCTAAACACAAACGCCCCCTTCGCCCTACCGCCCCGGTGTCCTCACCGTCCCCACTGCGCAACCGTTATGCACGCTCCCCCCTGGGGTCCCCGTCGGCCCTCGTGGTGGGGCTGAGATACACCCCTCTCCGGCCCGGTCGATGGACCCACTGGAGGGGGAACTCGCCCGCCTGGTCGGCGTGGGTGGGACGTGCACGCCCCCGCGTTTGACCCGCCCCATCTCTCTCCTCGACCTGCCAATGCCTCTGGGTGAGGTATTATTTTCCACTCCCCCTCGTAGTCCTGCCTCCCCCGCACCTCCGGTGAAGGGAGGGGCATTCTGGATACCTCTCACATCCCCTTCTCTGCATCGCTCTCCCCCGGACGTCCGGGAGACTCCTCCTCTGGAGGACTTGCCGGCGTCTGGTTCCACATCGCCCCCTCGTCGGGGTGACCCTCGCCTTCGCCCTCGTTCGGCGTCCCTCACTGAACTCCGGGCTTTCCGATTCCCTCTTTAATCTCGGGCCGCCCGATCGGCCCACCCACACCATAATCATCCTTTACGCTGACCTTCCTACCCCTCCCTATACCTCGCTCCTGCAGTGGAACATCCGCGGGCTCCTGGTAGGCCTCGAGAGTCTCTCCTCTCTCCTGGCCTCCAGGTGTCCGGCGTGTTTCTGCCTTCAGGAGACGATTCTGGGATCCCGTTCCCTCCCTCGAGTGTCCGGTTACTGCGGGCTCCCTTCCCCGCCTCTCGATGGGGCGGGGAGGGGGGGCGCCGCGGTCTTCGTGCACCGCTCCGTCCCTTTCCGCCCCCTCCCGCTCCGTACAGTCCTGCAAGCTGTGGCCGTGCGCCTTTTCTTGGGGCGCCAGCTCACGGTCTGCTCTCTTTACCTCTCCCCTAACGTACGCCCTCCACCCGATTCTCTCCGTGACCTAATTCTCCAGCTTCCCCGCCCTTTTCTGATTCTCGGGGACTTCAACAGTCGGGACCCGGCCTGGGGGGACGTTTGCTCCACCTTTCTCTCCGGGACCCTTCTCTCCCTTATGGACGAGCTCGAGTTCACCTTTCTGAACGATGGCTCCCCAACCTGCCTTCACTCGGCCCATGACAGTTTCACCTGTATCGACCTTTCCCTGGTTTCCCTCGAAATCGTGACGGAGTTCACCTGGGAGGTCCTGCCGGATTCTTCCGGCAGTGACCATTTCCCAGTGTGTCTTACCCCGACCCGTCTCCTCCCCCCCACCTCTGTCCGCCCGCGCTGGCTGTTCGCCCGAGCAGACTGGGCCTCATACGCGAGGGGCACGGCGATCTCGCCATCAATTCCTGCCTTTCCCTCCGTCAATGAGGCCCTCGCCTTCCTCGAGAGTAAGATCCTCTCGGCTGCCGCTAGTTGCATCCCCCGTACCTCTGGCTCCCCCAGACCGCGAAGCGTCCCATGGTGGACCCCAGAGTGCTCCCATGCCGTTCAGGAGCGGCGCCGTGCCGGCCGCCGCTTCTACCGGACCCGCCAGCTGGAGCACAAGATAGAATTTCAGCGCCTGAAGGCAGTGGCCCGTCGGGTCCTGAAACTGGCCCGGCGTACCTCCTGGCGGAGTTACGTGTCCGGGATCTCCTCCTCGACTGCTCCCTTGACTGTTTGGCGCAAGGTGCGTAGCTTTGAGGGGACCCGTGTCCCCCCTCGACCCCCGGTGCTTCGGGTCGGGGACTACGAGTTCGTGTCCGATCCGGAGGCCGTCGCGAACGCACTCGCAGCACACTTTGCAGCCATCTCCAGTTCCGATTCCCCCCACTCCCGCCGCGACCCACCGGAATTTCCACCTCATAGGAATGACCCCTATAATCACCTCTTCCACATGACAGAGCTTCGGGAGGCCCTCCGCCCCCGACGCTCCTCCGCCCCCGGCCCCGATAATATCCCCTATGACCTTTTACGGCATCTCCACCCCTCTGCTCTCAGCTTTCTACTGGACCTCTATAACCGGATTTGGTTGGAGGGTTCATTTCCGGACCGATGGCGTGAGTCCATCGTCGTCCCCATCCCGAAGCCCGATAAAGACCCCTCACTCCCGTCGAACTATCGCCCCATTTCCCTAACATGCTGTGCCTGCAAGGTGATGGAGGCGATGGTCGCCTCGCGGCTGTCCTTTACCTTGGAGGCGAGTGACCAGTACCCTGCTACCCAGGCTGGTTTCCGGCGCTTCCGGTCTACCACCGACCCCCTCCTTCTCCTTAGCCATGACGTGCAGGAGGCTTTCTCCCGGCGTCAATTTGTACTCGCCGTCTTTTTCGACCTCCAGAAGGCCTACGATACTACCCGGCGGAGCGCGGTCTTCGACTGCTTACGCTCCCTGGGTTTCGTAGGCTTTCTCCCTTCCTTTATTTATAACTTCTTGTCCGCCCGTTCTTTCCGCGTCCGCATCGGTTCTGCCCTCTCTGACCGCTTTCCGTTGGAGGAGGGTGTCCCTCAGGGTAGTGTCCTTAGCGTCTTGTGTTTCTCACTCGTGATGAACACAGTCGCTACGGTCCTGCCTACATCCGTTCGTAGCTCCCTCTATGCCGATGACCTGGCTATCTATTGCTCTGGCCGCCTCCCGTCTTTGGCTGAACGTCGGCTCCAGCTAGCCATCAATGCGGTGGTTCGCTGGCGTCCTCGGTTGGCTATGCTTTCTCACCCTCTAAGTCTTCCAGTATGCTTTTCCGTCCTCGGCGCCTCCGTCTGTCGCATACCTTCGCTCTTACCCTTGCCGGCACTCCTCTTCCCCTCGTCCCATCCGTTAGATTCCTGGGTATGACCCTCGACGGATTTTTCGGTTGGGTTCCACACCTTAGGCGGTTGCGGCAAACATCTCGCCGCACCCTCTCCCTTTTGGGTCATCTGTCCCACACGACCTGGGGGGCGGACAGGCGTACTCTGCTGCGCCTGTACACCTCCCTGGTGCAATCCCGTGTCGACTACGGCTGTGTGGTCTACAGTTCCGCCTCCTCTCCGGCACTCCGTATGCTGGATCCTCTTCTCCACCGTGGCCTTCGCCTGGCGTCGGGTGCCTTCCGCTCGTCCCCTGTCGCTAGTCTTCAGGTGGACTGTGGACACCCCCCCCCTGCCCCTTCGCCGGGGCCTTCTCATGGCGAAGTGTTACCTTCGCATCTGCCGCCTCCCGAAGTCCCTACTCTTCTCCGCGATCTCCCAGGCGCTACCCCGGCCTGACACGTGGCATTTCGCTGCCTCTCTGGCCGAGATTTTCTCGTCCCTGGGGATCCCCCCACCCTCTATTCTGCCGTTCTCCTTCGATCTGTCGCCCCCCTGGCGGACCACCCCTATCTGCCGTTGCCAGGCGCTCCGTGGCCTGCGTAAGGAGTCTTCCTGCCGTCCTCCGGTCTTCTTTTCTGGCCCATCTTCCCGTCCATTCGGACGACGTTCCCGTCTACACCGACGGCTCGCGCTCCCCTGCAGGTGTCGCGGCCGCCGTCTTCTCTCCGTCATTGTCACCTACCTCCCGGGGTATCCCCCTGCCGGTTCAGGCCTCCATCTTTTCCGCGGAGCTCTTTGCCCTTCTGGAAGCCCTCCGTCTGGTATTGGGTTGTTCGCGGTCCTCCTGTACCATTTTTTCGGACTCGCTGAGCGCCCTTCAGGCGCTCGAGCGCTATGATTCCCCGGACCCCCTCGTACGCCTTATTCAACAGGAGTACCATGTCCTGCACACCATTCACCGGATCCGGGTCACCTTCTGCTGGGTTCCCGCCCATGTTGGTGTTTCCGGTAATGAGGCGGCGGACCACTTAGCCCGGTCCGCCGCCTTGCTGCCTCCCCTCCCCCGCCCGCTCCCCTTCTCAGACTATGTGCAGGTCTTTCGTTCCTTTTACGATCGCATGTGGCAACAGTCCTGGGACGATGCCACCGGAAATAAACTCTGGTCCATCCGCCCCCGTCTGTCATATTGGGTGTCCTCTTTCCACCGCTCCAGACACAAAGAGGTCGTCCTTGCGCGGCTTCGCATCGGCCATACGCGCCTCACGCATGGCTATCTTATGTTCCGGCAGGAGGCTCCTCGTTGCGCCTCCTGCCAGTCGCCCCTCACCGTCTCTCACATCCTTGTGGAATGCCCCACCCTGTCGTCAGTACGTCGTCGCGCTTTTCCGTTCCTTTCTGATTTCCCCCTCCCCGAACGTTTACGCCTTATGCTCGCTGAGAGCCCTCTCTTCTCGCTTGACCGTCTTTTCCTCTTCCTCTCCCAATCTCGCATCCTATCTGAGCTTTAGGTGGCTTCTCACCTGTAGTCCGCTGTTCTCCCTTTTCTAGTGCCTTTTCTCCGTCTCCGTTTCTCTTTCTCGTATTCCGCCTCGCCATGATATCCGCTACCATATAGCGGGAAATGGCGGTAAACGCCCCAATACAAAAAAAAAAAAAAAAAACTATTTCAGACAACTGAATATTTAGTTAAGAAAAGCAGAAATATAAAACAAAGACTTGGAATTATTCCTGAAATTGAACCCATGTCAAAAGGAAAAGTAATAACTAAAGGTACTAAAGATTCTGTTCAGAAATTTTTTGAATCAGATGAAATTAGTCGTTTGTGCCCAGGTACAAAAGACTGCCTGAGTATCAGAAATGAAAATGGGTAGAAAGAATCTGTGCAGAAAAGACTGGTGTTAATGAATCTGAAAGAAGCTTTTAGTCTCTATAAAAATAATCCAGATAGTCCCCAAATTGGCTTCTCTAGTTTTGCCAGCCTTCGCCCCAGACATTGTGTTTTAGCTGGAGCTGCTGGTACCTATTCTGTGTGTGTATGTACATACTACTAGAATGCCAAAATACAATTCTCAGCTTTGGGTGTCAAAGGGTTGGAATACACAATTCTTATGGAGAAAGTAGTGTGTGATGTCAACAGGAATTGCATGATGCAAATATGTAATCTCTGTCCAAAAGAACAAGGTATTAAGAATTTTTTGCTCACTTTTCAAAGTGTTAATGATCTTGAATGTGAGGAAATAAAATATAAACAATGGGTTACTACAGATCGATGCAATGTGATTGAAAAAACAGAATCTGTAGATGATTTTATAAATTCATGAAGCACAAAAATTGTCAAATTGACACATCATCACTTTATAGCAAAGAATCAGAGTGCATTTCTAAAAAACTTGAAGAATAATTTAAATAGCCATACAGCTGTAGTTCTTGGTGACTTTTCAGAAAACTACTCATTTGTAGTACAGGATGCAGCCCAAGGTTTTCATTGGTAAAATACCCAATGCACAGTGCATCCCTTTGTGTTATATTATAAGGAACCAGAAAGTAATGAAACAAAACATTCAAGTTATTGTTTTTTATCTCCAAATACAAAACACATTACAATGGTTTACTTTTTTAAATACACTCATACCTATTATTAGAAAATCCCACCTTCATATCAAAAAATTACATTATTTTACTGACGGATGTGCAGGACAATATAAAAATCATTTCAACTTTAACATTTGTAAACATGAAGATTTTGGGCTGGAATGTGAGTGGCATTTCTTTGCCACAAGCCATGGTAAGAGCGCTTGTGATGGGATTGGTGGTACAATGAAAAGATCTGTAGCCAGAGCGAGTATGCAGAGAACATTTGCAAATCAAATATTAACACCAGAAGACATGTTTGAATTTTGTTCAAACAATATAAGTGACAGCATAATTTTTTTTTAATAAATTCTGAAGAAATTGAAGCTTTGGAAAAATTTTTAAGTTGACAGATATGAAAAAAGTATGCGGCTAACAGGAACACACAAATTCCACAGATTTGTACCTATTAATGCAAATAACATAAACATTTGAATTAGCTTATGAAGTTGGTGAGGTGAGGATTATAAGCAAAGCTTTTCTGGGTGAAGATAATGTTGAAGTTAATCTGAAAATAGGAGAGTACATAGTTTGTACTTAAATGATCAGAAATGGTTGGGATTTGAACATTCCTATAATGAGGAATTTGATGACTTTGAGGTTAGCGTTTTGCACCCATCAGGATATGTATAGTGTTTACTATTACTTTCCACAAATTAGAGATACATGCCACATATCAAGAGATAAAATTTTAGGTTTATTAAGCACACCAACTTTAAAGCCAGGAACAATGCGTATTCAATATGTTTTCCCAGAAAATGAGTTGAAAAAACTTGTGTAATTATGAATCAACTTGATGTAATATGTGTTCAATTTGTAGTTTTGCTGTTTATTTTCATCCATGTGAATATATCATTTGTAGTTCTCTATTTTAGTCTGCAGGTGTAAAAATGTCAAAATTTCACAATATGCATATTTTTTCAATAATTTTTAAAATATCTTGCAACTTGATACCCACGTTTTTTATTGTTTATATCTTTTAACAATTAATGGAAGTTTAATAAATGAAATTTTTTTTTTTGGATATTGCTGCCTAGGGGGGGGGGGGGGTCAAAAATAAAGGGGGGGGGGAATTTTCATTATTGTTCTACACATTTGAATGTGGTATCATTTAATAGATCTTTCCATCCTGATTTTAAAAATATATAGTTTTATAGGTCTACTAGCAGGTTACCCGGCATTGCCCGGGTAACCTAAAACCCGCCCTTCGTGCGGGTTCTAAAATATCCCAGCTGAAGGTCGAATATTTTCTCTTTAACCAAACTATTACGACTTAACCTAACCAATCGTCAAGGGCGTACAATTAACCTAAAAAATAAATAAAAAAATAAATTTTTTTAGTTATTTATTTTAGGTTAATTGTACGGCATCGACGATTGGTTAGGTTAAGTCGTGCTATTTTCATTAAATTTTAAATACATAAATAAATTTTAAATAAATAAATAAATAAAATAGCACCATTAGATTCCTTGTGAAAAACTGGTTATTATGAAGTTATTTTAAAATTTGTAAGTTCAACCGTTTGGTTTTCTATAGCGAACAACTAAACAAATAAACAAACTTCCTCTTTTATATATATATATATATATATATATATATATATATAAGATGTTATAATGATATAATGTTTCAGACTAACAAAGACCCTAGGATCCACTCATGGCTGGTCTACCTAACTGTGTTCATAATTGTGTATTGCGCATGTCCTCTGTGGTGGCGGAGGGGACCTACAATTTTATGTGGGTTCCAAACCACAAGAACATAAGAAATTTTTATAGTGGGCACACTAGGGGCCACTTCGGTCCATCGAGGTGGCTCCACTATGTAAAAACTGCCTGTACATTGGCAACAACCAATTTTTACAAAACTAAATAATTATCAATTTAAAACTAATTAATTAACAATTTAAAACTAAAGATAGAATCTCTGGATCCAGAGGATCAAGTCATAATAGACTACTATCCACAAATATGTTACACTCTATATCTATTTATAACCGACATGAAAATATATCAGATCCAAAAAATCCAGTCAATTTCATTGTGGTATCCATCAATACCAGTACCTTGCCAACCAAAAATAAGTCACGGTCCATATCAATTGTGGACCAAGTCACGATTTACAACCATATACATTACAATATATATATTTAGGAGGAAAAGTGTAGGTGTGGCTGTAAAGACTGTACAGTAATGTAGAAATGTGTGTGCACCCATTTTGGGTCTCCCATTTAAAGGTGTTTGTGGGGCAAGTGAAGATCATGAGTTTTTCAATACCTCACAGTACTATGGGGGGGGCACCACTCAGCAGAGGAATATCTCTAAATGGGGTGTGTAAGGATGGAGAGTATCCCCTAACCCAAGATGCTGCCTCCCTATATCCCACAACACTTGTAAAACTATGTTTTCTTAAATTTGTCATACATCTTGGCTTAAATAATTTCATACTATGACCTCTAGTCTGGTTATTGTGATCTTTAATGAAAAGAGAATCAAAATCTATCTTATTCAACCCTTAATTTTACTACCTTAAACTATACCCAATCTATCAACATGTGTGTCTAATCGATTTTTAAACATGTTTATAGATGTGCTACTAATTACTTCTACCGGCAAACTATTCCACCTATTTACTATTCTGTGTAAAAAAGTTTTTGGCAACTGCTGTCTTGAACCTTCTACTTGTCAACTTACACCCATTATTTCTAGTTCTATTATATTGAGATATTTCGAAAAAGCTATCTCTATCTACATTATCGAACCCATTCATAATTTTGAAAACCTGGATTAGATCACCCCTTAGCCTCCTAGTCTCGAGTGTAGTCAATTTTAACTCCTTAAGCCTATCCTCATACGACTTTGACCTAAGTGACGGAATCATCTTAGTTGCTCGTCTTTGAACTCTTTCGATTTTGTCTATATCTTTGCGCATATGCGGATTCCAAAATTGGATCACGTACTCCAAATGGGGTCTAACTAATGATTTATAAAGAGGAACTATAATATCGCGCGATTTGTACTCAAAATTCTGAGCTATAAAACCTAATACTTTTCATTTTATTGACCGCTGCTGTACTTTGTTTCGCTACTTTTAAATCACCAGTGACTATAACTCCTAAATCTTTTTCCTGCTCTACCCTTATCAACTCTTTCCCCAACATACTATACGCAAAATTACCATTACGTGAACCTATATATAAAATTTTGCACTATCAATGTTAAATCTCATTTGCCATGTGACTGACCAATCAACGATTTTATTCAGATCATTCTGGATTTTACCTCTATCTTCGTCATTAATCACCCTACCACCCAGCTTCATGTCGTCCGCAAACTTTGAAACTGTACTGACTAGGCCGACATCTAAATCGTTAATATATATAAAAAAAAGCAAGGGGCCCAATACAGAACCCTGAGGAGTGCCACTTGCTACATTAGCCCAACATAACTCCACTCCATCAATGACACCCTCTGTTTCCTACCTCGCAACCACTCTTCTCTCCAATTTATTACTACACCCCTGATTCCATGAGCCTTAGTTTTGTCAATGAGTCTTTTGTGTGGTACGGTGTCATATTGTTTTTGAAGATCTAAATACACTACATCAACTGCCTGATGACTATTGTAAACATCAACCACTCTTTGAAAAAATTCTGAAAGATTAGTTAAGCAAGATTTGTTTTGCCTAAAACCGTGCTGCGTATTTCTAACTAAGTTATTCAGTTCTAAGTGTTTGACTATACAATCCCTAATTATTGATTCCAGTAGCTTACCTACAATAGACGTTAAACTGATTGCCTATAATTTCCTGCCACACCTTTATTACTTTTCTTAAAGATAGGTATTATGTTTGCTAACTTGAAATTATCTGGTACACCCCTCAGAAATAGACGCATTAAAAATCTTTGTTAGTGGCACAATGATGCTATCTTTTAATTCTTTTAATTGTATGGGATATATGGAATCCGGCCCCAGTGATTTACACATTTTCATTTTATCAATATAGCGCATTACCTCCCCTTCACTAACCACAATATTATCCAAAATATTACCATTATCAAAACGTATGTCTATGACTGTAGGGATATTCGTTACATCTTCTATAGTAAAAACTGACATAAAGAATTCATTTAGCAAGGTAGCCATTTCCTTGTTTTCAGAAACTAGATCTCCATTAACATTTTTCAATGGCCTCAAGACACTTTCTACTGGATTTCTATTGTTGATGTATTGAAAGAATTGCTTGGGGTTTTCTTTACCATCACGAGCTATGGAGATTTCAAATTCGCGCTTGGACTTTTTTATTATACTTTTTGCTTCGCGCCTTAGAGATATGTAGTTGTTTCGTAACCAAAATTTTCTTTATCGCACTTATGTTGCCTATAAGCTCTATCTCTACTCTTTATAATGTCTCCTACTCTAGAAGTAAACCATAAGGGCTTGTTACTTACTTTCGCACGCTTAATTTTGTACGGTACACATTCCTCATTTATAGTCCTAAATACTGTTTCAAACGATTCCCACATTAGTTTTGCGTTGGAGTTCCCCATTACGTTTTCCCAATTGATGTGTGACAATTTATTTCGAAATTTACAAAAGTTAGCATGCTGGTAGTTGGGAATTTTAGTAGAGTTAACTGGTTTTGAGTGACTTACTGAGAGGACAAACTCTACCATATTGTGATTGCTATTGCTTAATGGTTCTATTACTTGAAGATCAGTAATTAGCCTATCATCTGTACCGTAGTTATTACTAAATCTAAAATACTGTCCAACCTCGTAGGTTCCCCAACCTTTTGAATAAGAAAGCTATCCTTGAGAAAATTAACTAAACGATTACCTTCCGCGTCTCCCTGCATTGTATCATAATTCACGTTGATGCAATTAAAGTCACCCATAACTAAAGCCTGCTCACTAGGGTGGATCGATTTTACATTTTTTTCGATTTCCATATTCTAATAGAGACAGAAACTTGCGCATGCATGAGAAAATAGCTTCTGCAAAATCTTAGCTTAATAGGTAATCATCTTCTGCCCCCGGCAGAGCGATGAAAATCATATTTTAGAGTCAAAAACATATTTTTAAACCCTAGCCTAGAGTCATAAAATTTTGCGTGTGTGTTATTTCATGCCTAAGCAACGATATAAATGCTATGGGAAATATATAAATGCATTATTTAAGACAAAGAGCCGATCTGAAAATATGTATATTATACATATTTTCAGATCGGCTCTTTGTCTTAAATAATGCATTTATATATTTCCCATAGCATTTATATCGTTGCTTAGGCATGAAATAACACACGCAAAATTTTATGACTAGGCTAGGGTTTAAAAATATGTTTTTGACTCTAAAATATGATTTTCATCGCTCTGCTGGGGGCAGAAGATGATTACCTATTAAGCTAAGATTTTGCAGAGGCTATTTTCTCATGCATGCGCAAGTTTTTGTCTCTATTAGAATATGGAAATCGAAAAAAATGTAAAATCGATCCACCCTACTGCTCACTACCTATTATTCTCTTTAGTTCACGATATAACGCTTCATCCACATCAGCTGTTTGATTAGGGGGTCTATATATAACCGCAATAACAAGTTTGAAATTGTTCAATTTAAGTTCTGCTATAGTCAAATCTATTGGTTCTGGAATTGTGTGCTTTACTTCTATAATGTTCACAATATTATCTTTGATATACAACATAACACCGCCTCCTCGCCTACCTATTCTGTTTTTAACAAAGTCTATAACCTCTAATTTGATACTACCCTACAAATGTAAAGAATTTGTTTAAACTAAAATTAAAATTCACTAAAATGTAAAATGTTTGATTCAGGGAAATCAAATGACTGGCTTTCAGTCTGAGTCAATCATCATAAATACCAGTCATATTACACACGCACAACATCATACAGGACATATTACAGGTACTATTTAAGTTGTACAACGCAACATGATTTGTGCTATTATAAATTTGTCATCATAGTCTTTGTTTGTATTTTCTAGATACAGTATCAAATTAATGTAAAACTATTTGAAATAACATTTTTAGAATACTTTGTATAACCCAGGAAATCCCAGGATTTGCTGCGCTTGTGGGATTTAAGGTTATCATTTTCCTCCCAGGATCCTGGTTGAGAAACCCTAGTTGTCATCATTTTCATTTTCTCAAGTATTTTTAGTGTTTTAAAATGAAAAAAATTAAAAATATTGACATTTATATTGAAAAATCTTAAAATTTTATTTGCTTATTTATTTTTATTTTTTTCCTCCTTGCCATGGTCCTCCCTTTTTTATTTAATTATTTGGGGGAAAAATAGAGCCAACCCTGTCCTTCAGCATGGAATTATGTCATTATCATTATCACTACTCGGCAGTTTCAAACATTTTTGCTAATTGTCATTTTATTACTCGTGTTTACAGAACTCTTGTTTTGATAAATGAACATTACTTTTGCAAATGTAGGTGTAACATGATTAATACAGTTTTTATTCTGGACTCTCACATGCAGACCAGTTTCTCATGTTTGTCAATGGTAACATGAGCCACATTTTACTCCATTTGTTATTTTGACATTCCAAGAAGTTAAAGAAATATTTTTTTAATGAAAGTTTTAAATACCAAATATTGAATGTTTTGTGAAAGGTGAAGTCATTTCACCAATCAGTTGTTCACAGAAGTTTATCTTCATGTTTGTGCAGGGCTTATTTATTTTATGTCAGTCCAATCGATCAACTAGAGCAGTGGTTCCCAACCAGTTTTGGCTTATGGCCCCCCTTAGGAACCTTATTTTTTCCCGTGGCCCCCATAAGCATTATTTTCAGTAGGTAATATGCAGATTTAACTCTATTTTAAAAAATAACATTTTCCTGTGGCCCCCTTCAAATGTGCCATGGCCCCCAGGGAGCCATATGGCCCCCGGTTGGGAAACACTGAACTAGAGCACAAAGCATCATGCATTCAAATTCTCACTGTAATATTCACTATTAATTTTGTATCAGTGTAGCTTCATCTATTTGTTCAAGGTTTGATTGTGATGTATTCTTCAACCATTGTGTTTATTTATTTATTTAGAAAATAGAGTTTTCATATTTCCTAATGGTAAACATAGGCAAAATGTATTTTTAATGCATGAAACAAATAGGCTCTAAAGAGTACATCATACAGTTCTAAAGTATTTGAACATTACCCAGCCTTGCTAAATTAAACTACAAATTTACAAGCTTAAGTTGTATTAGTTAGCTGGTTTTTAAGTTTTAAATGAATTTGCATTTCAGCGTGTTACGTGACAGAATTAAATTCTCTCTACCAATTAGAAGAGAAGAAAAAGGAATTAGTCACATTCCTGTATCTAGTAGTTATCAGACTGTAAGTATTGTAATTGAAATTTTTTATTTTAAATTAATTAACTGAGTATACAGGATATTTGTAAATTTATACAGTACCATCAAACTTTGAAATATTTTTATTGACAACCTTAACCATAATTAGTACCTGTGTCTAGGTATGTGTTTAATGAAAAATATTTTTATCAGTAGGCTTATAGTGACTTTTTTAATCAGGATCCTGTCTCCAGAACAAATTCTCTTCGCTTAAAATGCACACCAAGTGAACAGTGTAAATGTTCTTCCCTTTATACAAGCCATGTACTATCAAGTAGATATAAATGCACTGAACAGTCCCAAAATTCTCGAAACTTACTGCAGTCCACTTCAAAAATGACAAGATCAGTTTCAACCCCAGAAATAAACTCAAAGTTTATGCCTGTGTCTTCCTCAAACACAAAATCTGGTGTTCACCGAAGAATGGATTTTTATTCATGTCATTCAAACAAGTGGGAAGATGATGATGAAGATGAAGAAACTTCAGAAGCAAGAGAAAGTGTTCATAAGATGCTCTATAAAGGTTCATTATTTAATTCGCATAAAAAATCAAAAAATAATTCCAGTACATTTAATGATCTGTTTAATCTCACACCTATTCCTAAGGAATCTGAAGACACAAATAAATCTAGTTCTCTCTCAGACTTAGGCCTATACAGACCTAAAAATAATGAGATTTTATATAAAAACAGTCCTCAAGTGAATGAAAAATTTAAGCCATTTGAAGATGAAAAACTTAATGCTGTTAATCAGTTCTTAGATCTGAAAATTAGTTCTAAGCAAGAAAGACTATTGCCCTTAAATGAATGTTTGGGTTCCAGTAACCTTAATTTTACTGATAGGCAACGTGCCTTAAATCGAGAAAAAAACAAGGCTAACAAGACTCTTTTTGTTAATGATTCCTCAGAAGGGATCAGAAGCCAATCAAAGGAAAATGTACCCACAAAATTGTCTTTTCAACAAGATGCATTGTTGTTTAAAACTCCAACTTCTAAAGTCTCTTCAGTAGATCATCGCATATTCCCTTCCCCTTCCCCTTCCCCTTCCCCATCTCTGACACTAGGGAATTCTGATGTCATTATTGTAAAGGGGTTAAGCTACTTCAAATTAGGAATATTAGGAAAAGGAGGTTCCAGTATTGTTCATGAGGTAAGGCTTAAAAAGTTTCAAAATTTACACAAAAAATGAGTTGTTATATGGCCACACACAGTTTTGTTGGAACTATTCCTTTAGGTTTGCGTTACTTGCAAGCTTCTAGTTTCCCACTACGATGCCTTTACTCCTTTCCATCAATATGTATCTATTTTGTACTTAACATATTTTTCCCTTTTAGGTTCTGGATTTGCAAACTCGGCAAAGGAAAGCTATTAAAATTGTTACACTGGAAGAGGAAGATGAGTCCACTAGAAATTCGTATAAAAATGAAATTAAAATACTGAAGCAATTACAATACTCTCCGAGAGTTATAAAACTTTATGATCAGTGAGTAGTTTTCTTGTACTTAAGCTCTGTATTATTTACTTGACTATGAAATAAACTTTAATTTTTGTGTACTGACTGAAGGCTTAATCATCAGTCAACAAAAAATAAAATAAACAAATAAACACAAAATAATGCCTACTTACTTTGAAAAGCTCATGACCTTTTAAGATGTATTTTAGTGTCATTATTTTGTAAACTATTTCTCAAGCTACAAAGTACATGGACTTAGGAATGTTCTCCAATAGTGAAGTGTATGTCACTGGTTTGTTGCTAGGAAACCATAGTTTGCTTATAAAGAGCAAAACAGCCTGACTTTTTTTTGATGTTTCAAGAGTCAGTTGACAGGAATAATGTCAATCTGGTAGCTAAATCAAATGGTATTTCAACATTTTATGGTGTGGACCACCAAATAAGTGAGGGTATTTTGGGAATATTAATATTTTCCTTTAATTCATACAGTTTCCCCTTACACATTTTAATTTTCACTCCTTTCACTACAGATTTCCTTTATCTCAATTAACCAAGTCCTTTAAGCTAATGTGAAGAGTTAAAATTTGTGGATTAAATTTAATGAATGGTTTAATTTTATTTGATTTAGCCACTATTGATGATGGGTAGTACCAGTTTTTGGAATGTCTTGTTTTCCAGTGAAGACTTTTATATAGTTGGCTCTCATTTTCCTCTGCAAAGTATAATAATGAAACCTTTGCAAATATCAATGAGTCATTGTAGTTTTGCAGATACAAGCTGAAGTCATTAAATTTGTTCAGAATTTAAATGAGCAATTTTTTCTAGGCAGGATTTAATGTCTAAATTTCTTCACTCGCTAATAGCAGAAATTTTGAAGTGTGTTTGTACTGTCATCCATCACTCATATTGTTTTACAGTGAAGAAACTGCTTCTAAACTAAAACTTGTGATGGAAGCTGGGGAAATTGATTTGTCAAAAATTCTCAGTGAAGCTCGTCAGAAAAAAAAAACTCCCATATCAGCTTTTTCCATTCAACATTATTGGCAGGGAATGCTTCTGGCTGTTCAGGTTATTCACCAAGAAGGTTAGGCAGGCTTTAAATATTTTTTTATGTATCTGAGATAAAAGATAACTACAAAATATAACATACATATTACATCACCTGTGGTTCTTTTTTCAGGAATTATTCATTCTGATTTAAAGCCAGCAAATTTCTTGTTGGTGAATGGAACATTGAAGCTCATCGACTTTGGTATTGCTTCTTCTGTTCAGCAAGATATGACGAGCGTCTTTAAGGACAGCCAAGTAAATAATCATTCTCATTATGTGATTACAGCTTTAATTATTTTTGTACTTGTACGTAAGATGATGAACACTGGCCATTTCTTTGTAAGGCCAAATGATTAATACACATAGTGAATATAAATAAGTTTTGTTTAAGCTCCATTTACCATCTTATTTGAAGTAGGAATTCAGGAACTTCATACTCTATTCACACTGTCCTAGAACAACAGAAATTCCATTAGCTCTGTTAATGAAATTTTCTTCCTCCTATAAATGGAACAGAATTCCATTCCCTTCGCACCTAGTATTCACACTGAGTATTGTTCATTTTTTAGGAGAATTCAGTTGTATAGCATATCTGTCATTAATTAAAAAAGTACAATTTTTTGAGTCATGTTGGTATGTATGCTTGCTTTTCATGAACTAATCAAAGGTCAAGACAAAATGTGTTAGGTTTTCCATTGTCCTCGTAAACTTTTCCTAAGTAGTGTATTAGTTATTTTATCTACTATAGTTTCCACATTTTCTGAAAGATTATGCAATTGCAATGCATAATTATTTTCAAAAAAAGGTGATTTATTTCTTACAATTTGAGCTTTTCAGTTCAGATTTTGGAACTTACATTGGTCAACATTTGTATTCAGAATCAAATTTTTAAATTGTAGAACACACCATTCTAATTTTTACATTTAATAGAAGCTTTTGTTGTTGAAAAAGAAGGAAAGTCAGCATGTAACATTGTGGTGAGGAGGAAATTTAGAGGTGTAAGAATTTAAATATCTGAAGGGTTTGATTGGCAAGAGAGGTGCAAGTACATTGGACATTGAAAGTGGAATGAAACAGGCAAGTGATTCATGAATGTGGTAAAAGCTCTGATAGGAAGCTGCTGCTGCTGCTTGAAGCACGTGGTCCTTAAAGGGGGTTCCTTTGACCATCAAGGGCCACACGGGGGAGGGGGGTCTTGACATTTAACCACATGGCCAATACTAAGGATTAAAATATCCTATAATCCCAGAGGACCAAAGAGGGAAGAAATATAAATGTTACACTGTATGCTTTAATTAATGTATGCATCTAATGTGTTAGTATATGTCCAATATGTATGCTCCAATAAATAATTTTGAACATTCAAAATTACATTTTTTAGTCAAGATATTATTTTCAATTAAAGAAACAAACAATTAATACAGTTTATTTACAAGATATACCTTTTAATTGTTCATTATTCAGGGCCAAATTAAATAAATAAATACTAGAGTTTCAGAATTATTCACGTCATTATAAATTGAAACGATTGTATTTATTTTATTATTAATAAAGGTTATTCAATTCAAAAATTCAAAATACCTCATTACCTCAATAATATAAGAACTCTAATATGGCACCTTACATTTTACATCAGATTAACCAAGGGTGGTGACGACATCAGAAGACCCACGTGGTTTTGGAGGGAGGTTTAAGTCATTGGCCACAAATGACCACAAGGGGGGTGATGGGTTTGAAAACCACCCGAAAAAGGACCACGTGGTTTTTGAATGACCCCTTAGTGCCAACACTGATGTTTGGGATGTAAAACACTTGTTTGGCATGATAATTCGCTGTCAAAAGTGAGAGCAATTGAGGTGAATAATTTAAGGAGTGTGATTGGTGCAGAATGGATTAACTGTATTAGAAATGAGGATGTTTGGGAAAGTTGTGGAGTGAAAAAGTCATTGGAGATGAGAATAGAGGATGGTATGTTATATTGTTATAGTCATTTGGAGAAAATTAATGATAGAATCGTGGAAAAGGTGTATAATTGTGGGTGTGTGTAGGTGTGAGAAGTAGAAGAAAAGTGTATAGGAGATGGAAGAATGTAATTAGTAAATGTGAGAGTGGATTGGATATAGATGTAGCAAAACCATTAAAGAGGAATGAAAGTAGTTTGTGAGTTGGAGTTGTGTAAATGGAGATACTGGTGTCATCTGACCTGCTACTAGAGGTATACCCGAACTTTGTCATGAGAGGTAAGACGGAATCCTAGAGGTTGGGGTGGCACCTTATTTCTTTGTCATATTTTGGACCAATAGAAAATGACTATATTCAAACTCATTCAATTCACTTGAATCAACAGCTTTCTAGTTTCTGGGGAAAAAGTATCTGATTTAGTTTCGAGTGAGTTCTGAATCTGTTAAGAAGTACTAAATGATTTGTCTTATTTTAAGTTTTTCTTTGTTCGTGTTACTGTAAAAAAACAAATAACCTGTTCAATCCCATCATATTTCATTTTTGTATCTTTTCAGGCTGGAACATACAACTACATGAGTCCAGAATCACTCAATGATATCTATTCAGGCCCAATTATTAATGGAAAAGTAGAAGATAAACCAACGATAAAAGTAAGAGTTATTCATTATTAAGTCCTCGAAATACATTGGAAACTATAAAGTGTTTATTTGTAAGTACTGTAATAGATATTCCTAGTCATTTTTTTTTTCTCTGAACTTTTTGAATTTGAAAGAAAGGACTTGAGTGAAGATGCAGTAAGAGATTTATATGAAGGTGTATTATTGTCAACAGTTTTGTTTGGATGAGAGACGTTTGTTTGGCATAATAGTTCACTGTCAGAAGCGAGAGAATAATTTGAGAAGCATGTTAAAGATTGACTGGATGAGAAATAATGATGTTTGTGAAAGGTGTGGAGTGAAACAGTCTGAAGATAAGAATAGAGGATAGTGTACTGCATTGGTATGGTCATGTGGAGAGAGAGAGAGAGACAGAATTGTGAATGAAGTGTATACTACAGTAGTGAGTAGTGAAGGGGATGCTGAGAAAAATTGTTGCTAGCAAACGAATAATTAAAAACCAGACACATAAGAAGTGGTTTGTGAGATATGTAAATAGAGATGTTGGTCTCCTGAGCTGCCACTAAAAGTATGCTCAAACCTCGTCATGAAAGATAACATTGGGTCCCTGAGGAGGTTGGGGTGGTATTTTATTCCTGGTGGTGAACCCTTTGTTTCGTTATGTTTGTGGTTTTTCAATCTCGAGCGTTGTGCCCACCTCATTGAGAATATGAAATGGCTTCTAAGGCGATGCGTGCGAAATGTATCAAATCAAATGAATGAATAATGTAAAACTTATAAAAAAGTTTTATATTAATTAATGTTAGGCCATGGCTGTAGAGCAGAGATCACCAACTAATTTTCTTTGCAGTAGGTGTTTCTGTGACTCTACCAGGGTCTTTTCCTCGCACATTTTTCATAATGTGGTCTACGTTGTTTTATTAAATAAATTTAAAATCACCATTTTTAATAACCTGAATTAAAAATTAAGTTTCACAAAAGCAAAATGGAGAAAGTTTGACATTTCAAAAGAAGTGAAATCAAAGTTTACCTGTATTGTAAAGTAAGGAAAGGTCCCAACGTTGTCATAAAAGGGAACAATGAGTTGCTGAGGTTGGAGTGGTATATCATTCCTGGTGGTGATCCCCTTGTATCTTTTGTACATTTTAGGTAATGTTCGTACATTTCTACGTACTGTTTGACGTTTTTCCTTTTTTCAGATTAGTGTAAAGTCCGATGTGTGGTCATTGGGGTGCATTCTTTACAATTTGGTGTATGGTAAAACTCCTTTCCAGCACCTTCAGCCCCTGCAGAAGCTTGCTGCGATCTCCAACGCGAAAACAATAATATCCTTCCCTCCAGTCACAAACGAAAAACTTTTGGATGTGATGCGAAAGTGTCTTCAGTTCGATCGATACAAAAGACCTTCTATCAAGGAACTACTTTGCCACCCATACTTAGATGGCAGCGTAACTCTCCAGGGTAGCTTAAAGGATACAAAGCCAAAGGTACCCTCAAATGCCGTTAGAGTGCAATCAGTCGTTTCTAAAGAAATGGGGCATAACTGTAAAGCCTCGAGTTAATACTCGCATATGAAATAGCTTCATATTTTTGTTAAATATATCGTTGTGCCTGTCACTGGTCATATTCGTAAGCTAGTAGTAATTGACATTGGGCCTGCAATATCAGAACTTTATGTAAATTGTAAAGATATATATACAGTATATATTTTTTAAGTATTTGATGTAACGATATGTACAGTCGAGCTTATATAGCCTTTCGTATCTGCAGATATACGATTGTTTTAGCCATGTAGGTTCTATTCACTGTAAGTTAAGGTTTTTATGATCAATTTGAGATGTTTATTTTAAAGTACAGTGTGTTGAGAAAATAATATCGTAGTAGAGAGGGGAGGAAAGGGTATGTCGCTTAAAACCCCTGTATTATTTTCTGGACATATTGATTTTATTAAATGCTTCATTACTTCGTGTTTTGGTTTGTTCGTTAAAGACTGAATTCAGCCTGCGAATGCTCGGGATTAACTCTCGCCTCCACCGCGGTTGGAGTTGGGCCGCCCCACCCACTTTGTGATTGTCGGGCAACTCTCCGGAGTTTACCCCCAACTCCTCTCCGTCAAGGGAAGTAGGGGTTTCTGATGTTACCTGGTCATATATATATATATATATATATAATTTTAAGCTAAATGAAATTAAATTTTTTGTTAAAATATATTAAGAATGTGTATTGCCTTAACCAGGGTTTCTATCCTCGTGTGGTTCTGCATAATCCTGAAGCAGGGCATTTTGTCTTGACTGTCATTCTGAAGAGGCGGATGAATGTCGTTATGACTGGTTTTCTAAATCCTTTTTTACTTTGTTAGAAGAGAAATTTGTGATGAAAGGCTAAAATGTATGTGCGTGGAAGACTACAAGACTTTGAATGCAATTAATAGGTTCGTAATCATGTGGGGAAGAAGTGATTGCTCCATCTGTTGCTATATGTACTGAAATTAATCTAGTAAAAATTGTGGATTGGTCTAAAAGTCACGATCGGATCGGCTTGGCTTTATTCTAACCTAGGTTGTGATGCAGTTAACCTGTAAATTTAAGCCTGTGACCGCACGTGATGGAATCCGTACAGACATTGTTGATGTATGGGATCCACATTTCTTAATCATATTGTAAAACTAATGGCATAGTTCACCCGAGCGTGATTTTAGACCACCCTGTATGTTACCCAATCACAGTAATTTAGTTGCTCGGTCTTCTGGACATTTCAACACGAGATATTCCAGAAGCCTTGTTTGTGTTTCTGTATAGCTGGCATGCCGAAAGATGGAAAGGCATAGGCTTTTTTTTATAATAAAGGAAATAACCCATTCGGTAATCTCCAACGAACATTTTGGATATGCATTACCCGAATTAAAGGTCTAAAATGCCAAGTAATAAAATTTGCCGCTTTGGAGCCGTGTTGTTCTTTACTATTTTGATTGTGATGTATGGTGTATCTACCAACCCTAAGCTTTGAAATCCAAGGACTTACGCTGTTCATCCACCCAAAAGTAAGTTACTTTACCGAATGACTGAAATATTTATTGAAAGCATTCCTCAGAATGGGAATTATGAAATTGCAAAAGTTTTCATCTGAAGACTATCTACCATACGGTATTTCACTTGAGAGACAATAGTTTTGATCATTTCCCCAGGGGATACGGGGTTAAGAATTGGTCCCCCGCTTTTCCCGTGCCTGTCGTAAAAGGCGACTGTACGGGAACCCCAGGGGATGGGGTTATATTCTCTCTCTCTCTCGTACCTCCCTTGGAAGTTTTTGGACCAGATTTTTCGGGACGGACGTTTTGACTGGTTTAGTCTGCAAAACTAACTTCGACTGGAAGGAATGAAGCGTGTGAAGTCTATATAAAGGAAGATTGAAGAGGTAAGAGGGATGTTGTTTACGAATGAAAGAGAAGTGGCAAGAACATACGAGTGTGTATGAATGCATTTTAAGTGAAATAATCACACTTCAAAGAGTGAAAGCAATGGGGGAACTACGAGCAAGAGGGTCGTGTAGTTTGTGAGGGCGCTCCTGCCGATTACGTTGAATGGATCACAGGCAGCCTAATTATTGATTTAGCTTCATTGAATATATTTGTAGTTTTGGGTGGCGTGATCTCCTGACGCGGGTTTAAGTCCCACTAGGTACTAATTTTCCATTCTATTACCTTTTCTCTCTATATTAGGAAGTGTAAATGTGTTAATGAGAGACGTCTGTATGATAAGTTTAAGAGTAAAAATAGTAGCAGTTGTAGCATAGAGGGATGTACCGATATATCGGTAGATTTTTATCCATATCTGCCGATATTTAAAAAAAACGATTTTCGAAAATTATGAATAAAAGACTGTTTAGAGCATGGGTCGGGGAACGTTTTTGGGTATTACCCAAAAATCTATTTGAGTAAAATGAAATTACCCCCAGACTTAAGTAAACAAAAACAAGCCAATTGCTCTTAAAATTGTTGCATATGGTGTCTCTCATACCGCACGCATTACCCCCAAAATTTTTAAATGTACCCCATTTGGGGTAATTTACCCCTGTTCGTCGACCACTGGTTTAGAGGATGAAATTTCCAATATTTTGTTTTATCACTTCACACAACTCATTTTTTTTTTCATAAGGGTTAAGTTCTCATGTAAAAATAGCGGCTGCTCTGTATGGTTCAGGAGAGAACCGATTTCTAGCAGCACTGGCAATGTTTACATTTGAGAAATAAGTATAAAGCCTAGAAAACAAAAAAAAACAACTATCTTGTAGTCATAGCTTACAATATTAACATAGCTAGATGGTTAAAAACACATTTACTAACCCAACATAGGCCCGCAGCCCAATTGTATAACAAACAAAACTGTGACATCTAATGTAGTGTTGCCATTTTTAATGAAAAGGATTATTGCTTTGTTGCTAAATTTTCAACGCGGAAAATAAATTTACAAAAATATGACAAACTAATAAACCCTAGCTGGATATCGGTATCGGTTATCAGCACATCCCTAGTAGCATATGCACTGTGTGATGTGTATAAAAGGATGATTTCTAAAATGTGCTAAATGGTTGGTTGGAAACATGGGGAATGCGTTTAGAGTAATAATGAGTGACCTGAAGGACAAGAGGAGTTGGTCTGGAGTGACTAGGAAGTAAGTTGTGCCCGAAGTCTTAAAATGGCATTGGTGATACGAGTAAAGAATTAGCTTGTGTGTGTAAGCAGCTGCGTTGCTTTTGCGGACATTCGCCTTTGGTTCCCCCTCCTGCATAAAAAAAAAAAAAAAAAAAGCCTCTGAAGTTTTTGCAGAGTCGCTTGGTAATGTGGGCGCTTGGCCTTGCCCCGCTTTCGCATACTCCTGTCTCCTTTCCTTTTGCCCTCCCAGATCCACTCTTACGTCTTTCCTGCTGGGTGACCACGCCTCTACCGAAGCCCTTCTTCTTTCTCCGTCGAACTGGTCTCTTGCCCTCCTACTTGGGTTCAGGCGAGATGTCTCGCTTTCCTCTATTCTCCTCTCTAACTGCCTTCTCGTCTCCTCGTGTTGTCCCTTTGACTATTTCGCTGCGAAATGACCGGCAGTCGAAGCGCCAGTGAAGCACCGTCATTCCTTCTATGGCAGTGCGAAATGTTAGTAGTACAAATCAGACATGGGGTCATTACAAGGTTTATCATTATCATTAATTTTTCATTACTACCATTACAGCATTTTTGTTTCATTATCATTACAAGTCCTTCGTTATCATTGTAATGATCATTACAATACTGAATAAGCGCTCCACCGGTGCACTGGAGGCAGGGATGCAAAGATGCTTGGCAGCAAGAACAGATACGTTAGGATACAGATATGCATTGTCCCTCCACCATGTCAAGGGATTGCAATCCTCATCAATGCAGGGCTGGTCAAGGTAGCTGTTCACTTGGCTGACAATAGGGTTCTGAGAAGCTACAGAGGGAGCTGGAGCAGCCATAAAAATTGAACAACTTGCACCGCTTTGGTGCTGGCTTGGACTGGGAGGAATCAGAAGCCGTATATATATATATGTATGTAGTGTGTAATGATTCATTACCGTTATTGCCTCGAAATTTCTTTCATTACACTGGTGTCGCGCATAGGTTGTGCGGGCCTCTGCTCGCTTGCGACTTTTTAGGGTTAATGCACTTTGGACAATCCAACGAAGGTGGTCCTTTGTTGGGTAAGCTCGGCCTTGGCCGAGAGTTTCCGAGTATCAATATAAATAGTTCCTACCAAGTTTGTTTTTTTCCCGAAGGGATGAATAGAAACACTTCACTTCAAAAATTGGAGTTTTAGTTCACTCATAAATTTTTTATTTACAAAGTTTATACAGAACGAGCCACTGATAAATAATCAGAAGTTTACAGGGGGAGGGGTTTTACCTCTTACAACAACAGCTCAAGCAGGAATTTACAGGGGTAGAGGTTCGACCCTATTTCACAATAGTTAAGGTGGGGATTGAAAGCGAGGAGGCTTGTCCTCCTCGAGTAAGAGTTACTGCAGAAATTTAAAATGAGGAGGCTTGGCCTCCTTGGTCTAAGCCTCAGGCGGGAGTTTAAGGCGAGGGGGGCTCGGCCTCCTCGGGTAAAGGTTCAGGCAGGAATTTAAGATGAGAGAGGAGCCACCTCTGGTAACAACGGCTCAGGGAGGAAATTTAAAAGGGGTCGAGGTGCAACCTCTGGTATCAAGTACTCAGAGAGGAATGATTTAATTTACAATACAAGAAATAAATAAGCCTCAATTTTGGGGGAATGCAGTCGAAGGTTAAGCTCCCACTTTAGCTGGAGAGCTAAAGAATTCTGACGTTTAGCATAATTTAAGCAAAAAGTTAAAAAAAGATACTAATTTTTGTAAGGTATACACTTTTGGGTGGCGACATAATGTCGGGGGACCGACATGTACAGAGTACATTAAGTACATAAATTACATTATATTACATACATTAATTACCGTTAATTACAATTTTAGCAATTTGTTAATTGACATATCTAATACTGAAGTAATCTGAATAGGTAACACAAGTTAAATAATGAAAGAGAGTTCTCCGTTGTTTTATAATTTACAAGGGATTAACAACAATGTTATATATTTATAGTTAACAGTGATTACGCCAAATTATGTCTAATATTATTAGAGGAATGGTTGGTTATCATGATTTGAAAGTCTAATTAGCCAGCGATGAGGAAAGCGGAGAAAAGATATGGTGTACTTTTCATTTGAAAGTACAGGGGCATTAATGATAACGTAAGACATAAGTAAAACGGAATTTGAATGACAATTAGGTAGAAGTAGTAAGTACAGATAATGAGAACGTGGGTAACTATGTAGAGATTAACCAGTAGCCTGGCAGGGAACAATATGGATATTATAATAATATACATCACATCTTAACGTTATAAATTGGTAGCAGAGGCAAGAGAGAAGAGTTCGAATTCAGAGGCTCGCTTTTGACGACGTAATCGGAATTCGAGCCTTCGTCTCAGCAATAATAGACAACTTGCGAGTGGTGAAATAATAAAAAGAAAATAAAACGTAAAAAGAATACATGTACGTATCATGATCGTCAATAGACATGTACGACTGCACACGGTAGTGTACACATATCATTCGTCACACAATAGGTTGTGTGCGTAATATAGACACGAGTAAACATAGACTGATAAGTTGATAGAGAATAACTAGACAATAGGTAATAAAATAGGTAATAGGTGATAAAATTAATAAAGGACAACGGTCAAGAAGGAACATGGATGTATGAATGAGTATGGTTGCATAACACGACAGGACACAACATATAAATAATGACTTATAGATAGTAAGCTTTTATTAGTATTAAAGAATGTACCATACATTGAATACTAAGGATAGCCTCATACTAAGCACGTGATCGAAACGTGAAGGAAACTAAGTTACTTTATGACGTCAGAGTGACTTACTCTGTACGTACAGCATAAGTCATTATTTGGGAGAAATCAAAGGAGACGAATTAGAGAGGCACAGCTAAGGGGGGACATTCGCTGTTTACAGCGAACTTCTAATGGCACAAACATGGATACTGTTCAACCATAGAAATGGTAAATCGCATGGTTGTGACACTGCTCTCCTGAAAAAGGATGTGGTGGTGGGTGGAAGTTTATTTACAATATATTAAAAAAAAAAAACAGGACAATTTCGGGTTGGATTAATCAAGGCAATTTAGTGGAAGAATGATAATTATATTAATAAATAATAAAAAAAAAATCAAGGGAAAATTTTAAAATCAGCAAATAAATTAACAAGGTTGAGGTCTGATTACTAGAATTGTAGTGGAAACTAGATCAACAAGGTATGATAAAGTCCGAAGTTGTCACCTTAAAAAAAAATTATAAGTATGATTAATTGTGGCAATCATACTACATAAACAATCTTATAAACTAATGAACCATCTAAGTTATTTCTGGCATTTCGACATAATTATTTCAGTTAAAGTTCCAATTACAGGATTGAATCTAATTTAAGTAAAATTTTTAGTTTGTCCAACGTTATAGTAACAAGATTTACGGAACCGTGATAAATTCGGAAAGACTTCCAAGGTTAAGATAATTTTAGGGAAAAAGATACATACATAGTAAATAATGGTTAAAAGGAAAATTCAAAATTTAAGGTTCAGGAATTTTCAATTCATCTGGTGACTACTTGAAATGGAGTTTAATCCATCAGTAATGACAGAGATAAGAGTTTCCGAAGATATCATGATTATACAGTAAAAAACTAATCGTATTCACTATGGTAGATAAAAATTGAATTAAATTTTATTGGTGGACGAAGTCTTCAGCAGTGGGAGCACGGTTGCAGAATGTAAACTTATTTCAAGTCCGAATAAGTTGGTAAAAGATTAAAATTGATTTAAAGAAAAGTAAAATTAATTTATTGAAAACATGAAAATTTATCTAGTTACCGTTTTAGATACTTAGATATTGTTATCCATTAAGAATATCCAGGGAGAAGGAAGATAGAATTACGTAATAGACGATGTATAGACCTTGGGTCGTGTGTATTTGGCACAGTGCAAATGCTAGGTGGTTTACCCAAAAATGGGGAAAAGGAATTTATAGTTGAAGTTATACGTGATTGCGTATACGTAGGAAAAAATATGGGTAATACGCGTGTCTAGCTGAGTGGGTATGTACAGTTGTGTAGAATATGAAAGTAATTGGTTCATCCCGGGAAGAACTGAATCCTTAGTGGTCAATGGTAAATCATGAAATTTTGAAGAACGGATTAGCTTAGAGGTTGGTTAAAATTAACTTAATAAAACAACAGGCAAGATTATATATTGTAAGCAGCAATTAAGTTTAAATAAATTCAAATAATCCAGAGTAAACATCAATCAGTTAACTGCAATTAAATATACTTTATCGTGATAGCCAATGATTTTAGAATAAGATTTATATGATAAAAATAAGATATGCGTAGTGAATTTCCTTTCCACTAAGTACGCCAATGATTTCAAGAGTGTTTCAGAGTGTGGGTAAGCGTAATTGGGTGAAAGTGTAATCAGTAGGAAAGTGAATTCAAATAGGTGTCGAAAGTAATAAAATTCAATCGGGATTATAGATTTTACGTAATTAACTCAGTTGCACGTATGAAGGTAATTAAAATGAATACGCACTTAAAAGACTTTAAATTAGTTAAAGTACATTGAGCGGTATTGGGAACTGAATTTAGGCACAGAATTCAATTCGACTAGTAACCTTCATAGCGTTATATTAGCAGTATCTCACCATTAATATTGACCAGAAGTATCAGTACAATTGAATTTTATTTGACGAGTTGATGGGGCATAGATAATAACAGGTTTTAGTGGAATTCATGGTAGGGCGCAGTTATGTTGTTATCAATATTGACATGGTGTAATAGAATTATTAGAAGGGGAAAAGGAATGGCATCCTGGTATAGTGTGTCAAAATTGGCTATAATTTTGGTTGATACCTTAACAACCGATATAAGAACATCTTAATGACAATTACTCAAGACTAATTTGAATAAAAAAAAATCAAAATAAAAAGTTGAAAATAGAACTCAATTATGAGCTATTCTGAACTGAACACTTATAGGTTATAAGTTCCGTATAATTAAGATTAATTTAAAAATTAAAACAAAAAACAACTTAACCTAAATTGAGGGTCATACGGGTGAATTTCACGAACATACGAAGCCAGACAAATCAGCTGCATGGTTAGGTTGTCTTGCGATCGGGCATGTGGGTCATTCGGTTAAAGGTTTTCGCAACATGCCAGGAAGCAATGGACTGACCATACGAGCCTTGCTTACTCAAGAGGAGGTGGTGTATCGGGATTAAGAAGAATGACTTTCACTGGTTTCAGAAAAGGATCCAGGAACAGCCAAAGAGAAAGATTTGCAAAGTAGAAGGCAAGAAGGGCGAAAACATGAATTCGCGGAAGAAAAATGAAAATGATCGATGGAACGATCATATTATGGTAGTGAGGAATATTCCGCGCTTGCCCTTCCGCGCGTACAACTTCCGACGGAGGAGTAGGTTCGGGTTCGCTCCCGGCACCTATGGGCTTAGCCTCGGAATTAGGTGTAAATTCCTCTACCTTTGAAAACAGAATCAAGTCATCTTCCTTAAATAGGGATTTAAGCGAAATGACCAAATCGGAACTTAAGGGAAATGAGTTTTCAAATTTATTTGGAATAGCCAGAACACTGGGAACTTCAAGTTCCGGCCTAACTGTCACTGAAGGAGGTGACTCGCTCTCGATGGAGTCACAGGGGTTTACTGTGAAGACATTCGAGTCTTCGTACTCAAAATTACAAAAGTATGTTGGTTTTCTAGTTCTTCGTTCGTCGGAACTAGAACGGAACAATTGACAATTGATGAAGAATCTTCCCCATCTGGTAGCAGTTCCTTTTTATTTTGAACTGGTTCCAGGGAGTCCGTCGGGCTCTCTGAAACGAGTCTTTCACCCTCAGCTGAAAAGACCGAAGAATAGGGGTGACAAACATACTCGAAAAGTGAGTTCTTTCCTCGAATTAGGCCTGCTTCTCTATCGGCCCAATAAAAATCGTGCGTAATAAGGAAATTCATCCCCAGGAGTAAGTCTCCATCCCAATTCAGTTCAGATACGACCACAAATGGGGTCAGATAAGGGACTGAATCAAACTCAATAGGAAGGATGATTTCTCCGGTACTGTATTCTTCCCAGTCATCATCAATGCAGGACAAACGAGAATGCAAATCGAATTTTTCCGTAGCCACCTTGAGTAACTTCTCGTACGTGTGGTTAATGTAATTCGCCTGACAGCAAGTTTCAACAAGAGCCAAAACTGCTTGGTTGTTAACAGAAGTTTTCATGAAAATTTGTGGCTTCTCATAGCTCCATTTCAAAGTCCAAGAAGGCGTCTCCGAAACATGTGAACATGCTTCGTCTGCATCAGCGATGGTTTCGCACGAGGTTGGGGTATTGGGAGGAAAACCAAAATTTGGAATATCGCAATCAGGGGAATCGGGTGACCAACTGGAAAGACCTGATGTCGGCAATTGACAATACGTCTTTACGTGAGCACTTTGCTCTTTAGGAAAAGATTGCTTGCTACACTGCTCCGAACACGAATTAACGGAGTTAAAACAAAACGGAGGGACGGCATGGTCCTCACTATAGTAATTTAAAAAGAAGTCACTGGGACATGATCGATTCGTTACGAAACTGTTACTGTCATCATAAACATCACATGATTAAAAAACTGACTCGCCTACAGGACCTTGTGGGGCATTCTCCCCAGCTGCTACTACAGCAGAAAAAGCATCATCTGAAGCAAGATGACGGTCATCATGACCAAAAAAATCAAAAACAGGGTCATCTTTCAGACCACTTAAACGAGGCGGCATTGCCGATTGGCCGTTGGCCGAAGTAAACTCAAAACAATTCGGGTCCTGTGGAGAAAAGTTATCAAAACATGGTCATCCTGACCATCTAACGCGTCCTCTTTGGGACATGCATCATCTAAACCAAAAACAACATCAGTAACAGAATTCGCGTCCTTTTTGGGACATGCATGGATATCTGATCCATCTAAATCAAAAACGAGGTCTTCTCGACCAAAGTTCACTGAATGAACTATGTCAGTTGAATCAATGTCCGAATGACTAAAATTACTGACAATTTGAGGAGCAGTGTCTAAATCATCGTACAAGTCATGGCCATCGGGACCAACATGGTTGTCCTGACCATGGTGAGAATAAATAAATTCTGATTTTCAACATCGGTTGCACAGCAATCATCCAAGTTGTCTGAATTCACATTTAACAAAGAATTGGTCACATCCCCATTTACATTACAACAATTATTAACGTAAGTATTACACTTACTTTCAATGGAAGTTTCATCATAAAGACTTCAACAGAAGTACCTTTATAATTATATGAATCAACAATTTCATTGTTGTCGTTACTGTTTTCAACATTAGCATCACAAACACTGTCACAAGATGCTTCACAAAAATCATCATCAGGAGGCTGTGAGTTCTCGCCTCGAAGGAAATTCATTTGATGAACAAGCTGGAACCAACGGTTCAGAGACAACTGAGTCAGAGAAGAAAGTTGGGTCAGGATTACCCAAATCTTCCAAGGGTGACGTTTCATCGTCACTATCCAGGTTCTGCTCGGGTGCCTCGCACCAGAGAAGGAAATAACGTCTTTTATCCCATTTATCGACGAAGCATCCATCCGAAAAGTCGAAATGGAATCCGTAGGGTCGTAGGGATTCTGGGCCAATAATTAAATCACAATCGGGACAATATTCTGACGGCACTAACGAGACATCTATACTAAAAAAACAATAATCAATCCACACATCAAGTTTGGTTTCCGCAAGACGGGAATACGGTTACCCTCGGAATCCCGAACGTATGAAACGGATGGCGGTTCCTTAAAGAGAGGACACAGCAATTTATCCGCTAAAGACGCAGGAACAATACTGGACGAACATTTCGGATCAAAACGACCTAAAAGGGTTCCTCTGGGCAACGGAGTTTGAAACCGATTTCGAGAAAAAAATATCACTTTCTGGGGATTCCGAATGTACAGAACTCAAAGAGGAAGTGGATTGGGAAGGTGAGTCAGAATAAGGTACACTCAACGCCTTTCTACCCAGACCAGAAGGGTCAACGGAATCACTCCGATTCTCTACCGAAACATTATCGGGAGATGCGTTTTCGCGCATCTCTGAAGAATGATGACATGATCCATGAATAAAGGAATGAAGGGAAGTCAATAACTGGCGTGTATCGTTGTTTAAACCTTTAACGTCAACGTCCCATTTGACGGATCCCTGCCTGTCACAGTACTTCGTGATTACCTGCAGACCGTTTATATATCCTGCCAAAAACGTTTAAATTCTACCCAAGACCATTGATATATTTGCCCATTGGACCATCGATAAGAAAGGTACGGACGCGCGCGGCGTCACCGAAATTTGGGTCACAAGTGTCAAAAGCAAAACTGATTTTATCCGCATCTGTAGTTAGACAACCTCTAAACGAATCGTCAATTTTACCGAACCAATCCTAAAGGAGGGTTCTACAAATCTATTATTAACGTGACCGCGAAAGTGAGGGACATCAACTGTACGTTTCAGTACGGAAAAGGGAGTTATAAGATTAACAGTAGTGCATGTCAGGGGGGGTAATGGTTTGGACATCGTTAATCATAACACGTGTCGTTGACACGGAAGTGTGTGTGTAAAACAAAAATAACCATGTAAGAGACAAGCAATAAAAAAAATAAATGGAACAAAGTCTAAGTATTTTGTATAGTTACGAAATAACGTAGAACAAAATGGGCGACTCTGCGTTTACTCCGGATGCCGTAATCGACGAGTAATTTTCGAATCTCCCAACGCTGAAGTCTCGTTGGCAAGGGTCGAAATTCCGTCAAAATCACACACTAGAAAAAAGGGTTACATTATAATAACAATAACATGAATTTTCACTAAAATTAATGAAAAAGGTTTAAATTGAAAAGAATAAAAAAAAAGGAACCTAACCGGGTTCAACTAAATAAAAATGTGAGTTATGGGTATAAATATCAGAATTATGACTGATCGCATTTACGTCCCACAACAAAATCTAAAATGATATTATTTAATATCCTCAATAAAAAAAACAATGCAGATAATTTTATAAAAAGAATTTAAAAATTCAGATTTATAATCTGTTGGAAAAATAAATACGTGAATACTGAATCAATGACAACGTCTGATTAGTACTGTATTTCGTATTACTATCGAACAGTTAATTAAAATCAATTAGTTAAAAAAAATGATTAAGTGTTTATAAAGTCACTTCACTGTTTCACACTAAAAAGGGAAAAATAAAAGTGAATTAATATTACTAAAATTAAAGAAAATGATTTAAAAGATTTAAAATAATTAAAATTAAATTCATCACATAAACGAAGAAAAACGTTTTGGTGAGCTGCTGCCTCGGAGCCTCCACGAAGCTTTGAAGGTCAGCCTCACTCAGCTGATGCCTCCACTAGCTTTGGTGTGCCGCTCGTGACGTCATCTGATCGCCACGACGGAGCATACAAACGTTGAAGGAAGATTGTAGACAGGAAGACGGTCGAACGGTTGATTGGAGAAAAATACGAACAATAATTCAAAAGTTGATTGAAGAGAAGTTCAAGGAAGGAATTTCCAAGTAACAAAAGTTGATTGAAGGTCAACGATGAGTTGAATTAAATTGAGGTTGCAGATGGTGGGGTTGGAGTCCAAGTTGAAGAGGTTGCGGTCGACGTCGAATGAGTGAATCCTTGAAGTGTTTCAAAAATTGTTCAAAGTAGGGACATCCATTGATGGACGACGGTTTTTTCGGTGGGGGACTGAAACAGTCTCGGTGTTGGAGAACTAAAACAGTCTCGGTGTTGGGGAACTAAAACAGTCTCGGTGGGGGACCTCCAGTGTCGCGCATAGGTTGTGCGGGCCTCCAGTGTCGCGCATACGTTGTGCGAGCCTCCAGTGTCGCGCATACGTTGTGCGAGCCTCTGCCCGCTTGCGACTTTTTAGGGTTAATGCACTTTGGACAATCCAACGAAGGTGGTCCTTTGTTGGGTAAGCTCGGCCTTGGCCGAGAGTTTCCGAGTATCAATATAAATAGTTCCGATTCACTCTGTACGTACAATATAAGGGAGGGACATTCGCTGTTTACAGCGAACTTCTAATGGCACAAACATGGATACTGTTCAACCATAGAAATGGTAAATCGCAGGGTTGTGACACTGGTATGCATATGAAATTTTTTTGTCTGCTGTGAGGGTTTTTTCAACTCGTATTATATAATTCGACCATGCTGAATTCGAAAATGACATTGGTTTTCCTCAATCAGGTCAGGTTTTTTCTCTATTGGCCATTTATTATAAGTCCAATTTTATCCCCAAATTTATTGATTTTTTTAGCTTAAACACTGTAGATACGAGTAATATTATAAGACTCGTGAAAAATGAAAACATTGTGTGAATAAATACTTTTATTCATACAATGAATATGGAAAAAAGTTTATTGAGGAAGGAAGGAAGTTTTTTGGGCTTTTCGTCTGTGTTTTTCTTCGGGCACGTCTCGCTTCAAACACCAGCAATAGTCCGCCAGCATATTGATATCCCAGTTTCCCTGGTACCTCTCTTCCATTATTTTGATATCTTGGTGAAATCGTTCACCATGTTCCTCACTATAATCCCCGCAATTTTCAGGAAAATAGTCCAAGTGGGACCACAAAAAGTGCATTTTTATGGACATGCGCGACCCATGAGCTTTGAAAGCTTCCATCAAGTTTTCGACAACGGACTCGTATTCTGGACTTCTACGCTTGCCAAGAAAATCAGTGACAACTGATTTGAATGCCTGCCAGGCATTCTTCTCAGTTGGAGTCATTGCGTTTTCGAACTGAGTATCCTTGATCAAAGTTCGAATTTGAGGACCATCAAAAACCCCAGCATTTAGTTTAGCATCAGATATGAGGAAATTTACTCTCGAGATATCGGAATGCTGAGCCCTCCTTATTCATTGATTTGATGAAATTTTTCATCAAGCCCAGCTTAATATGAAGTGGTGGGAGCAAAATTTTTGTTGGTGGTACAAGGGGCACTGAAACGACATTATGCGACCCAGGTTCAAAATTCTCTCTGGATGCCCATTCACGCTGTGCATAGTGCTTCTCATCCGCTCGGCTATCCCATTTGCAGAGGAAACATGGGTATTTCGTGTATCCCCCTTGCATTCCCAATACAAATGCCACAATCTGAAAAAAAATGAAAATATTTAAAGAATTTAGAGAATTTGTTCTATCAGATAAAAAAATCTGTGCATTGGACTGTATCACTTCTGTGGGGAAGTTAAGTGTTCTTATACGCTCTCAAATAACCTTTGGAAAAACAACATAGTCAACAGCAATAGTTTACTTATGATATTAGTATTACCTTTAAATCTCCACAGATCCTCCAGTTATGTTGGTAGGGCGGGTCGTACTCAGGTGACAACATGAATCTGAAGGAAATCCTACCATCAGGGGTGTCTAAATTATGTGTTTTTACATGGGGAATTCAAATATGAGCTGCTTTTTTGGATAGGATAACTCTAACCTACATCATTTTGTATTTCTAAATTGCCAATTTTACCCTTTTGAACCCCTTTATAATATATTAAAAGATATAAGGTAAATCATTTATATTGACAAGGCCAAATCAACTTTACATATATTTATTAATAGGTGAACTGCATGTATATCACTGGATATAATTACAAAGATCATTCTCCTGACATCTTGAACTTTGCCAGGTTGCACAAATCCTGCTTTGACTCAGACTTGGACATCAGCTTCCTGCTGGTCTCCTGAGCCCTGATCCCTCCATCCCTCTTTTCCTGTGAGAAGTACTTAGCAGAAGCCTCAGTCACCATTTTAACAACCCTCTCAATGCTTTGTGTGTGGCAAGGCCAGTTGCGCACCTCCATGGAGGTGTTGATGAAGTTTTTCACCTTTGAGGTGCTTAGAGAGCAGGTGAGAGGTGGCTCTGACACACCTTCTGACCAGCTGATCAAGTCACCGATGCTGGAAGCATCACAATTGATGTCAGGTGTCCTTCTGCTCCTAACAGAGGAGTCCCCCCTCTCCCCTGATGGCCAGGATTCTCTCCACCCCTTCAATCCTCTCCTCCTGATCCTCAGAGCAGAGTAGTGTTTGGAGGATGACTTCACTGTGGGCATACCAAGCAGATCTTCTCACAGTTGGCATCACAATATCCAGCACCTCCTTTCTCTGGGACTTGAGGCAGTCCAGCTGAAAGAGGATGTGCCTAGGCCCTATGCCATACCTTACACTAGCAAGGGCAATGTTTTGAATCTCATCATAGTTTTTCTGTACCTTTGCCGAAGCTGCTGGCTCAGGGTCAGTTTGAGGGAAGAGCTCAACTTCAGGAACAAACTCATCTTCATCACCACTTCTCCATTTCCAGATCCTCATCACCATCTACCAAAAATCTCTTAACATCCTTCCTGGCTGCCTTCTCTGCTACTGCAGCACTTTCCTCCTTGCTCCTTCTCCTTTTCTCTGCCTTCCTTTCCATCCACTGCCTTTTCAATGTCCTCACCTGTCTCTTGTGCTCTGGTAGATCAGGACCCCCTATTTGGTGGGGTCCCTTACTTCCAACCTTCTCTTTCTGTCCCTTGATGTAGGCAAGATCTTTCACAGGAATCTTTTTCTCTCTGCTGCAGGAACAGTTAATGTGGGCTTGGATAACACAGCCCTCACAGCCTTCCCCCTCACAACTGGTAATCTGACACTTGTAAGTCAAAATATCAAAGAACTTGTCTAACTTGACAATGAACCTCTATTTGGCATCGTTTGCCCTTCCCAAGAGAAAACTTCACTGCCTGATTCCAGACCTCCTTGAGCTTGGACATGATGGTCACTTTTTCATTGATAACAGGTGGCTTGAAAAGAGCATTAGCTTTGCTCCACTGACAAATCAGACCAGGGTAGATGTCACTCACCAGCTTGTCCACTGGGTAGTTCCTCCTGTCATCTTCACTTTGCTTCCTCAAGTAGATGCCATACCTCAGGATATCCCTCACAGTTGGCAGTTCAGACACCAACAGCTCCCGGCCAGTGCCAACAAGATTACTCAGATGAGAACTTGATTTCGTCCTTGTTCTGACTTGAGCCATTTTCTTAATGAGTTGACACTAAAATAAAAACAATAATACAACAGTTAAGTATCCACTACAGACAGGTATTAACTCTTTTCAGCGCAAAATTCTTGGTTAAAAAAAGAGCTGAAATGGGCAAGAACAAATTTATCTGCAAATGCTAAACACATTATGCTTTTTTGGTTTCAAAATGTTATAAAATGCTAATTTATCTGTTGTCTGTAATGCAAATAATTTGTTCATGTACTCTAAAAAAAACTAAAGAAACACATCCTAAAAATATTCTTTAGAACATTGAAATAGGCCTCATACTGCTCAGTTGTACTAAAAATGAACCACCTAATTTTAGCTCAAATCAAAGTTGTTAATTAAATTTTGCTCAATGTATCACTATAATATCCGTAGAAATAGCTTTTTCTAAAATATAACAGAATAATACTCACATGTGAACAGTAACAAAAAAAATATCAGTAGATAATCACTAAATCTATCCCCTCACTGCAAGCCGAGGTGGTAAAATAGCTTCATAAATCATGAGTCACTTCAAATATTTCACAAAACGTTTTAGAATGTTCTGAAACGTTATATTCTAGCCTCTGAGAAAGGTGGCTCAGAAAATGGCCTTATGCGCGCCAGAAAACCGTCAAAATATTTCATATACCAAACTGTGATAATTACAATTAAGTGGAATGGCACACCTTTTTATTTGAGTATTTAAATATTATTATTATTATATGAATTACATTATATATGTGTTTATATGAATTAGTTAGAACAATGCTCTATGAGAGATAACGTGAGCAGCCATGATAGAAAACGTGAGAAGACATATTCTGGGGGTAACTACAATAGTAAAATAATCAACAATTTAATAATAATCAACTGCAAAATGATGTAGGTTAGGGTTATCAGAATTAAATATTTTCTTCAGAATTGTGTTCTATACACCAAAATATGTCATTTGAACACCCCTCTCCATTGATTTAAAAAAAATGCATAGTATGACCCGCCCTATAATATGTTGGTCGTATACGAGAGCATCCAGTAAAATTTTCATGTTATCGTAGCTCTCAGTAAGTTGTACGGAATGTGCTACAGGAACTGATGCAACCCTATTCCCAATGTTGAGAAGTACTGCTTTCAAACTTCGTTTAGACGAGTCTATAAATAGTCTCCATTCTGATGCGTTATATGGCAGGCCCAAGGATTCGATTAGCCCCTCAACATTGCAGCAGTACACTAAGGAAGAGGTATTTTCGTGCACTTGCGGAATTCTTCCTCTCGTTTCCTATACCAGGAGAATGTTGTTCCCGGAGCCAGCAAGTTGTCCTCTCGAAGTCGTGAGCCCAAGATCTCGGCAGCTAATTTGGAAAGTCCTAAATCCCTGGTAAGATCATTAAGTTTGGCCTGGTTGAGAGGCCTCGGCTCATTTGAAGCGGTATTTTGAGGTATATACGACTGGGACTGGTCATTGGCATTGGTCATTGATTCATCATCAGAATCATCGAAGTCCAGGGTTTGAGGTGGGTCGGGTATTGGAATTCCAGGACCATGGGGTACAGGTCTCATAGCAGAAGGAATGTCAGGGTATACAACAATGTGCTTATTCTTCTTGTTAACTCCTGAAAATAGAAACACAGAAACATGGATATAAAACTTGCATATGAAATAGAAGAAGCATTCAGACAGTGGCGGCTCGTGAGGGAAGGCTGCGGTCTGTAAGATATGAAATAGGTCGATGGAGTCTATATTTTCTTTCTTTTTCATTCATATTGTCCCTTTGGAGACAATATGAATGAAAAAGAAAGAAAATATACAATCATTGTAAATGTAACTTGTACAACAATATGTATGTGTAAATGTATTTTCTATAACAATATGTAAATGTATGATTACCATTATGGTGAATATTACATTATGGTGAATATTATGTCGTTTCATACGAGGATTTCAAAATATTTAAGAAAAATAAATTTATAAGCCCACCTTGGAGGTTTGTCATGCAGAAATAGCAATCTGTCACGTGATCCTTTCCTTCTCTCCAAATCATGGGAATTCCAAAAGGCAAAGATTTCGCTCTGCCTTTGCTCCATCTTCTCAAATTTTCAATGCACGTCTTGCAGCACATATGAGGGGCGAAATTTTTGTCCTGGTCCCCTAGCTTAATTCCAAAGTATGCTCTATACATTGTCTTCACAACTTTAGCGATTTGGGACTGGTTATTTGGCATGGTAACCGTCCCACATATGTAGCAGAATCTATTGGGATCATTTTTACACGCTCTATTCATTATGAAATATTTTATCTATATGCCTGAAAAGTAAAAAAAGATAAACAAGTGATGATAGATGTTACTGTTCCAATTCCGCTTTGACAAAATCACGAAAAATTCTATTTTACTTATGAGGCTATAGCCGGATAACCTGAGCTGATTGAGAAAAACGGATTGCAGATTCGAAATCAGCAGGAAAAACTCTATAAGAATCACTTACAAAACCCTTGACAGCAAAATTGATGCATACCAGTGTTATTACAAGAAATTTGTAATTAATTACAATGATAATGACCCCATGTCTGGTACAAATGACTATCCAAAGAGGGTGCAAGTGGCAAAAATTTATTAGGAGGGACGTTTTGACTCGCATGGTCTTTGTGAAACAATTCTGGAAGAGATCGGTGATGTGCAATTGGAAAGGATGAAGTCGGGTATGAGAGGAAGAGGCAAGAAGAGTGTTGCTTTGCTCATAAAAGATGAATGGCATGAACATATGATGAAGCACAAATTTGTTAATGACGGATTAAGTTAAAGAAGAAAAGTAGCAGTGATTGTAGCATCTGTTGTGTGTGAAAGAGAGGGGTAGTTTCTGGAGTATACTCATTGAAGTGGCTGGAAGCTGGGCAATGTGTATAAAGTGACGGCAAGGGGGTATTCTGAATTCGAAAGTGAGAATTGCACCTGAGCCTGGAGTATTTGGGAAATATGGTATGCCCAGAATGAATAGCAATGAAATAAAAAAAAATAAAAAAATGAGGGCATTCATAAGTATACAAAACATGATAGACTGCTTACGAACACAGATATGCTTAGGAATATATGCGATACAAAAGCTGTTACAGGGTTTAGTCGAGGTCTGTCAGACTATATGAATTTATTGTGTAAAGTTAAGTTGGTGTTTGATGTAAAAAAAAAAGCGCGGACAGGCAAAAACAAAAATTGAAAGGTAGAATGGTTCCTGTGGAAGGTATGTTAAAAGCATACAAAAGTGGGTGTTCCAGGTGATTGAATCAAAGTTGTAATTGTTCCTGTATATAAAAATTAAGGTGAAAGAAAAAGAATATAAAACTAATTAGGGTATAAATCATTTAAGTGTAGATGGAAAAGCATATGCAAGTGTGTTGAGAGAGAGTCCTTTATTTATTTTTTACCGCCGATTCGTACCTATTGTGGTACATATCTCAGCGAGGCAGTGGCTGAGTGGTGTTAATGAGTTGGGGATGATATACCAGAGGGGGGGGGGTGGATGTAGTGTTCAGTTACTGGGGAGTGGGTATGGGGGGCCTGGTCTCAGACCCGTTGAAACATGTGGGAATAAGTGAGGAAACGGGAAATCGCTTCCTCCGAAAAATGGGGGCCCTCAGCGAGCATGAATTGTAGACGCTCGGGTATGGGAATTTCGGCCAAATGAGGGAAACATCTACAACGAAGAGCGGACAAGTTTGGACATTCGACCAGTAGATGTACGACAGTGATGGGAGTATGACAGGTAGGGCAGAGCGGGGCTGGCGATTTAGCCATTAGGTGACCATGAGTAATGCGTGTGTGTGCTATGCGGAGACGGGCTATAATCACTTCTTTCTGTCGGGACCGGTGGGCGGTGGAAGGAGGAGGCCCAGTATCCTACTTGTGGTTTGATCTTATGAAGTTTGTTTTGTGTGGCCTGGTCCCATTCCCGTTGCCAGATGGAACGGAAATGGGAGTGGAGAGTCGGGAAGTCTGTGAAAGGAAGAGGCCGGTAGTAAGCAGGCCGACTTTGCCGTGCGGTCCGCCTCCTCGTTACCCTGGATGCCGACATGTGCTGGGACCCAGCAGAAGGCGATTGTCTTGTGTCGGAAGGCTGTTAAAAAATGGAAAATTTGCTGGATGGTACAGACGAGCGGATGAGGGGGGTTACCTCTCTCTAGGGAGAGAAGTGCGCTTTGGGAATCTGAATATATGACGAAAGAGCTGGCAGAGTGAGTGCGCACTATGTCTAGGGCTTCCTTAATAGCGAAAAGTTCTGCCGAGAAAACGGAGGTCTCGCGGGGCAAGCTGACGCCTCGAGAAAGTGGTTGGGTCGATATCACCGCTGAAGCGGCCGCACCAGTCTTCGAACGGGAACCATCTGTATAAATGGCGACTGTCCTGATGTTGGGTTGCATATTCACGGAAAAGTGACCTGTATACCGTAGCACTGGTTGTATTCTTCGGTAGAGCACAGGTCCCTGCAGAACTTGATAGGGGTGAGGAGCCAAGGGGCGGGGGTTAAATGTATGAAATGGGGGTAATTGAGGGGACAGGCATGTTAGAAAAGTCAAGGAAAGAACTGACCTCTTCAGTGAAGTGCCAGCTCCGTCCCTGGGGTGGGAGTTCAGAAATCGCCGCGCATACAAGCGAAGACGGCAGTCTCTGTGCACGGAGGTATGTCCTCAAGAGGAGCAGACGCCGTCGGAAGGCGAGAGGGAGGTAATTGCAATCCACTTGGAGGCTGGAGAAGAGCGGAAAGCACCAGTGGCGAAGCGGAGGCCCCTATTAAGGACTGGGTCCAAGATACGGAGGCAGGTGTTCGAGGCTGAACCGTATACTACACTGCCATAGTCCAGCTTTGACTGAACCATGGAAGTGTAAAGACGAAGGAGAGAGCGTCAGTCTGCGCCCCATGTGGTGTGGGAGAGGTGATCTAGTAGAGCGAGTGGACGCTGAAGGGACTGTTTCAGTTGTTTGATATGAGGAACCCAGTTTAGCCTTCGGTCTAGAATCACGACCAAAAATCACGTCGAAGGTACCACCTCAAGAGGATTGCCGTATAGCGTGACAGAGGGAACAGGAAGGGTTGCGGGTCTTCTGCTGAAAAGCATACACTTGGACTTCGGGGTGGAGAGGCGGAAACCCACCGACGTCGTCCACCTTTCCACCCAGTAGATGGCGAGCTGAATTTGCCGTTGAACTACGGACGGCTACCGCCCTGCAAAGTAGATCGCAAGGTCATCCGCGTAGATGGAAGAACGGATGTTGGGTGGAAAGCATTTTGAGACTGTGTTCATGACGATGGAAAAGCATAGAACTCTGAGGATGCTTCCCTGTGGGTCCCGTCGATCTGCACGAAAGTGTCTGAGAGAACTGAGCCCACCCGAACTTTAAAGGTTCGGGAGGATAGGAAGCCCCTGATGAAGGTCGGCATGGCTCCTACGAGCCCTAGACTTTTGAGTTGTCTAAGGATTATTGTGTGATGAGTTGTGTCGTAGGCCTTCTGGATGTCAAAAAATATTGATAGGACGAATTGTCCACTGTCGAATGCATTCTGTATGTCACCGCTGAGAAGCAGGAGGGGATCAGTGGTGGATCGAAATTGTCTGAAGCCGGACTGGGTATCCGGGAAGGAATTACTATTTTCAAGGAAGAACGATAGTCGGGTCGCGACCATTTTTTTTCGAAAATTTTGCAGGCACAACACATTAGGGCGATTGGTCTGTAGTTTGTGGGATCGAGAGAATCTTTGCCGGGTTTGGGGATGGGGATTACGTAGGCCTCCCTCCACCCATATGCGGTTGTATAGGTGTAGTAGGAAATTTTGTAAGGTGGGGTGGATGTGCTGAATCATGCTGTAGGAAATACCGTCCGGGCCAGGACAAGGGATCGTCGCGAGGCCAGTGCCGCCTGTAGTTCACGCATGGTGAACAGTTGGTTGCAGGAGCTATTTTTAGGGGCGGGTACGGGGGAGCTAACTGCAGAGGAAGAAACGGCGGCAAAAGTAGAGGCTAGATGGTTTGCCACTGATTTTGGCTCGTTTAGGAGTCCGTCGTTACTCCGGAGTACCGGGGGTCGAGAGAGGACATGTCGCCTCTCGACGCCCCGTACCTTCCAGATGGTAGCCGAAGGTGTGGTGGTGGTGACACCGGATACAAAGGCACGCCAAGAAGCTCGGCGCGCTGTCTTCATTGTGCGGCGGGCGATGGCCCTGGCCCGCTGCATCTCCGTGCGATGGATGGGAAGTCGCGTACGGTAGAACCGTGGAGTAGCCGTCTTCTTGGCGCATACGGCCTCCGTTCGCTCTGGGGTCCACCAAGGTACCCATCGGGCGCGGGGGATAGGTGGAGGATCGCGGGATGCTAGAGCGCGCAGCCGGTACCACGTTTGATTCGAAGTATGCGATACACTCATCGGAGGATGGGAAGTTGGCAGGTGTTCGAGTTGTATATGTATCGTCGTGGAAGCGGGACCAGTTAACTTTTGCTGTAATCCATTTCTCCAGTACCCGAACGGTCTGGTCGGGCCAATTAAGCGTGAGTTGAACTGGGAAATGATCACTTCATTAATCCTCTTGGAGGACTTGCCGCGAGAAATCTAGGAGGGTATCGGTCGAAACGAAGGACAGGTCTATACAGGATGGAGTGCAGGTGGTGGCATGGTAGAAAGTAGGAGAGCCATCATTGAGGCACTCAAATGAGAGCTCGGTCATGATGTTGATCAGGGTCGGGGCCATATAGGTAGAGTGCGTGTCTCCCCACATGGGGTGGCGACTATTGAAATCGCCCAGTAATAGAAAGGGCCTGGGGAGTTGTTGTACGACCTCCACCAGGTCATCGCGGGCAGGCACGTGCACAGGGGGGGGGCTTGAGCCCCTGCCCTTTTTCTTCATATCAAAAGTGCCCTTTTAGTCATAATTCATAAATATATTGATTCGACATAAATTTGAATTAATTAGTTATATTTTTATTTAGTTACTGCTACCTCAACAGATTTTCAAAACTGGAATTACTTTGATCTATGATTTTTTTTATTAGAATAATAAACTTAACATACCGTTACTATTATTTTGTCAATCAGGGAGGGCGTCCCTAGTGGTAACACTGACTGCAGCTGTTCACTGTTGATTGCGTCTCTCGGGTATGTGGGTGTATTGTTTACTGTTTGTTTATTTTACGTTAACCTAAGCTAACGTGATTTCACTGATAATTATTAGTCAGGGGGCTTAATCCAAAAAATCACCCCGATTGTTCCCTTTGTTCCAAAAGTACCATTTTTTTTTACCAGGGGTAGATATGACCATAAGCATTCATTTTTTTGCGGGAGCCAACATGGGCTCTCCCTGTGGCGGCCATTATGGACGAATCCAAGATGGCCGCCATCTGGTCTGACATTGGGCGATAAAATAACAACCAATCATAGTAGAACAGCAAATAATGACACTTTTTGTATGTTTTTGAGTATAGAGAATCCAGTTCTGATACTTGTTTTTTAATTCAAGATATACGTCAGGTCGTATATATCCACATTTGATATTATTTTATAAGAAATGTACATTTTATGTCAATTGAATCATGATACATAATTATTGCACTTAGATTTGTGGTTGTAACAGCTATATTAACTTTTACATTGGATTTCTACTGACATTTTGTCCACTATTAATCTATTTTTTATTATTTTTTGCAGGTGTTGGCATACCTGTATTCCTCTGAAGCAAGTCTATGCAGTGGTGGTCTTCTTCACATTCTAGTCTCTTCAGGCCTGCAGATATGAAGATCTCATTAGTGTGTAGTTAGTAGTGTGTAGTAGAACATTAATACCTCAACATGTCTACTAACATAACTGGAATTAATTAGACACTGCGAAAGATCAATCTCATGAGCAGATGAACAAAGTACTGCAGGGCTGTGGTGGAGCATCTGACCTCTATGACAAAACAGAAGCATTAGTATTGTACATGTTGGCAGGTCCTGAATGTGTCAGAATGATAGAAGAGTTTGAGAATGCTCAGAAACTTACAGAAGGACCAACTGGCCACCACGAAACAGCACCTGGGCTACAGTCTAGGTTTTTGAAGGATGTAAAGTCATTCACAAAGGTGGTGTCTGAACTAGGCAACCCCTTCCTGGCCACAAATCAGGAGCTTGTAGCCCTTGACACACACGATGTTATGGAGAATGAAGTAGCAGCATCACTGTCACAGATACAGGAAGTTGGCCAAGCCCTTCATGAGGAGTATGTAAAGACTAGGCTGGACAAAGGGACAGTTCCTATATCAAACACTATAAAGAAAAACAATGTGTACACATTCAGCAATCGGCCAGACCCACGCAAGAAGAGTAGCAAGGTGGGGGGTACAGAAGCAAAACACAGTGCTCATTACTCAGCTATTCCTGTCTCTACAATCACGTCCAGATGCGGATATGACAGAATTTTTCACATACGAGAATCAGCGAGAGCCCCCTTCACTCTCAGACCGAGGTTCACTCAGAGCTGGAAATAAATCAGACATTCTTGCATGTGTCAATGCACCAACTGGATCTGCCAATCCTGCTAAACAAGTGACAGTTCAGTTGTATGACATGGCCGCCATCGTCCACATTGTGCGTCCAAGTAGAGCATCAACATTTGCTGAATATGTATCTCTACACATCATACCTTTCATTAAAGCACAGATGACTGACACAGTTGAGCGCGTCGATGCCGTGTGGGATACCTATCCTGAAGACAGTCTGAAATCACTTGCACAGCAGCGGCGTGGTTCAGGAGCACGTACTCGACTTGATCCAGATAGTGATGGTACCACACCCATTCCCAAACGAGACTGGCAGTCATATTTGAAAACTGTGGAAAACAAGAAGGAACTGTTCGTCTTTATCAGTAAACAGCTGATCAAGATTGACATGGGTGGAAAACTCCTCCTCAGCACTGAATTAGAAACTGTGCTCTCCAATAAAGCATTTGATATATCAGGGCTCCAACCATGCAACCACACAGAGGCAGATACGCGGATCATTCTGCATCTTGCTCACGCATCATCTCAGGGGTCACAAGAAAGCATTCATCCGCACTGTTGACAGTGACATAGTCATTCTTGCCATTGCTTTCTTTCAACAGCTTGACCTAACAGAACTCTGGATTGGTTTTGGTAGTGGCAAATATTACCGAGACATCCCAGTGCACAGCATTCAATCACAGCTTGGTCCATCAAAGTCGCTGGCTCTACCTCTGTTCTATGCACTAACAGGCTGCGACACTACGTCTCAGTTTCTTGGATGTGGGAAGAAGACAGCATGGACTGCATGGAATAATACACCAAACTTAACTGAAACCATGATCAAATTGACTGAAGACCCCGAGTCCTTCAGTCTAGTATCTCCTGAAATGACACACATTGAGAGGTTTGTTGTGCTCATGTACAGTAAAACATGTGGACAAGCATCTGTAAACGTAGCCAGGCACCATCTGTTTTCTAGTGGCAGTCGATCATTGGACAGCATACCACCTACCCAAGCTGCCCTCTTCCAGCATATCAAGAGGTCATTGTTGCAGGCAAGTTTTGTGTGGAAGCAGTCAACCACATGCCATCAGACACTCCCTGCTTTTGATAAATGGAGATGGGAATATGACAAGCGCAGCAACCAATGGCTCCCTTTCTGGACAACTCTCGCTGATGCCAGTAAGGCATGTGCTCTTCTCCTTCATTGCGGATGCACTAAAGCCTGCAGAGGGAATTGCAAATGCAGTAGTGCTGGAATTCAATGTACGACACTGCAAGTGTGAGGGTGGCTGCCTGAACAATGACAACTATTAATCAGTGAACAGCCATCTATTGGATAGACATTATCATGAGATGCAGTACTGTGAGTAAAAGGAATAAAAAAGATTGTACTTGCGTATATACTAAAGTTTAATAGCAAAAGATGTTTATGCTGACTTATTTTTTATCAAGTTAACTATGTAACCTGTATTAGTATTGGTACTCAAGTGTATGTCATTTTGGACAGCGGCCATTTTGATTTGGCCAATATGGCCGCCACAGTGGGAGCCCAGCTTGGCTCCCGCAAACATTCAAATTAGTATGGTCATAGCTACCTGTGGTCCAAAAATGGCACTTTTGGAATGATTTGAACAATTATATGGTAAGTTGGAATCCAAAGCAGTGTGACATTTCATTGTAGATGATTAAGAATATAATTTTTGCCTTTGTATTTTCCTGATAAGAATCAATATTTTTCTATTGCTACTTAAGAGCTGTGGCCATCATATTAAATTGCCCACAGTATATTTCTATAAATCTTTAATTTATAGTTTCATATTATTCCATATTTAAATGTATATACAGCAGAATACTGTAATTTATATGATGAGCAAGCAAAGTCAATATAAGTAAAATTGAATAATAATTGTAAATACACTCCAATATTTCAATATCTTCATATCTTTTGAAAATCTTGCAATAAAAACATGCCTCTTTACAACAAATTTTCACTTATTTTCTTTAATCAGCTTTATATACAAAAATAATGCATTGAATTTAAGAATATTTACCACATGCAATTTTAAAATTTTTCTTTGTGTGTATACATATATATAGCCTATATGGCATTGTGGATTTCATTTTTAAAAATGTTAGGGGAGTGCCCTTTTTTTCAACTGAGCCCCTGCCCTTCTGAAAGTCTGTGCACGTCACTGATCGCGGGAGACTTGGGTGTGTGGAGGGAGGTATATTGAACATACGGTGTACTGTCTATCCAGGGAAAGCCGGGTAGCAATCACTTGTAACGGGGATCGGATAGGGTGATTGTAGAAAGGGGACTGCGTGGTGGACGAAAATGGCAGCCCCCTTTCGAGTGCAGGTAGGAGAATATCCAGTCGGATAGCATGGGTCTGGTCCCCAGGATGAGTTCCTGGAGACAAACAACACGGACGGGAAGTGGCAATCAAGGAATTCAGGCCTTCGTAATTTGCAAATATACCTCTATAGTTCTAGTGAACTATTGTAGTTTTCGGGGGATCCATTATTTGATGATGGGGGATGGGTAAAGGTATAGGTGTGAAGATGGTGTGTGCAGAGCTGGGCAATAAATACATTGAATGTATTTAAATACTAAATACTAAATACATGGGAGAAATGTATTTAAATACTAAATACTAAATACATTTTACGAATGTATTTAGATACTAAATACAAAATACATCAATTGTATTTAAATACATTTGTAAATACATTTTAAATACATACAAATTTTAACATATGCATTCACTAATTCACTAAGCCATGACACGCACACGATAAAGAAATCAACCGCTTTCGACTAAGAGTGGCACACAACTGATTGAACTGACACGTTGAAACATGAACCATGCTGTACTACACTGTCGACGCGTCGTACTGTGCTAGTACAGAACGTGTATTAAACCAGTAAAAGTATTTACATTTTTATATTTTGAGTATTTAAATACATTGTATTTAAATACTCATTAAAGTATTTAAATACTATATTTAAATACATGAAAAACAATGTATTTATAAATACAGTTCTAAATACACAAATGTATTTAAATACGTATTTAAATACAAATGTATTTAAATACTGCCCAGCTCTGGGTGTGTGAAGGTAGATTTGAGATTCGCGAAGGCGAGGGATGAGTTATGAGTATGGCTGGCTATCTGCCGTTCACCAGGTAAGGAATCGGTCGGCCAGTCGATCTCCGCAGAGACCGCGGGGTCGAGTCGGCCGAGCGAGACCGGAGGCGCGGATCACGGCAGCTTGGAGATTGTCATGGGCTCCGATGGTGCAAACTTTCTTGAGCTTTTTTGTTCGGGCGATTTGGGGGGGGGGGGGGGGGGGGGGGGGGGGGGGGGGGTATTTCCCGAAATGGCACCTCCCCGCCTGTCCGGGGTCTCACGAAGAACCTCAGGTGGCGATAAGGGGGGTGCCAGAAGGACCCGGCAGATGGGAGGGAGGGCGTGTTCAGAGTGGCTGACAGGGTTTGGGCCGGGGATTTTAAGGGAGCAGGTGAAACTGTGTTCTCGAGGAGGGGAAGAAAAAATTGCGTCAGGAGGCAAGGGCAGGTCCATGAGACTCTCGGGCGCAGCCGAGTTCCCCTCACCATGTAGCTGCGCCAGAGCCGCATCCACTGGATCCTCGTCGTGGAGGGTGGGTCATATACTTCGGCAACTATTGTCCGAAGTCTGTGGAGGTAGATTGATGGGACTTCTGCTGTCGGGTGGTTTGGTCCTCATAGGCGAAGTGAAGGTCCGATCCGTCTTCTTAGCACTAGGGGAAGAGGGAGAGATAAATTGAAGGTCCGGAGGGTCTGGCGACTTACTCCTGGCACTAGGTTTGGGTGTGTGCTGGGAGGGCAGGGTTCGAGGTGGGTGGGGCCTGGGTGTTTTGGTCCCAGACTCCTGTGGAATCTGTGGCAGGCAAGGTGCATGGAGAGAAGGAATGGTGGGGGTACAGGAGGTTGTCAGCTCTTGCGGGGACTCCCCCTGGGAGGAATGGGGAGCACTGGTCGAGGGGGTTGTGAGCGGCAGGCCAGGGAGGCGTGCCGAGATGACAGAGCCGAGGGCTGCGGCGTAAGATACGCCCGGTCTCACCTCCCGACTCCGCACCCTGTCTCGTGCCTCTCGGAGGCTCAGGAAATCCGCTACCTGTAGGCCTCGGACCTCCTCCTCGAACCTGAAGAACAGGCATTCTCTGGATGAAGTTGGGTGTGCACCTTCACAATTGGAGCATTTGGGTGTGTTGGGGAACTTGTCTGGGTGAGCAACTTCTCCGCAACGAACACACAATTGGTGCGGCTGCCGACAAACTGAGCTAACATGTCCGAACTTGTTGCATTTAAAACAACGGGTCGGGTCTGAGATGTATGGGCGGACAGAATTCGCATGACGTGCGGTCTCCCATACAATACAGTCGGGAGGGACTAAGTTATTAAAGGTAAGAAGTAGACGCGGTGTGGGGTAGGGGTTACCTCCCTGTCGGGATGTGAAGCGATACATCTTGGTGACACCCTGGGATGCGAGGTCCTCCAAGAGCTCGTTCACTTTAATTGATAATAAGCGTGTGGCATAAATAGTGGCCTGACTGGTTCAGGCGAGGGTGTGGTGAGACGGACACCGAGCATCCAAGGACCTCAGTGATGGAGAGTAGGGTTTTCGTCTCTGTGGCTGATCGTGATTTTATGAGGAGGAATCATCCCTCTGCGGTCGCACATCGTAACGGCTGGAGTAGCTGCGGCCTCGGATCGTCTGAAACGTCCGTTCAGAATTGGCCGGAAGGGATCCAGAAGTAGGCCGAATCTCTAGGAATTTGTGGATACTTGGAAGGGATATGGAGGTAGTAGAGTCGAAGTGGACTGGGATATCCAACTGTCGATAGGATGGTCGTTCAGGTCGTGCATGTCGACTTCCCCCTCCGCCGCGGGGCTCTCTCCGTGGGGAGGCGGGCCAACGGCGGGTGAGGGGAGCATATGTGGAGAGCAAGAAGCCGGGTTTTGGAGGAGGTAAATCTTGGGTGGAACTTGACTTGCCCGAAGGCAACTGGGGCGGGCTGGGGCGAGACCCCTGCTCCAGAGGGTGTACATCCAAAGGGATGTTCAGGGTACAGCCTGGGGTCGGCAACGGTAGAGGAGGATGCAAGTGATCAGTTACCAAAGGCCCCCCCCCCCCCCCCCCCCAAATTTCATCCCCCGCGCGCATCTAGCAACCATTGACTCCAACAAGGGAAAGGCGAATCGTGGGCTCACTCGGTCCCACCGCCAATAGATGGTCACGCAGGGAAGTTACACCCAGTGCCTACAAGGCGGCCACTCTCATCCAACGCTCGGTGAAAGATGGCAGGGACAGGGCTTGGTTTAAGAGCGACAAGGGTGAAGGACAACCACCTCCTTCACCCAAGGTCCAAGGAAAAAAAAATCAAGTCAAAGTCCAAAACAAAGCTAAATGCGGGAAGGGAGGAAACAACAAAACGAGAGAGAGTTGGGGAAAGGAGGAGAGGGAAATATAAGTAGGAGGGTAGGAGATCAGCTGGGTCCCCCAAACGGGTCCAATGGTCAAGAGAAAGCTCTTGCATCGGAGGAAGATGCATTTCCCCATTGGCCACAGAGGGACGCGCCCTATAGCTCCGGACGGAGCGAAGGGATAATATATATATATATATATATATAAATAAATAAATAAAGGGAGTCTGTTGGTTGGAGATGAACAAAGAAGCTTTAGAGAAGGAAGAGAATGCGATGCGCCGATCAGGCGTTTGCAGTGTAACCGTTAAGAAAGTAACGAAAGAGGGCCACATGGCATTTGTGTGTTTGAAGAAAGTATATAAATAGATCTGCCTTGTGTAGTGCTTAGTATTTATGGTATCATTTGCAAGTTCTTAAGTGCACTGAAGACCATTTAAAGTATTAAAGAATGAATTGCGATCACTGACAGTGAATATACGTACACTACCAGCTAAACTTGGTTTGTTAGACCACGTGATTTTGAATGTGTAATCAACCCATGAACAGCTTTTATATCACGTATGTTATTTTTACTCGCTAACACAATTGAGAGCTAGAGTTGTCTCTGCAAAAATAGCGTGTACACACACACACACACACACACATGGATCGTATAGGGAGAACTTTGGAAAAAGTAGATCCCATCTCAGTAAAGTCTAGCAATAGGATTATTGCAGTACCGGTATTCTTATTCCTTAAGTTTGTAGGCTATGTAGCAGTGTTGGGCACTAAAGCGTTAATCCGATAACAGTTAATTAACGAAGTTAACTTTTTTAACGGAAGTTAATTTTCATTTATCGTTATCGGACCAGTTAACTTCCGATAACTCGATATTTAGTCTGTTAAAGTCCGTTAACACGTTAACTGCGGAGTCATTCACGGAAGATCACCGCTCCGCGAATGAATTCAAACCACCATAACTTCAGTCTGCTTCCAGATCTCGCAAGGGGAGGTTGGGGTTGGCCCAAGAGGTCAAGACTGGCAGTTGGGCCTAACTTTGAGAAGTTGGTCTTTCTGAAGGGCAACCAGCACATTGTGTCATAGTCTTTAATAAATGTGCCTAAAATTAATTTTTTAACCTTTCAGTTTTCCCGCCATAATAATTCTCTGGTAAATTAAAATTTAGTTAATGGTTAGTGGTTAGTGGTTACAAGGGTTTCAAAACATTAATCAGTACATTTTTTATTAAAAAAAAAAAAAGTTGCAAAACTTGATAAAAATAGTTAAATACCTATTTATTGTTGGATTTTGTATAAATAAACATTTTCTATGGGTTTTAAAGCTGTTTTCCTTGATTTTTTTTAAATGTTAGTAAAGAGATAGTTATCGTTAACTTTGTAGTAAAATTATCGGATTATCGTTATCGAAGTTAACTTTTTGGTTAACGGTGCCCACCACTGCTATGTAGTAACTGTAACCAAGTCAAATGAGGTTAGTTTGACTCACGCTGATTGCACAATCTACAGGGTAGATTCTGAGAGCTCCCAGAAACTACCCCGGGGTAGGTTCTGGAAGCCTGAGAACCTACCCGGGTATATTCTGGGAGGGGTAGATTTTCAGACCTTACACCGGTGTATATAGACAGCCTCGCTTCAAGAGCCCGTAGAAACGAGACTCGAATACTTGAATTGTATTGCTAAGTTTATATGTTTGGAATAGTGCACCATTTCCGATAATCATGTAAACTCGAGCCTATGCCCTTGACCTACAGGAAACCCGACTCCACTAGTGAGAAATAGACGGTTGAAAGTGATTTAAAAAAAAAAAAAGTTGCTTTTAGCGATTGAAGTCTCCCTGGGAGAAAAACTAAACAGTATTGTCATTCTGAGTGCCCTTCAATCACTTTCACTTCCAAGCGTTCAATTCATGAAGTGAGTACGCGAATCCGGTGGTTGTTAACCCTTTACTGCCCAAAAGGACAAATTTGTAACCTTTCAAATACATGCATTCATAACTTAGCCCTACAAAATATTTGGACAGTAAAGGGTTAAATGTCCACTTACGATGGTCTAGTCAAGAGACTTAACTTACGCGTTTCGTGTCAAAACTGTATCCTACCCTTGGATCACTTTTACGCAGGACCGGATTAACCGTATTGCTTTCGGGGGTCCCGGCGCTGCGAATGCATATCGCAGCACATCCCACGCGCACAAGCACACTGTACGTCACGATCCGTGTCTGTCGCTGCATTAAATTATTGGCGCTTTCGCCCGAGCTAGTAACCCGTAATTACCGATCTTTATATTTCAATTCATCATTTTTGCCATTTTTTTGATGGAATCTTCACTTATGGCCGACCTACATTTTCATTTTCCCTAACCATGACGCCCATGTTCGTAACTGAGGCAAGGGGGCCCAGCGCAACCTTAATCCACCCCTGCTTTTATGCGAACCGCATGAAAACTACAATACTCAGACATTTTGAGTTTACTCTTGTCCAGATCAACTTGACGCGTTTCGCGTAAGAAGTGACCCAAGGGTAGGATAGAATTTTAACGTGAAACGCTTAAGTAGTAGTCCAGAGCGTTAAGAAATTTGTCCAAAACTTCATGATGACTGCAGGAATTGATCTTTGAACCCTCGAGTATGAAAAGGGTAATAAAAGTTAAAACTTACAAAAATGTATTTGTTAAGATAATAGATTACGTACGTACTGTAATTAAAGATTAGTAACTCATAAATATTTAATTAAAACCTTACTTTACTTAATTAAAATATTTTATTTCTTTTCTTCTACTTTCTTTTCATCTTTCTTCTCCTCTTTGCTATCTTCCTTCTTATCTTTGCTGTCCTTTGATTCCTTATCTTTTATCTCTTTCTTTTCGGCATCTGTGTTCGCTAGTTTGTTGTTTATGAGATTGTGAAGGGCGATGATGGAGCGAATCAAAGAGGCTAGATAAACGACCAACATCTGATCATTCGTCTTCACTGATAAAGACTTTACCAATTCAGGACTCGTTACGTCGGGAAGCAAATTGAACATATCCTACGAAAGAGAGATTTTTTTTTGTTGAAGTATGGTACCTATTTGGTGGGGGTAAAAAAAAAGTTTTTATTTTAACCCTTTGAGGACCAAGGGACATATTTGTCCCAAGGAAATAATAATATAAATTGTACAATGATGCAATGTTTCTACAAATACATCTACATGTTTATGCAGGTATCGTTTAGTTGTCGGAAAATTAACCCCAAAATGGGTCATTTAAGTGACTATAGTTACTAATATCTAATTGTGAAACACGATAAAACTTAAACTTTTAAGTTCAAAGAAACGTATACTGGTCGTCAAAGGGTTAATGAAAGGGCTTCAAAGCATAAAATAAATAGACAAATGATAGAAAAAAAAATCAGTCATTTATTCACTGATGCCCAAACTTACTTTAATCTGGAGTAAATGGAGAGAGTACTATACGTTGCTGTCATTATATGACGGCGAGGACCTACAGCTTCACTCGGGATCTGAACCACGAGTCGCTACATCATCTAAAAGCGAAGGATGGTCCTCCATCCAACTACTATTCAGACAATGTCGCTTAACTTCGCTGATCGACGGGAATGGTGTTACGCCATCGGCCACGACGTAGCCCGACTACTATACTTAAAGAGTACTTTCCACTCTCATTCGTAGGTGGGAATGCTCGAAGTAGGAATTACACATTTGAGGAAAGGGGTTAAGAGTAGACACACCGTGCCGCAGTTCCGGGATCAAACGGAATTTATGAAAATTTAAGTAAGGAATACAATTGTTGAGATTCTCACTCTTGGGCGAAGAATGAAATTGGGAATAGCCAAGTTTGGGACGATACTGAAAAGGATCTACTCTGTTTAGTTTCGGCACTCAATATAAGGAGAACTTACCTGTAAATGATAAACAATAATATGATTAACGGGTAATTGGCCGTCAACCACCTGTTGGAGATAAACGGCAACGTCACTTAGTTGTTTGTGAAGACCTCTCAAACCCAACAACTGCGTTGTGATCCGCTGCCCAAGGGAACCAACAACCGTATCCTATGAAAAGTAATCTAAATCAGTAAATCCTATTTTCTATTTCACAATCCATTCAAACAAATTTACCTTTCGTAGTGTAAGCCAATGAATGTAAACACGAGATTACTCATTATTCTGGGTGAGCAATTTTTTTCCCCCATCCAACAGAAACATCAACAAATAGTTTTAATTATAATAATGTTACTTTTTGTATGATGTAAAACATACATCTTCAGTATATAAAATAGACTTTCTTTGAATTACACTTCAACGTACAGGCTACAAGCATCAGCTTAAAATTTTCAGTTTCTTTTATATTTCAAACAAAAAGCCAATACATACAGACAAATTAACGACTAAATATTATAAAAAAAATCTGGCGTGTGTGTAAAAATTAAAGTTCTTATGCTAATGTTACGCCCAGGCCCTAGAGCGATGTTTCTCAACCTCTTTTGTACTGGCGACCACCTTCCCTAAATGATACAAAAACAGTTCTCAAACTTTCTCGCGTGACCATGGAAAAATGTGAAGTGAATACTTAATCCGTTCAATGAAGGGGTGGCAGGATTTGGCCGAACTTCCAGGAAACCTACAAGATAAATTGAAATTTCTTCTGACAAAACCCTACAGCTAGAGCAATTTAAACAAAATGAAATTGACGGTTTATGTATTACTTTGTGTTTAGTCTATTCATTTAAATATAGGATTAACAAATGCAAAGCAGGCACAATAACTCATTGAAAGACATAGACTTACATATGAAGATTACGACTAATAAAACGTATTTTCACTGTAAAACTAACATCACAAGTTTCTCACTTAAAAAAAATAATAATTTGTCTAATTTTACACACATTTCTATAGTTTTGGCTGGAAAAATAACCTTCAATTTTCCATTTACGCTGATTTTTTTTTCTGACCACCGCGACCCAGGTTGAGAAACATTGCCCTGAAGAAACCTAACACAGTATTTTCAACTCTTTTTTAGTAGTAGCAATCAAGGTCAGGAAAGTATGCCATCATAGGCTATATTGAAGTACTTACTGATATGCAATTAATAAATGTTTGTACATAAAGAAATGAACTGTATTGTACATACACAATATACAACAGTAATTACTGTACTAAGCACTTTAGGTAAGATACTTTTGTGGAAAGGTTCCAATAACCTCCGATTCTTCGACGGAGTTCTGCCAGATACATGGGTTTGTCATGATCTCAAGTGTTTTAACACAACCCACAGATGAAAGTCCAAAAAGGTTAAAGTCGGGTGATTGAGGCCTATCCAGCATTGAAACACCAACATGAATGGGATTCACAAAATTAACGTTTGGTATGCTGTGCCATGGGAAGACATAATCGGACAATTTTTCTTTGACAATTGTATCATGAATGAAGCAAACTATACTGAACATTTATTTTTTATTTCCCAATTAAAGGCTATTGGAATTGACATGCGAAGCGTAATCTTTCAACAAGATGGAGTGACATCCAATTATGACGTTCGCAACTTTCTAAACGCAACCTTTCCTCAGCGCTGGATAGCCTCATTCATTTGACTTAACCTCTTTAGATTTTTATGTATGGTGGTATGCAGAGGCGTACCGAAGGGGAGGGCGACAGGGGCGATCGCTCCCCCCCCCCGCCTTGAGCTAATAAATTATTATTATTTTCCCAGTAAAATTGATGTTACAACAGGATGAGAATGAAAGTAACAAATTTCGGCGCTAGTTCTTGCCTCCCCTACTACTAAAAATCTAAAATGGCTTAGCATCCCGAAAACTTAATCCGGCCCTGAGAATAATTTTCTTTTATAAAGTAACAGTCCAAAGAAATGCTTCATCTCGAAATTAGCACTTTTTTATTCTTATGTTAATACAAATCTGAGCGTCCTAATTGCGGTTTGCATTGATTATTATGTTACTAATCAGTTTTATGATAATTTTTATATTTTTATTCATAATGTGTCTTAGCAGTAGCTAGTTAATCATCTCTAACTGACCGATAAGCTCATCATGAACGTACATAAAAATTATTTATCTCTATTTCAATTATACTTCAACGATTAGTTCCAAGTTCGCCCCCCCCCCCTTTGGCAAATTTCTGGGTACACCCCTGGTGGTATGCTAAAACACACGTCATACCCGTAGCCACGTTGAGCAGCCTCGTCTGGCTTAACGGACATTTTGGATCAATGAGGAAATTGAATTTCAAAGGAAATCTGAGGAAATTGACAGAAATAGGATTTTATCATTTGCTACTTGACTGATGGCTGAAGGTAAGAACTGTTTCTGGTCATATCAACGTAATGCACTCAAACTACAAATAACATGAATAAAAACAAAGTAGCAACATTTAAGTGAAGTTATTATTGTCCAATTCACTCTCAGTTACCATACGCTCAAAGTGCATGATTTTGTGCTGGGATTAAAAAAAATCTGAAGGAGCATGGCCCCGGACCCCCTAGTAGGGTTATTTTCGCCTCGTCTGTTTTTAAGCTCTGTCTACGGCCTTGCACGTGTATTGTGACAAGCCCAGTTGTGTGCCAGAACTCCATAAAAAATAAGACAGGTTACTGGATCCATTTTAACAGAGAATCTTGCTAATGCTCTAAAGTTCGAACATCGAATACGCATTACAGCGACAAATGATGTTACTCTCGTAAAAGTGTTGTAAATTTGGACAATTTGAAAATGCAAACTACCATATTAAAGACGCTCTAATTTGAATTGCTTAAATTTATTACAGTATTTCAATTACAACACTGGTTCTGGTGTCACAACAATGAAGCACGGGAGATTTTATTAATGTGAAAAACATTTTTCAAACAAGTTGGGGCAAGACCAAAGACCACATACTGCAAATGCCGTTCTTGATTTCCTCAGTGAACATTTTCACGATAGGGTCATCTGGAATCGCTATTCTGGACGCTTTGGATTTGGATGGTCCTGACCACCGTACTCACCAGATTTGAATCCATGTGATTATTTCTTATGGGGATTCGTTAAGGACAATGTGTACAGGAATAATCCACATACGGTCGAACAATTAAAGGCAGAAATTACAGCTTCTGTGGAGAGCATCACTGATGAAACACTAACTAGCTCGGGTTATGGAAAATTTCAGTAGACGTTTGCAAATGGTGTTGGATGCACAGGGATCACATATTGAGTGTTTTCACATGAATAAAATCTTCCGTGCTTCATTTTGTTGTGACAGCAGAACCAGTGTTGTAATTGAAATATTTTAATAAATATAAGCAATTTAAATTAGAGCGTCTTTTTTTTGATGACCCGGTATAGTGAATACATGTTGGCGAATAAAAAACAAAAACGAACTAAATCGAAACTACATCAATGACCTCCTCAATATGTGACCTTCACCTGTGGTGCAAAAACCTGATTCTTGCCCAAGACACTGACTTATGATCATCCGTGTGTTTATGTGTGTGTGTGTGTGTTTATCAATTTATGTTGAATGGTTGAAAAGTTATGGCGTGGACCTCCATTTGTAACCTTCACCTTTGATGCATGAACTCAATTCCTGCTCATAACACATCTTGTGATCATCCATACATGTGTTAAGTTTCATTTATTTCTGCCGAGTGGTTCCAAAAGTTATGGCCCAGACAAGTGCAATCCAGCATGGCCCCTCCAAATTTTTTTTGTTGGGGACATGACCACTTATTTTTGCACCATCATTTCTTCGATACCCTGTGTATTCGATAAAGTTAATATGATCCCACGATATGTCAAAAGAAAGTTTCTTACATTATTTAATCACTTTTATGTTTATATTGTACTTTAAATAAAATTACTTTTGAGTTCATACAGGAACTAAGTGAGAAGCATACAGAAAAAGACGACGACGACACTATAGAAGCGTTAAAGGTTAACTCAAAGTACTTAGCTATAATTTTACAAAAAAGGAAGTCGAAAAATCACACGACTATCGGACCTTTGAAAAATGAAGACAGTGCTTTATCTGATGATCTAACGTTAGTTTTTTTCCCCTTTCTTTAATTTACCACCGAATCGTCCCTAAACAAAGCGGTACATATCTCGGCGAGGCATTGGGTGGGTGGTGTTACCGAGTTGGGGATGGTAGACTAGGGGGGTGAGAAAGGGTCAGTTGCTGGATAGTGGGTAGGTGGGGTATGGTCTTAGATACGATGGAGCTGATGGGAGCGAGTGAGGAAAAGGAAAATCGCTTCCGTTGAAAAGTGGGGACCTCCGACGAGTATGGAGCGTAGACGGTCGGGTATAGGATTTTCGGAGAAGAGAGGGAAACACCGGCGACGAAGAGCGGACAGGTTTGGGCATTCGACCAGATGTACGACCGTGATAGGGGCATAGCAGGTAGGGCAGAGCGGTGCTGGCAATTTATCCATAAGGTGCCCGTGAGTAATGCGGGTGTGTCCGTGTGTCCTAGGAGGCAACGGGTTAAAATCACTTCTTTATGGCTGGACCGGTGGAATGAGGAGGCCCAGTATCCTAATTGTGGCTTGATCTTGTGGAGTTTGTTTTGTGTGGCCTGGTCCCATTCCCGTTGCCATAAGAAGCGGGAGCGGAGAGTCGGGAAGAAGTAGGAGAAAGGGAGGGGTCGGGAGGAGGCCGGCAGTAAGCAGGTCGTGTTTGCCGTGTGGTCCGCCTCGTCGTTACCCTGGATGCCGACATGTGCCGGGACCCAGCAGAAGGCGATTGTCTTGTGTAGGAAGGCTGTTAAAAAGTGGAAGGTTTGCTGGATGGTACAGACGAGCGAGTGAGGAGGGTTAAATCTCTCTAGGAAGAGAAGTGCGCTTTGGGAATCTGAATAAATGACGAAGGAGCTGGCAGAGTGGGTGCGCACTATGTCGAGGGCCTCCATAATCGCGAAGAGTTCCGCCGAGAAAACGGAGGCCTCGCGGGGCAGGCTGACGCCTCGAGAAAACGGCTGGGGCAGTATCACCGCTGAGGACACACCAGCCTCCGAGCGGGAACCATCTGTATAAATGGGGACTGCGTCTGGGTGTTGGGTTGCATGTTTTCGGAAGAGTGCCCTGTATACCGTAGAGCTCGTGGTAGTCTCAGGTAGGGTACACAGGTCTCTGCAAAACTTGATAGGGGTGAGGAGCCAGGGGGGTTAGATACTGTATGAAATGAGGATAACTGAGTGGGCGGGGATGTTGGAAAGGTCAAAGAAAGAGCGGACAGCTTCAGTGAAGTGTCAGCTCCGTTCCTGAGGTGGGAGTTTAGAAACTGCCGCGCATAGAAGCGAAGAAGGTAGCCTCTGTGCACGGAGGTATGTCCTCATGAGGAGCAGACCCCGTCGGAGGGCGAGAGGGAGGTAATTGCAATCGACTCGGAGGCTGGGGAAGAGCGGAAAGCACCGGTGGCGAGGCGGAGGCCTCTATTAAGGACCGGGTTCAAGATACGGAGGCAGGCGTTGGGGGCTGAACCGGATACTAAACTGCCATAGACCAGCTTCGACTGCACCATGGAAGTGTAAAGGCGAGGGAGAGCGCGTCGGTCTGCGCCCCATGTGGTGTGAGAGAGGTGATCTAGGAGAGCGAGGGGACGTCGGAGGGATTGCTTCAAGTGTTGAGATGGGGAACCCAGTTGAGTCGTCGGTCTAGAGTCACGCCGAGAAATCGCGTGGAGGATACCACCTCAAGAGGATGGCCGTATAATGTGACAGAGGGAACAGGAAGGGTTGCGGGTCTTCTTCTGCTGAAGAGCATACACTTTGACTTAGGGGTGGAGAGGTGGAAACCCACCGACGTCGCCCACCGTTCCACCCGGTAGATGGCGAGCTGAATTTGCCGTTGAACGACGGACGGCTCCCGCCCTGCGAAGTATATTGCAAGGTCATCCGCATAGATGGAAGAACGGATGGTGGGTGGAAGGCATTTTGAGACTGTGTTCATGACGATGGAAAGGCATAGAACACTTAGGATGCTTCCCTGTGGGACCCCGTCCTCCTGCACGAAGGTGTCAGAGAGAGAGGACTGAGTCCACCCGGACTTTATGTAACAGAAGTATCTGAAATATTAAGGGCTCAGTACAAATCATCTTTCAGTATCCCACAAACTGATATGCGATAGAAACACTTTCTTTGAAGAACTACTACAGGGGGAAAGTATAACGGACTTCGACTTTAAGACATGATATTACACAAGCTATAGGGAAACTAAAAGCACACTCAGTACAAACGAAATGCCACAGTGATCAAAAACTGCAAGAATGCAATCGCTGAGCCCCTATATTGGATATGGAGACGATCACTAGACACGGGAGAAATACCGGGCATCCTGAAGAGCGCGAGCATAGTCCCAATACATAGAGATCCATCCAATGCCAAAAACTATAGGCCAGTGTTGCTTACATCTCATCTCACTAAAATATTTGAAAGAATAGTTAGAGAAAGAATCTGAGACTTTTTGGAAACTCAGAAAAAATTAAATGATAACCAACATGGATCTCGGTCAGGCAGGTCATGCCTGTCACAACTAATGGAACACTACAACAACATTATTGATGCACTGGAAAAAAATGAAAACTATGATGAAATATATACAGACTTTGCCAAAGCGTTCGACAAGTGTGACCATGGAATCATAATATGTAAGCAGAAATATATGGGAATAACAGGAAAAGTAGGGAAATGGATATATAATTTCCTTAGTGAGCGGCGGCAAGTCGTTACAGTACAAGGAATATCTTCATCAAAATCAGAGATCCTCAGCTCAGTACCACAAAGAGTATTAGCTCCACTACTATTCATAATCGTGCAAAATGACATAGATGAGGATGTTACCAGAGATATCACAGTAACATCCTTTACTGATGACACAAAGATCAGTAGAAAAATAAGAAACCCAAAGGATATAGGATCTCTACAAACAGACATTAACAGAATCTACAAGTGGACGGAAAACAACAAAATGAAGTTTAACACCGAGAAATTTCAATTGTTACAGTACAGAAAAAGGGAGGACCTAAAATCAATGGAATACTATACCCTAAATGGACAGGAAATTCATAATAATTCTAAAGCAAAAGATTTAGGAGTTGTAATGACTGATGATGTGAAATTTTAAATACAAAACAAGATACCAGTAAACAGAGCAAAAAGAATAACTGGGCAGATACTGAGAACCTTTAAATGAAGGGATAGGAATATAATGATTCCGCTACTGAAAACACTGATCATACCCAAATTGGAATACTGCTGTCCTAACATGCCCATATAAAAAAGAAGACATTAGACAGCTAGAAGGGATCCTTTACTGATGACACAAAGATCAGTAGAAAAATAAGAAACCCAGAGGATATAGGATCTCTACAAACAGACATTAACAGAATCTACAAGTGGACGGAAAACAAAAATATGAAGTTTTTAACACCGAGAAATTTCAATTGTTACAGTACAGAAAAAGGGAGGACCTAAAATCAATGGAATACTATACCCTAAATCAGGGGTGGGGAAACCCTTGCCCGCGGGCGAAATTTCGCCCACAAGCTAATTTCAATTCGCCCGCTTAGGTATTTATTATTTACTAAAAATTATTTATTTACAGCCCAGCAAATAGCTTTTTAAAATACATCTTATATACAGCGTGTCCCAAAGAAATGTATACCCACTTTGTTCGATAATACCAGCTATGAGGATAATAAATATATTACTTTTTATATGTTTTTTAATAAAGAATTTTCTCCTGAATCTAAATATGTAATTATGTTTTATTAAAAATTGAAAAACAAAAAGTTACAGATGTTTAAATTATAATTATTATTTTCGAGACTTCATGTGCGATATTTTCTAATATTTTTGCACGTATACGAGATAAGTTTGAAACCGACGGCACTGTGCAAAACTTACAAAAACAACGTTCTGGAAGACGTCGAACATCTTAGATAAAGTGTCATTTAACCATGGAATTTGTAAATTTTTTCAATTAACTAATAATTACAACATTTATGCTTCAATATCAACACTAAACATAAGTATCTCAAAACAGTCGGTTAAAATAGTAGAAAATATCGCACATGAAGTCTCGAAAATAATAATTATAATTTAAACATCTGTAACTTTTTGTTTTTCAATTTTTAATAAAAAATAATTACATATTTAGATTCAGGAGAAAATTCTTTATTAAAAAACATATAAAAAGTAATATATTTATTATCCTCATAGCTGGTATTATCGAACAAAGTGGGTATACATTTCTTTGGGACGCTGTATATAAGCTTAAAATTTGCCAGACGCCCCCGGAGGTGTTTATGTTATCGATTTTCGCCCTTGGTACTGAAAAGTTTCCCCACCCCTGCGGCCTAAATGGACAGGAAATTCATAATAATTCTAAAGCAAAAGATTTAGGAGTTGTAATGACTGATGATGTGAAATTTTAAATACAAAACAAGATACCAGTAAACAGAGCAAAAAGAATAACTGGGCAGATACTGAGAACCTTTAAATGAAGGGATAGGAATATGATTATTCCGCTACTGAAAACACTGATCATACCCAAATTGGAATACTGCTCAGTCCTAACATGCCCATATAAAAAAGAAGATATTAGACAGCTAGAAAGGATCCAGAGAAGCTTCATAGCCAAGATCAATGGGCGCAAAGAACTAAATTACTGGGAAAGGTTATGCGAATTAAACCTATATTCACTGGAAAGGAGAAGAGGGAGATACACCATTATTTACACTTGAGAAAATAATGGAGAAACTAGCCCCTAATCTTACTCCGAACCGTTACCCTGCAAACAACAGTGGAAAGTAGAA